>JAQMRL010000015.1:16852344-17371385 GCA_035578175.1 Catonia carolina
ACACAGACTTTTCCTAATGAAATTATATATATATATACTGTAAAATCTCTCTATTGCGGAACTCTATATAGCGGAAATCTCTCTTTAGCGGCATTATTTGCCGACCCCGACCCTTTTGTATACTACGATAATGTATTTAACTCTCGTTATAGCGGCACAAAAATCTCTCTATAGCGGCTAAACAATATCTTCAGGATATGGATTTAGTTGCCTATGTAGGGGCAGACAATGACTTAGCCACTTTAGCAGATGTTGGCGATGATGCAATACTAATCGAAAATGTCTTAGCCCAAAACAACGAGCAAGAAAGTGAAGATGACGATGAAATGGAAACAGAAATGTTGTCCCTTCAAGTAAACAGGCACTAGACGCTATTCTTGTTGTTTCCACGTACTGTCATTGCCAATATGTAAATGAAAATTTACAAGTTTTAAACATTCAAAATGAGATTGAAGACATACTTTATGAATTGAAAACGAAACAAAATTTACAACTTATTTTACGAAATGAAATGTACTTCACAGTCATTGTTTCCTTAATAACGTTAAAATATAGCTGTACTGTATTGTGTATTTTTTATGTTTGTGTAGCCTATGTTTCAGTGCTAATTAATTTTAAGCTATCTATTACGGTATGTACTGTATAAATGATTATTGAAAAAAGTTCAATACGAAAAGTGAAATTCTATTGTTAAACATTAGTAACACAACATCTAATAAAACCAGTTTGTATCCAAATTTCTTATTAAGTTAATAACCTACACTTTATGTAATTAATTTAAATATCTCACTGTATTGAAGTAATCTACTGTATTAAACATTCGTCATAAAGTTATCTGTTCAGTAGTTTTTCAAAAACTTATTACATGCACCATTTACATACGTGTGTTGTTGTTTAGGTCAACAGCCGAAAGGCTGGTTTGAACCTGTAGAGGTTTTACTAAGTAAAACGAGAAGTGAGGTGGTTTACAATTGCCTTCCTCACTCGAGTGGAAAAGTACGCTTATCAGCATGCTGGGCCCTCTGAAAAGCACATATTTTCCACTCTGCAAATGACACCTTCACTTCATTCACCACAGGGTCTGGCTGTATAATGAAATTCATTATTTTCAGAGGAGATAACTCTGATTAGTGTCTTTTACACCTCGACCTCTTCTGTTCTTAAACGATTCAGTCATTTAATTGGCTGACCATGAGTTAAGAAACAGAACTATTTATTTTAGCCCTGCAACGAACAGATTCAGTGTAAAAAATTTGACACTCCACCTGTCTGTTATGGGCAGTTACATACGTATATAAGTTATTTTGTACAGAAAAATTAGTACTCCAACTTCCCTCCCATCGCTAATTGCTCGCTCTCTCTATAACGGAACTCTCTTTGTAGCGGCGGTACCTCATGCTCCCTTCAATTCCGCTATAGAGAGATTTTACTGTATATATATATATATATATATATATATAAGGAGAACGAACCCGTAATAAACATTTTAAGGAAAAAAGATTGGCTTTCTTTATGCCAATAGCCTACTGGCGAGGTAAAGGTTTATATATACAAATGTTTATTTAGTGGCGCGCCTGTCACTTACTGGCGAACAAAGTTTTCAGAAGGCTGCAGAAAAATCCATGCAAGTTTCTTTTTGTGCGTGCTTGTTGAAACTTGCAGGCCAACAATGGTTTACTACATATATATGTATCGTTTTACTGGGGCGCCAGTTTTCACTGGCGGCGTCCCAGTAAAAAAACGGATTTAGATACTAGACAGTGGTAACCGGTGTACTTTGATGGGTGGGTTTGGATTAACAATACTCTCTCAGGAATAGTTGGCCTGAGTCTGTACAACACTACTTACTCCTCATTTACATATCATACATTTCCTCCTCATCTCATTGAGTCATGGAGTTGCTAATTGTTCTAAATTGAACAGATTGCAACGTCCCCACATTAGGGTAAAAAATTACCAGTTTCTAGTAATTATTTACTAGTTTCTAGTTTAATTTTATTGTTGTTGTTTTGGTCATCAGCCGAAAGGCTGGTTTGAACCTGTAGAGGCTTTACTAAGTAAAACGAAGAGTGAGGTGGTTTACCTTTCCTTCCTCACTGAGTGGAAAAGTACGCTTATCAGCATGCCTGGCCCTCTGAAAAGCATATATTTTCCATTCTGTAAACGATACCTTCACTTCGTTCACCACAGGGTCTGGCTGTGTAATGAAATTCATTCTTTTTAGAGGAGATAACTCTGATTAGTGTCTTTTACACCTCGACCTCTTCTGTTCTTAAATGATTCAGTCATTTAATTGGCTTTACAAAATATTACGTAAAACAGTTTGGTTATACGACTTTCAACTTTGGGGAACTACCAGCAGAAGTAACACAGAGATAATTCAAAGGTTCCAGAATAAGGTTCTTCGGGCTATAACAAGGGCACCATGGTTTGCAAGGAACGCAGAAATACAACATTATTGCAACCTTCCTGATGTAATGGACGAAGTCAGGCGTTTTAATAGAAAATATCAGGCAAGACTTGAAAGTCACGAAAATGAATTGGCTGTAAATCTTCTAAACAATCCAAAAGAAGTTAGGCGTCTGAAACGTTACCATGTTTTGGACTTGTCTGAAAGAGTTAAATTTACATAAAATTATAATGAAAAGTATTCCATATTGTAAAATGTAAATATCTTTCTTTGTACATAGTCATTTTTTCTTTTAACACATGAGTAATTGATATAATGAGAGGTACTCAGGGTAATCACTTGGCCTCAACTTGTCATTTGGAAATTCAAAAGATTTGTTTATAGTTTTTTTTAAAAAACTGATTGTAAATAATGTTAATTTAAAAAAAATTTAATTGGCTGACCATGTGATAAGAAACATAACTACATTCAACTCCCGATTATCCGCGGAATTGGGTGGCACGAGTGCCGCGGATAATCCGATTCCGCGGATAATCCGATTCCGCTGATAATCCGATTCCGCGGATAATCCGATTCCGCTGATAATCCGATTCCGCCGATAATCCGATTCCGCGGATAATCCGATTCCGCCGATAATCCGATTCCGCGGATAATCCGATTCCGCCGATAATCCGATTCCGCGGATAATCCGATTCCGCCGATAATCCGATTCCGCCGATAATCCGATTCCGCGGATAATCCGCAAAACGACGGAAAAAAGCGTAGGCATATACAGTAGTAGTATACGTATAAAATCTTTATTAATTTTTTGTTATTTAAAGTACATAAATATGTACAATAATGAAAATACTTAAATTACAAAATATAACGTTAAAATTTTTAATGTTGTTAATAATTTTTTTTCCCCTAAAAATGTTTGTTTACTGTAATTTTTTTAAATTAGTACATACAATGTATTTAGAAAAAAAACATAAAAATATTGTTTACTTACAAATGATGTGCAGAAGCTATGTTGTAATAGAAGTCACAACGTTTTAAAAAAAGTCAGTCATCTGCTTTTTGTTTTTTGAGTTAAAACACTTTTTCTTGATTTGGGACAAAAGTTTTCTCAACATAAGTTTGTCATAAAGCTAACCGCGTATTTACAAATTTAAGGATCTACACGTTTTTAGACCCCCTGAACCCAAAAAACATGTTTTTAGCGATTGATGTGTGTGTGTGTGCGCGCGCGCGCGCGTGCGTGCGTGTGTATGTGTGAGTGTGTGTGTGTGTGTGCGTGCGTGCGTGCGTGTGTGTGTGCGCGCGCGCGCGTGTGTGTGTATGTGTGTGTGCGTGTGTGTGTGAACAGAATATCTCAAGAACGGAACATCGTACGAACTTGAAACTTTAAGTTTAAGCGCTGTACAAATTTTATCTTTAATGTTATCACATTACAAGAAATTTACTTAACGTTAACGTTAAGAAAAACGAATGAAAAAAAAATCATCCGACGTGCGCGGATAATCCGCAAAGCGGATAATCGGGAGTTGACTGTATTTATTTCAGCTCTGCAACGAACAGATTGAGTGTAAATAATTTGCCACTCCATCTGTCTGTTATGGGCAGATACGAAATTTAAAGAAATAAATGATAAGTTAAAAGATCGAATATAACCACTCCTAAAATCGGAATTGTAAAAATAACAGCTTAGTCTACACATTACTAGAGAAAAAAACACACAAAATACTTGTCGGATTTAAGATAACCACACCCTGAATGGTAAAGACGGTATTTTTGTCCCGCCCATTCATGTGTAAAATTCATAGAGAATAACATTCTACGCATACCTGTTTTAATGTGAATTGTAGATATTTCTATTAGTTTATCTAAAAGATCTCGTTTTACGATTGATAAATTGGTCATTTTACACGAAAATCGACTAATATATCTATGTTAATAATAGATTAGGTATGTCTGATTTAAGTGGAAAAATACTTATAATGTTCCTCTAAGTTGCTTTATTATTTTATACATGTTTCAAAAATTACATAAAATGGCAGATCGTACTAAATTTTTCGCAAATCTAACTGTATTACATTTTATTCATTTTTGGACCAATTTTTTGCTGTTTTCATCATCATCATCATGTGGTAGCTCTAATTCTGCACAATCTTCGTCTAATTCTGTCTGTTAATCTAACGTCTTCCGTCTTCTGACACCCTTTAAAACCAAATCATGTGTGACGTCATTTTATCCATCATTTCCTTCCATGGCCCTTCCCTTCCATTTACCATCATCATTTTTCCAACTTATTTGGGGGGAGTCTCCAGTTCATAGTCCTTCTTCCTATCCTCTTCTATCATCTGCACATGTCCAAACCACACCAGGCATCTCTTCTCAATTTCATCCGCCGTAATAACCAACTTTCTCAACCTTTCCCTTATCTCCACATTCCTCTCTCTCTCTCTCTCTCCTCTCTCACACACTCTCGCTCTCTCCCTCTCTCGTTCTTTCCCCCCTCTCTCTCCCCCCATTCCATTTTTTTAGGTCATCAGGTTTCAACCTATACGGGGTTTTACTAAGTAAATCTAGGAATGAGGTGGTTTACAATTGCCTTTATCAGTGAGTGGAAAAGTACACTTATCAGCATCCCGGGCCCTCTGAAAAGCACATATTTTCCACTCTGCCAATGACACCTTCACATTATTCACCACAGGGTCGGGCTGTATAATGAAATTCATTATTCTCACAGGAGATAACACTGATTAGTGTCTTTTACACCTCTACCTCTTCTGTTCTTAAACGATTCAGTCTCTCTCTCTCTCTCTCTCTCTCTCTCTCTCTCTCTCCCTCTCTCTCGCTCTCTCATTCTCTTTCTCTTTCTCTCTCTCACGCTCTCTCATTCTCTCTCTCACGCTCTCTCATTCTCTCTCTCCTCTCTCTCTCTTTCCTTCTCTTTCTCTCCCCCTCTCTCTCTTTATTTCTTTATTTATTTAATTGGGTGACAATGTGATAAGAAACAGAACTACTGTATTTATTTTAGCCGTGCAACGGATGAATTGAGTGTAAATAATTTGACACTGCACCACCTGTCTGTAATGGGCAGTTTTCTTCCTTCCACATGATAGGCCTATATATTCATAAGTCAACCTGCCAATAAAACTTACTCAGAATTGCATCTTACACATTTTCCATCTATCGAATGAAGTCACACGTATAATTAATCGTTGCCGATCGAACAGTGTACGTCAGAAAGTACGTACGTTTAATGAACACGTGTAAATTTGTCATCTATAACGAGCTAAAGGTATAAAACCCACATTAATTTATTAATGAATAGAAAATAAATTCATGTAATCGTTCGACTATGACTAAGATCGATTAGTAGCCTATCGATTTAGATAATTGGATGGATCGTAAAATCGGTGTCGGCTGATTAATCGTACTAAATTAACAATTGATCCTTTTTTTTATTAATATAACCGTGTAACTAAATAATTGGCTAGGTTTTTCTTTTATTTTCTTTTTTTTATGTTTTACTTGCATGGCCCGTGCGGCTTCGCACGCAACACATGTGTAGGACCTACTCAATTTTTTTTGTTCTGGAAGAGAAGTAGTGATTACCCGTCTCTCTTCACTAGGGCATTTATCTATTATATAAAAGGACAACCATATCCTGGGTGATTCATTTACAGATCAACGCACAGCCGAAACTACTGACGCTAGAGACTTGAAATTTGGAAGTTAGCTTTGTTATGTTGTGTAAGCGCGCACTAAGAAAGGATTTTGCAAAATTTTGATTTTAAAGGGAAGAATTCGCAAAATTCCCCCCCCCACTGATGCGAGGATGCGGGTCAGCGCGAAGCGCTACGCTTATGTACTGGTTTTTCTCCGACACACATTTACCCCCTCCATAGGCATATTCCGTTGCATCCAGTATATACATTCTTATCGTACAATAGCAGATCAACTACAAAACCATAGCCATTTTCCCAGAAGTTAAATTGACTTTAACAACGATTTTAATCTATGGTTTACTTTTGTCACTCCGGATGTTGTACTGTACGTAGTGTTTAACCTAACACTGGATTTACATTTTAACCAGAATTAATTCCAGAATTGTTGTCATCGTCATCATCTGGGTATCCTTCCAGCAGGCCGGGTAGGATTTGAGTGGACGATATGCCTCCATCTATCTTTATCTTGATATACCTTTTGTATTCTGATATCCTGTAGTGTCATTCCTTTTGTTAGGAGATCATCCCTTATTTGGTCAGTCCATCTTCTTCTGGGACGTCCAATGGGTTTCTTTCCAGATACCTCCATGTCCAAGTACTGTCTGGGGATACGTGCCTCTGGCATCCGTTGTACATGTCCAAACCATTTGAGTCTTGCGGTACGTAATCTTTCTTCCATCGTTAAGGTCACCTGCATATCTCTTCTTATATATTCATTTCTGACCTTGTCTCTTCTGGTATCGACCAGAATTGTTGTAATTAGTATAATAAGTGATATGTTTTTAATGCTTTATAGTATTATTACTTATTATTCAAGATACGGATTTCATTGCTTAGGTCATCATGTATTTGAATGACGTTGTAAAAATGATTTTTGCAACCGAACAATTAAAATTTAATTTTTAAAAAATGTGTCTCAACCAATTCAGTAAAATGCATACGGTAAAGTTATTTTCTTAAACCTAACTTAAATTAAAATAAAACAACTGTTATTTATGTAAATTCAGGCATTATGCTATTATAATCCTTCTCTTTTTAATTTTTTTACCATAAGGGTCGATTTACACACATCCGTCCACGTCACGTCTCAGTTCCGTAATTCCGAGAAGACAAGTATCAGTCACAGAAAAATATTCTTTCTTGAAAAATTAATGACATTGTCTACACTGAGCACCAGCACCGTCCCAAAACCGGCGCGTCAATATTGTCGCCGTCACCGAACCGTCAAAACGATATTTTGTTTTTTACGGACGTATTTGTCTCTATGTAAAATGACTGAATGGAGTTTGACGAAAGGAAAAGTGACGTACATGTGTGAATAATGTAATCATTTTTGACTTCGAGTGGCCGTACCGGTTCCGTTTCGGAACGGTGACGTGACGGTGACGGTGACGTGTGAATCCTTCTTTATACGTAATTCAAAAAAAATTATATTTGTGACTTAAGTTATTAGCGAATTAAAATACAGAATCATAGCCTTAAAATTGCATGGGCGAAGCCACGACGGGAAGCTATCTATTATATAAAAGAGTTGTCCTGATTTATAGATCAACTGAAGTTTTTTAAGCTGTCGCTAAGGAAGGATTTCGCAAAATTTTTATTTTAAATGGTAGAATTTGCAAAAATACCCTCTCATAAGAAATACAGAGAGTATACTTAAACAGCTGATTCTTCGTTTACGTTTGCGTGGGCGAAGCCACGCGGGACCCGCTAGTTACGTATATTTAAGCCCATTGCAGGGGCTATTTAAAACATTAGAAAGCGTCCTAAGCAGATACATTAATTCTATGTACTTTTTTACACGACACTTGTTCATTTATTGTAAAACAAAAGATTTTAACAGAAATGTTTTTTTTTTGTTTAAAGTCCGACTGTTCTGCAATTTACTGCTAATGCAGACGGTGAAGGATGAAATGATTTTTTTGTAACGTATGACAATATGCCGTGCCTGAATGGGATTTGAACCCAAGACCGCATGATGCGAGGCGAGCACGTTACCAACTACGCCAATGCGGCCCTGGCAACAGTAATGTTAGGTACTTAATTTGTGAGAGAAATAAATCTCGATGCTATCCATAAAATAGGTGAAGAGGCTCTTCACCTACTTGAATAACCGCCGCTGAGGTAAAAGATTTCAACTAATGTTATAAATCAAGTGAAGTAACGTAAACGGACATCCCCCGGCATGTTGCTAATCACTACACTAAATTGTTTGAACAAAAACCAACTTATGCAGGTAGAAAATACATCAATAATTGCCACAACGTTTAAATAGTTGTGACAATTGAAGTCATTTTAAAAAAAAGCTAAAACAATATTTGATTGATGAAACATTTTACAGTGTGCACGAATTCCTTACTAAATAGTTTTGATTGAAAAATATTAAACTTCTAATTAAACAAATATTGTGTACTATTTGATACAAAGGGGTTCATGACAAGCCTACGGAGTTAAGCAGTAGCAGGAAAAAATTATTGGTAAGTGATAAATTTATCATTGTGTTTGATTTTAATTTTTATTTTTGTGTGTTATTTGATTCAATGGGGTTCATGGCAAGCCTACTGAAGTAAGCAGTAACAAAAACAATTTTCTGGTGGTAAGTGATGAATTTATCATTGGTGATAAACTTCCAGTGTATCAGTTTTATCTTGACATGTCCTATACTCACCTTGGAGTCTCCTGGATGCAAGAAAAAAAATCTGGTGTGAAACACTCACACAACTTTCTCTTGCCAATGCAAATAATTAATAATAAACCTAACATTATTAATAAAATATTAGAAATAAACAAAAACTAAGCTCAAAAACATAACCTTATTTTAATCATGAGTGAATGACGCAAAATGACAATCGAACTCAGTTTGGCTTAAAAATACGGAAAATCACGCTTTCACGCTAAACTAGGCTCTGTAGAGAAAAATTCTTTAAACAAAAGTTGTAGATCTTTTAATTTTCTATAAATTTAATTATATACACTTTTGTCATAAAATGCATACTAAGACCGAAATGTTAAAAAAATCGATTTTTCTCACGTTTTCGTGAGAAAAAAACAGAAAATCGCTAATTACCGCTAAACTAAGCGTTATACAAAAAATTGTTTGAAATAAAAGTTGTAGAATTTTTAATTCTCTACAACTTTTATTATATAAAGTTTTGCGCTAAAATGCATATTAAAGCCGCAATCTTAAAAAGAAAAAGTTTTTACGTAAAAACAGCCTCAAGCAGAATTTCAGCAAACATGGCGCCTACCCTATATTGTAGAGCATAAAAAATTTAGTAAACCAGTTGATTTAAAAAAAAATCGTAGGACTAGTTTTTGAGAAAATCGCAAAAAAGTGAAAAATTATACGAATAAACTACTACTTCCGGTTGACCGTTTTTGATGAAAATGTTCGTGTCGGGTCCGGTAGTGATATGTAACTTAAGTTTCAAGTTTCAAGTTCGTACGATGTTCCGTTCTTGAGATATTCTGTTCACATATACACACACACACACACACAGACACACACACAGACCAATCGCTAAAAACATGTTTTTTGGGTTCAGGGGGTCTGAAAACGTATAGATCCGGTGAAAACTCGATTTCGAAAAATCGACATGAAAACAATACTTTTCTTCCTATATATTCATATAGGCAAGAGAAAGTAAAAATTCATATAGGCAAGAAAAAGTAAAAATTATTGGTAATGGTAAATAAACATATTTTATTTCAATTGGGTTGCACTTTATTTACAGGGCTACTTTTATGTGCGCCATTCTGTATAATCTGACATCCCCCCCCCGCGGCATTTACAGGAAGCTCGCATATTTGTGACTCCGATTGTAATTAATAGTTAGCTTATGTAATTTAATCGACTGTAGATTCGAACGATAGTTTTATTAGTGGGATGTAAAAATATTACTAATTATTGTTGTACCTATGGCCTACGTGCAAATATGTACACTTAGTATATATTTATGTATCATTTAAAAATATAAACTATTTATTTTTATAAATAACCCTGTAAAAATAATTACATGCATCTATTTCCTACTATAATTACTATATTTTTATCTCTATTCATTAATAATAAGTATTTTAAGGGAATCCGTTAAAACATCTTCTATGGATACGTGTTAACATAGGTATTGTATTACTTAAAAAAAAAAAAAATCTGATATGAAACACTCACACAACTTTCTCTTGCCAATGCAAATAATTAACAATATAACCTAACATTAGTAATAAAACATTAGAAGTAAACAAAAAACTAACCTTAAAAAATATAACCTTAGTTAAATGATGAGTGAAAGACACAAATTGAAAATCGACCTCAGTTTGACTTAAAAATACGGAAAATCACTCTTTCACGGTAAACTAGGCTCTGTAGAGAAAAATGCTTTAAATAAAAGTTGTAGATCTTTTAATTTCCTATAAAATTAATTATATTCACTTTTGTCGTAAAATGCATACTAAGGCCGAAATCTTTAAAAAAATCGATTTTCTCACGTTTCGTGAGAAAAAAAACAGAAAATCGCTAATTACTGCTAAACTAAGCGTTAAACAAAAAATGTTTGCAACAAAAGTTTTAGAATTTTAAATTCTCTACAACTTTTATTATATACATTTTTGCGCTAAAATTTATATTAAAGCCGTAATCTTAAAAAAACAATTTCTTTACGTGAAAACAGCCTGACCAAGAATTTCAGCAAATATGGCGCCTACCCTAACTTGTAGAGAAAAAAAATTGAATAAACCAGGCGATTTTCAAAAAAATCGTAGGACCAGTTTTTGAGAAAATCACAAAAAAGTGAAAAATTATACGAATAAACTACTACTTCCGGTTGACCGATTTTGATGAAAATGTTCGTGTCGGGTCCGGTAGTGGGATGTAGCTTAAGTTCTAAGTTTCAAGTTTGTACGATGTTCCGTTCTTGAGATATTCTGTTCACACGTGCGCGCGCGCGCACGCACACACACACACACACACACAGACCAATCGCTAAAAACATGTTTTTTGGGTTCAGGGGGTCTGAAAACGTGTAGATCCGGTAAAAACTCGATTTCTTAAAATCGACATGAAAACAATACTTTCCTTCCAATATAGACTATTCACGTTGTTTAGGTCATCAGCCAAAAGGCTGGTTTGAACCTGTAGAGGTTTTACTAAGTAAAACGAGGAGTGAGGTGGTTTACCATTGCCTTCCTCACTGAGTGGAAAAGTATGCTTATCAGCATGCCGGGCCCTCTGAAAAGCACATATCTTCCACTCTGCAAATAACACCTTCACTTCATTCACCACAGGGTCTGGCTGTATAATGAAAGTCATTACTTTCAGAGGAAATAACTCTGATTAGTGTCTTTTACACCTCTACCTCTTCTGTTCTTAAATGATTCAGTCATTTAATTGGCTGACCATGTGACAAGAAACAGAACTATTTATTTTAGCCCTGCAACTAACAGATTGAGTGTAAAAAATTTGACACTCCACCTGTCTGTTATGGGCAGAGACTATTCATATAGGCAAGAAAAAAAAAAAAAAAACACCTGAGAATTTTTAACAACGTTATACGTACGCATTAACTCTGTTAATCCTAACATCGCTAATCCGAACATGTTCTGGACAATTTTTTTTTAATCAAGAGGACGAAAATAGACAATATTTTATATGAAAAGAATTTTTTTTAAAATTTGGTGACAAAATTGATATTGTTGTTGTTTTTAGGTCGATAGTCGAAAGGCTGGTTTGAACCTCTAGAGGTTTTAGTAAGTAAAAATGAAGAGTGAGGTGGTTTACTATTGCCTTCCTCACTGAGTTGAAAGAGTATGCTTATCAGCATGCCAGGCCCTCCGAAAATTATCTACTTCCACCCTGAAAATGATACCTTCACTTCATTTACCAAAGGGTCTGGCTGTATAGTGAAATTCGTTACTCTCAGAGGAGATAACTCTGACTAGTATCTTTTAACCTTTCTTTCTTCTCACCAATAAATGAACGCATAGTCAAAAATCGTTAGAAAATGTTTAGACCTCTACAAAATATCAATTTTGATACATTTTTAATAGGATTTTAGCTTAAAATACATAAATTTCTAAACCTTTCTCTATTTAAATATTGGCCGGGCCGTTGGCTTAGTGGTTAGCGCAACTGGCTTCTACGCCGGGGTCCCGGCTTCGATTTCTGGTCAGGTTTGGCATTTTTTCATTACTCATTTTCATATACCATTATTCTCCACCGTCTGCGTTAGCGAAAATTGCAAACCGGTCTGACGTAAAACAAAACAAAAATTGTAAATTTTGTGAACTATTCGGTATCCCTGTGTGGAATAATGGTTAACGTTGTAGTGTGCAAAGATTGGTGGTTTGATCCACGGTAATTAGAAGGGATTCTTCTTATTTACCGCGATTTTGCGCTAAACATTTTTAATTGTTAAAAAAGTAGTTGTTAATTTTTTTTAAATTTTTGACATTGTTTTCTCATCTAAAATTTTTCCAAGAATCAACTTTCTCTGAAAATTTCAAGTCCTGAACCGTTGTTGTTTAGATCAGCAGCCGAAAGGATGGTTTGAACCTGTAGAGGTTTTACCAAATAAAGTGAGAAGTGAGGTGGTTTACCGGGCCTTCCTCACTGAGTGGAAAAGTACACTTATCAGCATGCCAGGCCCTCTGAAAACCACATACTTTCCACTTTGCAAATGACACCTTTACTTCATTTGCCACAGGGTCTGGCTGTATAATGAAATTCGTTACTTTCAGAGGAGATAACTCTGATTAGTATCTTTTACTCCTTTACCTCTTCTGTTCTTAAATTATTCAGTCATTTAATTGGCTAACCATGTGATAAGAAACAGAACTATTTATTTTAGCTCTACAACGGACAGATTAAGTGTAAATAATTTGACACTCCAGCAGTCTGTTATGGGTCCTAAACCAATAAATAATTAAAAATTATTATTTTTTTATATTTTCAATATTGTTTAACAATAAAAAAAATTTACCGCACATGGACTTTAATTACTAATTACCATCTTACCACCCTACAACGATAACCATTAATCCACTCAGGGAAGCCCATGTAACTTGTAATTAAACAAATATTGTGTACTATTTGATACAAAGGGGTTCATGACAAGCCTACTGAGTTAAGCAGTAGCAGGGAAAAATTATTGGTAAGTGATGAATTTGTCATTGTTTGATTTTTTTTATTTTTCATTTTGTGTGATATTTGATTCAATGGGGTTCATGACAAGCCAACTGAAGTAAGCAGTAGCAAAAATAATTTTTTGGTGGCAAGTTTATCAGTTTCATCTTGACATATCCTATACTCCATTTGGAGTCTCCTGGATACAAAAAAAAACGTACTTCACAAAAATTTAAAGTACTCAAATAGAGAACGGTTTACAAATTTATGTATTTTTAAGCTAAAATATAGCTTAAAATGTATTAAAATTGATATTTTTTTTAAAGATCTTATTATTTTGTACTAGTCCATTTATAAATGACTCATACTTATTAGGAAAAAAAATAAAGAAAATAATTTTTTCTACAGTAGTATTTAAAAAGAGTCAATTGATTCTGAAATGACTAACTAGCTAGTGTTGTTAGCACACTGATAACAGTAATTATAGTATACCGTATATGCTAATTTATTGAAATTTTTTTTAAGAATTTTTTAATTATTTCCAATAATAGGTGAAACATAAATTTTGCAAATTTATTTATTTAAATATTTTACTTCAAATTTAGTACTTTGTTAAGTAAAATACTGATTCTCAGTATAATGAATCCCGTTTTTTTTAAATTTTTTCTTTCGCTTGTCCAATATGAAATATAAAAATCGAAAGTATTGTTTTCTTTTCGATTTTCTAAATCGAGTTTTTACCGGAAATACCCGTTTTCACGCCCTCTGAATCCGAAAAAATTAGTTATTACTGATTGGCGTGTGTGTGTGTGTCAACAAAATAGCTGAAGAACGGAATAGTGTGTGAAGTTAAAAGGAACTTATGTTAGGTACATACAATAAGGAGACCAGGCACGAACATTTTTATCAAAATCGGTCTACCGGAAATCGTGGGGTTTTCGTGGAATGTTTCAATTTTTTGCGATAATCTCTGAAACGGTTTATTTTTTTAAAATCGCCTGATTTACTAATTTTTTTATCCTCTACAAGATATGATAAGCGTCATGTTTGCTGAAATTCTTGAAGAGCCTTTGCTCTAGTAGGAAAAATCTGGTGTGAAACACTCACACAACTTTCTCTTGCCAATGCAAATGATTAATAATAAACCTAACATTATTAATAAAATATTAGAAATAAACAAAAACTAACCTCAAAAACATAACCTTATTTTAATCACGAGTGAATGACGCAAAATGACAATCGAACTCAGTTTGGCTTAAAAATACGGAAAATCACGCTTTCACGCTAAACTAGGCTCTGTAGAGAAAAATGCTCTAAACAAAAGTTGTAGATCTTTTAATTTTCTATAACTTTTGTTTAATACACTTTTGTCGTAAAATGCATACTAAGACCGAAATGTTAAAAAAATCGATTTTTCTCACGTTTTCGTGAGAAAAAAAACAGAAAATCGCAAATTACCGCTAAACTAAGCGTTATACAAAAAAATGTTTGAAACAGAAGTTGTAGGTTTTTAAATTCTCTACAACTTTTATTATATATGTTTTTGCGCTGAAATTTATATTAAAGCCGTAAACTTAAAAAAACAACGTTTTTACGTGAAAACAGCCTCACCGAGAATTTCAGCAAACATGGCGCCTACCCTATCTTGTAGAGAATAAAAAATTGAGTAAAATAGGCGATTTTAAAAAAAATCGTAGGACCAGTTTTTGAGAAAATCGCAAAAAACTGAAAAATTATACGAATAAACTACTACTTCCGGTTGACCGATTTTGATGAAAATGTTTGTATCGCGTCCGGTAGTGGTATGTAACTTAAGTTTCAAGTTTCAAGTTCGTACGATGTTCCGTTCTTGAGATATTCTGTTCACACATACACACACACAGACACACAGACACACACACAGACCAATCGCTAAAAACATGTTTTTTGGGTTCAGGGGGTCTGAAAACGTATAGATCCGGTGAAAACTCGATTTCGAAAAATCGACATGAAAACAATACTTTCCTTCCTATATATTCATATAGGCAAGAGAAAGTAAAAAATGTGTTTTTAAATTTGTGACCTTAATATTTATTCTAGGGCAAAAGTGTGCTGTGCCTATATAATCAGAGTTGTATAACAATGGAAACCTTACAAATTTTAATTCAGACATTTTTTTGTACAACGCTTATTTTGGCGGTAATTAGTGATTTTTAATCAAAATTGGTAAAAATGAGATTTCTAATATTCCTATACAATTGAAGTTTTAGGAAATTAAAAATTTACAACTTTCAATTTTTAAGCATTTTCTTCGACTGAGCTTATTTTAGCGTCAATTAGTGAGTTTCCGTATTTTGAAGTCGAACAGAGGTTGATTGGTTTTCATTTTGCGTCATTCGCTCATGATTAAAATTAGAAGATATGTTTTTACTTTACATTGTTTACTAATACCAATAACAGGCCGGTGGAGTGTTAAATTATTTGCACTCGATCTGCTAGTTCCAGGGCTACAAAAATTAGTCATGTTTCTTATTACATTGTCGCCCAATTATATGACTGAAGCGTTTAAGAAAAGAGGAAATACAGGTGTAAAAGATTCTTAAGTTATCTCCTCTGAGAGTAATGAATTTCATTATACAGCTAGACCCTGTGGTGAATGAAATGAAGGTGTCATTTGCAAAATGGAAAGTACATGCTTTTCAGAGTGCCCGGCATGCTGATAAGCATAATTTGACTCTTAGTAAACCATGTCAGTCCTCGTTTTTCTTAGAATAGCCTTTAGTGGTTCAAACCAACCTTTTGGCTGATGACCTAAACAACATATTATTTACGAATAATTTGTTCGTGGGCTATAGGCTATATTTTATTATTTACATCGGCATGATAAAGTCGTGTGAGTGTTTCAGACCAGATTTTTGTTCAAAATTTAATTTAGTGGCGATTTGTGATTCTCTGCAAATTGAGTAAGCTACTGTAACTTTTTTAGTATTTGACATTTGTATGTGGCCGTTGACCAGTAAATTGGTAAGATTGGATGATAGACTACACTTTACAGTTTAGGCTGAGTCATATATCTGATAATAGAAAAGAAGAAGAAATTCCGAGAATCAGATAAAGTGAACCTATTCTGAAAATGTGCGTTCTGACGTCAACATAAATTTCCTCTGTTATCTACCAGGAAATTTAAGAGCCCTATTTCTTATCAACTAATTTACCATACGATACGTTATCAATTTTTTGTGACCACAAAACATGTGGTTTTTACTTTCTCTTGCCTATATGAATATATAAGAAGGAAAGTATTGTTTTCATGTCGATTTTTCGAAATCGAGTTTTCGCCGGGTCTACACATTTTCAGACCCCCTGAACCCCGAAAACATGTTTTTAGCAATGGGTCTGTGTGTGTGTGTGTGTGTGTGTGTGTGTGTGTGTGTGTGTGTGTGTGTGTGTGTGTGTGTGTGTGTGTGTGTGTGTGTGTGTGTGTGTGCGTGTCTGTGTCTGTATGTGAACAGAATATCTCAAGAACGGAATTTCGTACAAACTTGAAACTTGAAACTTAAGTTACATACCACTACCGGACCCGACACGAACATTTTCATCAAAATCGGTCAACCGGAAGTAGTAGTTTATTCGTGTAATTTTTCACTTTTTTTGCGATTTTCTCAAAAACTGGTCCTACGATTTTTTTAAAAATCGCCTCTAAACTTTTTATTCTCTACAAGATAGAGTAGGCGCCATGTTTGCTGAAATTCTGGGTGAGGCTGTTTTTACGTAAAAACATTTTCTTTTTAAGATTGCGGCTTTAATATGCATTTTAGCGCAAAACGTTATATATAATAAAAGTTGTAGAGAATGTAAAATTCTACAACTTTTATTTCAAACATTTTTTTGTATAACGCTTAGTTTAGCGGTAATTAGCAATTTTCTGCTTTTTCTCACGAAAACGTGCGAAAAATCGATTTTTTTTAAGATTTCGGCTTTAGAATGCATTTTACGACAAAAGTGTATAATAAATTTTAAAGGAAACAAAAATATCTACAACTTTTATTTAAAACATTTTTCACTACAGAGCCTAGTTTAGCATGAAAGAGTGATTTTCTGTATTTTTAAGCCAAACTGAGTTCGATTTTCATTTTGCGTCTTTCACTCATGATTAAAATAAGGTTATGTTTATTAAGGTTAGTTTTTTGTTTATTTCTAATGTTTTATTACTAATGTTAGGTTTATTGTTAATTATTTGCACTGGCAAGAGAAAGTTGTGTGAGTGTTTCACACCAGATTTTTTTTGCTTCAATCAGTTTATGTCCTATTCAAATTGTTTGGCGTATAGAATTTCCTTTTTACTTTCTCTTGCCTATATGAATATGCAGGAAGGAAAGTATTGTTTTCATGTCGATTTTTCGAAATCGAGTTTTCACCGGATCTATACGTTTTCAGACCCCCTGAACCCAAAAAACATGTTTTTAGCGATTGGTCTGTGTGTGTGTGTGTCTGTGTGTGTGTGTGTGTGTGTGTCTGTGTGTGAACAGAATATCTCAAGAACGGAACATCGTACGAACTTGAAACTTGAAACTTAAGTTACATACCACTACCGGACGCGATACGAACATTTTCATCAAAATCGGTCAACCGGAAGTAGTAGTTTATTCGAATAATTTTTCAGTTTTTTGCGATTTTCTCAAAAACTGGTCCTACGATTTTTTTTAAAATCGCCTATTTTACTCAATTTTTTATTCTCTACAAGATAGGGTAGGCGCCATGTTTGCTGAAATTCTCGGTGAGGCTGTTTTCACGTAAAAACGTTGTTTTTTTAAGATTACGGCTTTAATATAAATTTTAGCGCAAAAACTTATATAATAAAAGTTGTAGAGAATTTAAAAACCTACAACTTCTGTTTCAAACATTTTTTTTGTATAACGCTTAGTTTAGCGGTAATTTGCGATTTTCTGTTTTTTTTCTCACGAAAACGTGAGAAAAATCGATTTTTTTAACATTTCGGTCTTAGTATGCATTTTACGACAAAAGTGTATATAATTAAATTTATAGAAAATTAAAAGATCTACAACTTTTGTTTAGAGCATTTTTCTTTACAGAGCCTAGTTTAGCGTGAAAGCGTGATTTTCCGTATTTTTAAGCCAAACTGAGTTCGATTGTCATTTTGCGTCATTCACTCATGATTAAAATAAGGTTATGTTTTTGTTCATTTCTAATGTTTTAATACTAATGTTAGGTTTATTGTTAATTATTTGCATTGGCAAGAGAAAGTTGTGTGAGTGTTTCACACCAGATTTTTATTAATATGGTGTATTACTAAATATCTGTGTAAATTGTAAAGTTCACTCGCACGCACCCACACAGATAATCGGAGTAATCCCTGAAACTTGATGGTTGGAGTTCAATTAACCATACTCTCTCAGGAATGGCCGGCCTGAATCTGTACGAAACTGCACTTCATTTACACGTCATACGTATCATCCTCATTTCAATGGTTCATGGGGTTGCTTACTGTTCGACAACCGAGTAATTTACGTCACAACCATAAATAAGCATAAATATTAAACTATCAAGAAATCACTTTTAACATCGTATCCTACGATAAGTATAGTACAGGTCATTTGTCCTAGCTAGAAGCTTTCCCTCCAACGCTGTGTGCCGCTGAGCTGTTCTGTTTAGTGGTGGGGGAAGCACCTCGTAGTTGTAACATAGTATACGGTTAGAAAGAGAGGGAATGATCATTAAGTGAGAAGAAGACTTGCACCTTTGAAACTATCCCAACTCTACCTACTCGCCCACCCCTTACAAGCTTCTTCCTAAAACAAACGTACTATACATTGTAAAAACATTTGTAACGGCTAATATTACTGTCGATTTCTTTATTAACACAGCAAAATAATGAAAAAGCAGCACATTCAAATAGAATAGTGATAAAAATGGTAAAAAGTTTTTTGAACTTCCTATATTGGTCTATATCGGTCTATCTGCCCATAACAGACAGGTGGAGTGTCAGATTATTTACACTCAATCTGTTTGTTGCAGGGCTAAAATAAATAGTTCTGTTTCTTATCACATGGTCAGCCAATTAAATGACTGAATCATTTAAGAACAGAAGAGGTAGAGGTGTAAAAGACACTAATCAGAGTTATCTCCTCTGAAAGTAATGAATTTCATTGTACAGCCAGACCCTGTGGAAGTGAAGGTGTCATTTACAGAGTGGAAAATATGTGCTTTTCAGAGGGCCCGGCATGCTGATAAGCATACTTTTCCACTCAGTGAGGAAGGCAATGGTAAACCACCTTACTCCTCGTTTTACTTAGTAAAACCTCTAGAGGTTCAAACCAGCCTTTCGGCTGTTGACCTAAACAACATCGGTCTATATTTGTCGGAATAAAACAAAAGAGATTGTCTACCATTCGGTCTGTCTCCCATTCGGCTATTTTTGTCGGAATAAAACAAAAGAAATTGTCGCCCATTCTGTTGTCGACCATTCGGCATGCTACCAGTAAAAGATGATAAAAATAGGCCTTCATTTTATGATGGTATTGGATTAAAGGAGACAATAACCGTAACTGAATTAGGAAGGTCATTCTTAGAACCTAAGTAGGAACATAAGTTAGGCCTGTAAATAAAAGCCGAGCAATTGAATTGAAATTATGGCAAAGACTAGAAAATCAAGTTCTTTATTTAGTAACTACAGATGCTAGCTGCACTTTTACAGATTCATTGTTATTTTACTAATCGAGGACTACAGTATAGACCTGCTGTCTTGTAATTTTATTACAGTATACAAAGACACTGTAGTAGGTTACATTACATTCAATACTATTATTATTACTACAATGTTAATAGCCTTGCTTCTTCTTTATCCGTTTTTATATTATTAACTCTGTATTAATAATACTAATAGATATAAGGTTACTGCCCATAACAGACAGGTGGAGTGTCATTTTACACTCAATCTGTTCGTTCCAGGCTAAAATAAATAGTTTTGTTTCTAATCACATGATCAGCCAATTAAATGACTGAATCATTTAAGAACAGAAGAGGTAGAGGTGTAAAAGACACTAATCAGAGTTATCTCCTCTGAAAGTAATGAATTTTATTATACAGCCAGACCCTGTGGTGAATGAAAAGAAAGGTGTCATTTGCAAAGTGGAAAATATGTGCTTTTCAGAGGGCCTGGCATGCTGATAAGCGTACTTTTCCATTCAGTGAGGAAGGCAACTGTAAACCACATCACTCCTCGTTTTACTTAGTAAAACCTCTACAGGTTCAAACCAGCCTTTCGGCTGATGACCTAAACAACAGATAAAAGGTTAGGTCTTCAATAAATTTTTTGTCACCAGTCTCTCGACTGGTTTGATGCAGTTATCCAAGCTGTTCTATCTTGCGCAAGTCGTTTGATATATTCATACCTGTAACACCTTACATCTTTTGTAATTTGCTTTATATATTCTAACCTTTGCCTCCCCTTACAATTTACTCCCTGAACATTACCCTCCATTATTGATAGCCCAATACCTGGATGTCTTAACATATGCCCCACTAGCCTATCCCTGGTTCTGGTAAGATGCTTCCATATACTTATTTTTTCGTCCACTCGCCTGAGAACCTCTAAATTACTTACTTTGTCTACCCACCTAATCTTTAACATTTTCCTATTTTTTTTTTATTCCTAATTTGTGTACGTTGCAATCTGTTCAATTTAGAACAATAAGCAACCCCATGGCCCAATGAGATGAGGATGATGTGTATAACGTGTAAATGAGGTGTAGTCTTGTACAGACCCAGGCCGACCATTCCTGAGAGAGTATGGTTAATTAAACCCCAACCATAAAAGTACACCGGTAACCACTGTCTAGTATTCAAATCCGTATAAAAGTAACTACCTTTAGTAGGATTTGAACCAGGAACCTTCGTCTCCGAAAATCAGCTGTTAAACAGCTGATTTTGTTGACGACTTTACCTTTAGACCAACCCGGTGGGTTTTATATTATTAACTCTGTATTAATAATACTAACAGATATAAGGTTAGGTCTTCAATAATTTTTTTTGTCACCAGTCTCTCGACTGGTTTGATGCAGTTCTATCTTGCGCAAGTTGTTTCATATCTACATACCTGTAACACCCTAAATCTTTTGTAATTTGCTTAATATATATTCTAACCTTTGCCTCCCCTTACAAGTTACTCCCTCAATATTGCCCTCAATTATTTTTAGACCAATACATGGATGTCTTTAAAAGATATGTCCCACTAACCTATCACTTCTTCTGGTAAGATGCTTCCATATACTTATTTTTTCTTCCACTCGCCTGAGAACCTCTAAATTACTAATTTTGTCTACCCACCTAATCTTTAACATTTTCTTATAACACCACATGTCAAAAGCTTCTATCATCTTCTTTTCTACAGCCCCTATCACCCACGTTTCACTCTAATTGAACGTTACACTAATTAAATGCTTCAAATAAGTGATTATAACTTTAATGAAATACTTTTTTGCCCTAAAAAGAATTTGTTTGTCATCAGTCTCTCGACTGGTTTGATGTAGTAGTTTTCCAAGCTGTTCTATCTTGCGCAAGTCGTTTCATATCTTCATACCTGTAATACCTTACATCTTTTGTAATTTTCTTTGTATATTCTAACCTATGCCTACCCTTACAATTCACTCCCTCAATATTACCCTCCATATTGATAGCCCAATACCTAGATGTCTTAATATGTCCCCCACTAGCCTATCCCTTCTTCTGGTAAGATGCTTCCGTATACTTCTTTTTTCTTCTACTCGCCTGAGAACTTCTAAATTACTTATTTTGTCCACCCACCTAATCTTTAACATTTTCGTATAATACTACCTTTCGAAAGCTTCTATCCTCTTCCTTTCTACAGCCCCTATCACCCACATTTCACTCCCGTATAATGCTACACTCTAAACATACTGTTTTAAGAAATTTTTCCTAATGTATGAATCAGTGTTTTGTAATCAGTAAGCTGTTTTTCATTTCAAAGGCTTTTGTAGCTTGAGCAATTCTACTTTTGATATCACTTTTGTTTCTACCATCCTTTGTTATTTTACTCCCTAGATAACAGAATTCCCCAACGTCCTGTATGTTTTCGTTGCCTACTTTTAAATTTCCCATCTCTTCTAAACCACTCTTTGCTCCTGCCCAACACTTTCGTTTTGTTCTTATTAATTTTCATGAATTAATTATTGTGTTGTTTAGGTCATCAGCCAAAAGGCTGGTTTGAACCTGTAGAGGTTTTACTAAGTAAAACGAGGAGTGAGGTGGTTTACCATTGCCTTCCTCACTGAGTAGAAAAGTACGCTTATCAGCATGCCGGGCCCTCTGAAAAGCACATATTTTCCACTCTGCAAATGACACCTTCACTTCGTTCACCACAGGGTCTGGCTGTATAATGAAATTCATTACTTTCAGAGAAGATAACTCTGATTAGTGTCTTTTACACCTCTACCTCTTCTGTTCTTAAATGATTCAGTCATTCAACTGGCTCACCATGTGATAAGAAACAGAACTATTTATTTTAGCCCTGCAACGAACAGATTAAGTGTAAATAAATTAATTATTATCTTCAATAATATAGGTTATAATAATATTATAAGGTCAGGGTTACAAAAAATAGTTCTGTTTCTTATCGCATGGTCAGCCATTTAAGAAGAACCGTTTAAGAAAAAAAGTGGTAGGGGTGTAATAGTCATTAGTCAGAGTTGTCTACTCTGAGAGTAATGAATTTTATTATACAGCCAGACCCTGTGTTGAATGAAGTGAAGGTGTGTTATTTGCAGGGGGGAAATTAGATGCTTTTCAGAGGGCCTGGTTTGTTGATAAGCATACTTTTCCACTCAGTGAGGAAGTCATATGTAAAACATTTCAGTTCTTGTTTTGCTTAGTAAAACCTCTAGAGGTTCAAACCAAACCACACAACAGCAGGTATAAGGTTTCCCTAAACGCATTTTACTACAATATGATTACCGCGCATGCAATATGCGCAGCATATCACTCGTTTCCCCAAACATAATAATAATTATTATACTTTATTTCCCTTATATCATTATAAGTATCCCTTATATTATTATTTTCCCTTAAAATGGAAAAAAGTGAAAAATTACACGAATAAACAACTACTTCCGGTTGACCGATGTTCTGTTCTTTTGACTATTTTGTTTTGTGTTTTGTGTTTTGTGTTTTTTGGGTTAATGGGGTCTGAAAACATGTAGATCCGGTGAAAACTCGTTTTTGAAAAATCGACACGAAACAGTACTTTTCTTCCTATATATTCCTATATATATATATATATAGGACCAGAGAAAGTAAAAATAAATCCAGACATTCAAAAGTTGGTTAATTCCAAACAAGCTCAAGTTTCGCATTAATTGAATTATTGGAAAAAGTTGTAAAAGTAATGTACATTTTTTTGTGTATTACTTTCTCTTGCCTATATGAATATATAGGAAGGAAAGTATTGTTTTCATGTCGATTTTTCGAAACCGAGTTTTCACCGGATCTATACGTTTCCAAACCCCCTGAACCCAAAAACATGTTTTTAGCGATTGGTCTGTGTGTGCGTGTGTCTGTGTGTGTGTGTGTGTGTGTGTGTATACAAAATATCTCAAGAATGGAACATCGTACGAACTTGAAACTTGAAACTTAAGTTACATACTACTACCTCACCCGACACGAACATTTTCATCTAAATCGGTCAAACGGAAGTAGTAGTTTATTCGTGTAATTTTTCACTTTTTTGCGATTTTCTCAAAAACTGGTCCTACGATTTTTTTAAAAATCGCCTCATTTACTCAATTTTTTATTCTCTACAAGATAGGGTAGGTGTCATGTTCGCTGAAATTCTTGGTGAGGCTGTTTTCACGTAAAAACAAAGTTTTTTTAAGATTACGGCTTTAATATGCAATTTAGAGCAAAAATTTATATAATAAAAGTTGTAGAGAATTGAAAATTCTACAACTTTTATTTCAAACATTTTTTTGTATAACGCTTAGTTTAGCGGTAGTTTGCGATTTTCTGTTTTTTTTTCTCACGAAAACGTGAGAAAAATCGATTTTTTTAACATTTCGGCTTTAGTATGCATTTTACGACAAAAGTGTATATAATAAAATTTATAGAAAATTAAGAGATCTACAACTTTTATTTAGAGAATTTTTCTCTACAGAGCCTAGTTTAGCGTGAAAGTGTGATTTTCCGTTTTTTTTTTAAGCCAAATTGAGTTCGATTTTCATTTTGCGTCATTTAGTCATGATTAAAATAAAGTTATGTTTTTGAGGTTAGTTTTTGTTTATTTCTAATATTTTATTAATAATGTTAGGTTTATTATTAATTATTTGCATTGGCAAGAGAAAGTCGTGTGAGTGTTTCACACCAGATTTTTGTGTGTATTTTTGAAATAAATAACTATTTTTAATTTTTACCCGTATTTCGCGACCCCTTCTAATAAATGTTCTGCGACCCCCTGGAGGTCACTGGTGCAGTACTTACAAGTGGATTATGTACGTCAGTTATAAAATGCTCTCCCACATTTATCTACCAATTACAGTGCAATAATCTAATGTAATTTGCCATTTTATTTAAAGATATGGCTCTCTGCATTATTATTATTAT
Organism: Catonia carolina; assembly: GCA_035578175.1. Taxonomy (NCBI): domain Eukaryota; kingdom Metazoa; phylum Arthropoda; class Insecta; order Hemiptera; family Achilidae; genus Catonia; species Catonia carolina. The sequence goes on from JAQMRL010000015.1 coordinate 16,877,201, forward strand.
TATTATTTTTATTACATAACCATTTATGCTTTTATTGTTTCCCTTACAAATCCATGGTAAAAGCAGTTCGTCCTTTACTCTAATCTATATAATTACTTTGATCATGTGAACAATTCATTCAGCATAGAATTATATTTGTTTTACATGAAACTTCCGTATAAAATTGTCAACGTTGCCGTTATTAATAATAACTTAATAATGATTGAATGTCTGTTATGCCCCCCCCCCCCGATTTTGTAGAGCACAAAAAAATGTATTAAATAAGGCGGATTTTCAATAAAATTGTAGAAGCCATTTTTGAGAAAATTAGAAAAAAGTGAAAATATACACGATGAAACTATTACTTCTGGTTCACCGATTTTGATGAAAATGTTCGTGTCGGGTCCTCTATGGTATCTTATTTAAGTGTCAAATTCTGGCTCTTAGGCAGTAGGTCTCAACTCTCCCTTGAAAATAAAGTACTCGTATACAAAGTAATACTCAAACCAATTTGGACGTATAGGTTAGAGCTATGGGGTACAGCTAGTTCATCAAATATAGAAATACTGCAGCGCTTTCAATCAAAATGCCTGAGACTGATCACTGCAGCCCCATGGTACGTAATAAATGAAATACTACACAATGACCTAAACCTGCCCTTCATAAAAGAAGAAATTAAACAACATAGCGAAAAACATGTACATCAGAATCCATTAGCGATTAGCCTCCTTGACAACAGCGAAGATACTCACAGACTGAAACGCTTTAAACCATTGGACTTACCTCTCCGATTTTGTTAGTCATTTAATTTTTTTTTTATCTTTTCTACTTCAACTTCTAATCATCGGCATCTCATAATTGGCGTCGTTTTCATCTCTACCATCGTCATTGTCATCTCCAACTTCAACACTTTGTGTTTCGGGATGTTGATTCACGGTTCATCAAGTTTGATTTTGTATAGATATATTTTTTGTTTCTTCACAGTTTGGTCTTTTTCAAACACACTACTGAGTGCGGTTTGTGTTTTAATTCTAATGACATTACTCAGATTTTCTCATATTTGCTTAAAGTTATTGTATTTATTAACTGATTGCAAAAGAAATACTATACTGTTAAAAAAAAAAATTCAACTTTATACGATTTTCCGTAATAGTTGTTTAGGTGATCAGCCGATAGGGTGGTCCAGAATCCAGGTCGAGAGGGCTAAGAACCCCTATGATGGCGACATCGTGGTATGAAACACCTGGTCGCTCGGGGAACAATTTCACAGAGTAATTGCAACCTTGGGGAATTCAGCGTGAATTTTATAAAATTATATTAGGAAATTGGATTCTTTTTCTTGGGGGGAATAAAGCTTCTAGAGTTTGAATTTCTAGAAGCTTTATTAAGTAAAATGAGGAGTGAGGTGGTTTACCTATGCCTTCCTCACTGAGTGGAAAAGTATGCTTATCAGCATGTTAGGGCCTCTAAAAAGCATCTATTTTCCACCCTGTAAATGACGCACCTTCAGTTTATTCACCACAGGGTCTGGCTGTACAATGAATTTTTTTTTTGCGCCATGGAGACTCCAGGAAGAGTATAGAGCATGTCAGCTATAACACCTGAAATATATATAAGAATCATACAATGTATCACTACTATCAAGAAAGAAATTCTTGTACGCTATAAAAAGTTTCACTGGTCAAGTAATTTTTCAGGATTCCTTTTAAAGGAATTCAAATCCTCACAACATTTTAAAAATTGGGGTAATATATTCATGAATTTTCTCCCTGCATAAGTAGGTTTTTGTTCAAACAATTTTGTGGAGTGATTAGCCACATAATAATCATTTCTGTTTCTCGTGTTATGATTGTGAACATTGAAATTCTGCATAAAATTATTTTGTGTAACATACATAATCACCTCAAAAATGTAGAGAGAGGGAACTGTAAGCAATTTAAGCTCGTTAAATAGTGGTGTGGATGAGGTTTGCTGGTTAGCTCCCACCATACACCTAATAGCTTTCGTTTGAATTTTAAAAATCCTATTCATATTAACAATGCTAGAATTACCCCATACTAAGATACCATAACGGATATGAGACAGAATGAGGCCATGATAAGCTGCCATTAGTAATTTTTTATCATTTAATCTGGCAAATTCATTACTCTCAGAGAAATAACCCTGACTAGTATTTTTTTTTCCATATTTTCATTTTTCCATTTTCAATAATGCCATCTAAAAAATTGCCCATAACAGACAGGTAGAATGTAAAATTATTAACACTCAATCTGTTTGTTGCAGGGCTAAAATAAATAGTTCTGTTTCTTAACACATGGTCAGCCAATTAAATGACTGAATCATTTAAGAACAGAAGAGGTAGAGGTGTAAAAGACACTAATCAGAGTTATCTCCTCTGAAAGTAATGAATTTCATTATACAGCCAGACCCTGTGGTGAATGAAGTGAAGGTGTCATTTGCAGAGTGGAAAATATGTGCTTTTCAGAGGGCCCGGCATGCTGATAAGCGTACTTTTCCACTCGGTGAGGAAGGCAATGGTAAACCAACTCACTCCTCGTTTTACTTTGTAAAACCTCTACAGGTTCAACCCAGCCTTTCGGCTGATGACCTAAACAACAACACATCTAAAAAAAACATCACTAAGAAGAAAATTTTCAAAAACAAAAAAACTTTAAAAATCAATGCTAGTGATTGATAAAACAGGTGGTGTGTAATGGTACCAACCCTAATGTTAGCCTACTGCCTATTGTATTTGCGTCACTAGACAGGAACTGTACGCTTATAGGCTAACAGTAGCTCATTGATCGGTTTCTTCCTGTAGTCTGTCGTAATCGATTGCTTTACATAATGTACCGTACACTAGTCTAGACTGTCGAATTATTAAAACAGATACTGGGATCGGTTTTTTCCATAAATTATCTATTTGACTCTCTTTCACCCTATCTGTCACTATAAAGTAAAATAGTACTACAGGGTGATTTTTTAGTCCTGTTACCCAATTGTTAATGTCTGGTAATTTTTTTCTAAGAAAGGGATATTTTGTTTTGTGACACAAAGTTGGTAGCCCTACTCAACCGGTATAGATACGACAGTTTGAGTTGATTCTCCTTGAGTTGCGTAAAATTTTGTGCTGTTTCCAGTTGTGTTACGAACAGAATGTCTTTTACCCTAGAACAACGGGTTTTCATTCTTGAACAATATTTTGCTACAAAATCGTATGCGAGTGTAAAATAATCATTTCAAATTAAATTTTTTGGTGTTCCTCCACTCTATTCTAGTCAATTTCTAGGCTAACTAACTGATTTTTAGAGGCAGGTATTGTTTGCAGCAGAAAACGTAGTGGTCGACCAACTCTCTTGACAGATGAAGTTAAGAGAATGTGAAAACAAGATTGCTCAATTCTCCATGGAAAAGTTTACAAAAACTTTCCTCGCATGTTGATTTGTCATGTTCGAGTGCTCAGAAAGCTGCTAAAAAATTGAAATTGTATCCGTATCACATACGATTAGTTTTAGAGGTTCAGCCTCCAGATTTAAACAAGAGATTGTTTTAGGATAAAAGACATTCTGTTCGTAGCACGACCGGAAATGGCACAAAATTTTACACAGCTCAAGGAGAATCAACTCACACTGCCATATCCATACTGGTTGAGTAGGGCTACCAACTTAGTGTCACAAAACAAAATTTATTTTTTTTAGAAAAATATTACCAGACATTAACAATTGGGTAACAGGACTAAAAAATCACCCTGTAGTTAACTTAATAGGAATACGCCAAAAAGTAAAATAGTACTATTAGGATGGAGAAACATTTTCCACCGCCGAATTTAAATAGTTATTTATGTTTCACAACTCCTTGAAGCCAAAAAGTAAAATAGTACTATTAGGATGGAGAAACATTTTCCACCACCAAATTTAAATAGTTATTTATGTTTCATAACTCCTTGAAGCCAAAAAGTAAAATAGTACTATTAGGATGGAGAAACATTTTCCACCGCCGAATTTAAATAGTTATTTATGTTTCACAACTCCTTGAAGCCAAAAAGTAAAATAGTACTATTAGGATGGAGAAACATTTTCCACCGCCGAATTTAAATAGTTATTTATGTTTCATAACTCCTTGAAGCCAAAAAGTAAAATAGTACTATTAGGATGGAGAAACATTTTCCACCGCCGAATTTAAATAGTTATTTATGTTTCATAACTCCTTGAAGCCAAAAAGTAAAATAGTACTATTAGGATGGAGAAACATTTTCCACCGCCGAATTTAAATAGTTATTTATGTTTCATAACTCCTTGAAGCCAAAAAGTAAATAGTACTATTAGGATGGAGAAACATTTTCCACCGCCGAATTTAAATAGTTATTTATGTTTCACAACTCCTTGAAGCCAAAAAGTAAAATAGTACTATTAGGATGGAGAAACATTTTCCACCGCCGAATTTAAATAGTTATTTATGTTTCATAACTCCTTGAAGCCAAAAAGTAAATAGTACTATTAGGATGGAGAAACATTTTCCACCGCCGAATTTAAATAGTTATTTATGTTTCATAACTCCTTGAAGCCAAAAAGTAAAATAGTACTATTAGGATGGAGAAACATTTTCCACCGCCGAATTTAAATAGTTATTTATGTTTCATAACTCCTTGAAGCCAAAAAGTAAATAGTACTATTAGGATGGAGAAACATTTTCCACCGCCGAATTTAAATAGTTATTTATGTTTCATAACTCCTTGAAGCCAAAAAGTAAAATAGTACTATTAGGATGGAGAAACATTTTCCACCGCCGAATTTAAATAGTTATTTATGTTTCATAACTCCTTGAAGCCAAAAAGTAAATAGTACTATTAGGATGGAGAAACATTTTCCACCGCCGAATTTAAATAGTTATTTATGTTTCACAACTCCTTGAAGCCAAAAAGTAAAATAGTACTATTAGGATGGAGAAACATTTTCCACCGCCGAATTTAAATAGTTATTTATATTTTATAACTCCTTGAAGCCAAAAAGTAAAATAGTACTATTAGGATGGAGAAACATTTTCCACCGCCGAATTTAAATAGTTATTTATGTTTCACAACTCCTTGAAGCCAAAAAGTAAAATAGTACTATTAGGATGGAGAAACATTTTCCACCACCGAATTTAAATAGTTATTTATATTTTATAACTCCTTGAAGCCAAAAAGTAAATAGTACTATTAGGATGGAGAAACATTTTCCACCGCCGAATTTAAATAGTTATTTATATTTTATAACTCCTTGAAGCCAAAAAGTAAAATAGTACTATTAGGATGGAGAAACATTTTCCACCGCCGAATTTAAATAGTTATTTATGTTTCACAACTCCTTGAAGCCAAAAAGTAAAATAGTACTATTAGGATGGAGAAACATTTTCCACCGCCGAATTTAAATAGTTATTTATATTTTATAACTCCTTGAAGCCAAAAAGTAAATAGTACTATTAGGATGGAGAAACATTTTCCACCACCGAATTTAAATAGTTATTTATATTTTATAACTCCTTGAAGCCAAAAAGTAAAATAGTACTATTAGGATGGAGAAACATTTTCCACCGCCGAATTTAAATAGTTATTTATGTTTCACAACTCCTTGAAGCCAAAAAGTAAAATAGTACTATTAGGATGGAGAAACATTTTCCACCGCCGAATTTAAATAGTTATTTATGTTTCATAACTCCTTGAAGCCAAAAAGTAAAATAGTACTATTAGGATGGAGAAACATTTTCCACCGCCGAATTTAAATAGTTATTTATGTTTCATAACTCCTTGAAGCCAAAAAGTAAAATAGTACTATTAGGATGGAGAAACATTTTCCACCGCCGAATTTAAATAGTTATTTATGTTTCACAACTCCTTGAAGCCAAAAAGTAAAATAGTACTATTAGGATGGAGAAACATTTTCCACCGCCGAATTTAAATAGTTATTTATGTTTCATAACTCCTTGAAGCCAAAAAGTAAAATAGTACTATTAGGATGGAGAAACATTTTCCACCGCCGAATTTAAATAGTTATTTAGGTATGTTTCATAACTCCTTGAAGCCAAAAAGTAAAATAGTACTATTAGGATGGAGAAACATTTTCCACCACCGAATTTAAATAGTTATTTATGTTTCACAACTCCTTGAAGCCAAAAAAAGTTTCCAGGGTAGAAATATGGCCGTCTGCCTGTTAGTGTTTTTTTTATAGTACAACCTAAAACAATGGGGACTAGACTTGATTAGATTTCACTTGAAGCCTCGATGAGTTTAATGACTTCGAAAATTGCGGTACAATATTAAAACAAGAACTGCTGTTGATTTCTTTATTATAGATACCCGAGTTTGGAGAATTGTTTCTTCAAAACCGCTTGTTCAATTTTAACGTACTATACACCAAAATTTAGCTAATGGGATAATTCATCATAGACATGGAAAGAGTTTTTAAAATACAGAAAAAAGTTGTTAGGTGTATGATGGGAGTCAACCACCTTACCTCATGCAGATCACTATTTAAAGAGCTGCAATTGCTCACAGTTCCTTCTTTGTACATTTTTGAAGTGATAATGTACGTAAAGCAAAATACCTTTTTACAGAATTTAGATGTTCACAACCACTAAACTAGTAACAGAATCGATTATTATGTTGCTAATCACAACAGTAAATTAATATGCTAATACAGTAATATGTTTCCATTACTTATTTTTCATCCACTCGCCTAAGAACTTCTAAATTACGTATCTTGTCCACCAACCTAATCTTTAACATTCTCCTATAACAACGCATTTCAAAAGCTTCTACCCTCTTCCTTTCTGCAGCCCCTATCACCGAAGTTTCATTCCCGTATAATGCTGTACTCCAAACATAGTTTTTTAAGAAATTTTTCTTAACTGTAAGTCAATGTTTATAATCAGTAAGGTGTTTTTTTAATTTCAAAAGCTTTTCTAGCTTGAGCAACTGGAATAATAACAAATAGAAATTGGAGGGTGGTAGAAAACTAAGGAATTGTGGGAAGGGAAAAGAATTGTTTTTTGGTACTTGTCTAAGGATACTTTGTTATTTAAGGAATAAAATCTGGTGTGAAACACTCACACAACTTTCTCTTGCCAATGCAAATAATTAACAATAAACCTAACATTAGTATTAAAACATTAGAAATGAACAAAAACTAACCTCAAAAACATAACCTTATTTTAATCATGAGTGAATGACGCAAAATGACAATCGAACTCAGTTTGGCTTAAAAATACGGAAAATCACGCTTTCACGCTAAACTAGGCTCTGTAGAGAAAAATGCTCTAAACAAAAGTTGTAGATCTTTTAATTTTCTATAAATTTAATTATATACACTTTTGTCGTAAAACGCATACGAAGACCGAAATGTTAAAAAAATCGATTTTTCTCACGTTTTCGTGAGAAAAAAAACAGAAAATCGCAAATTACCGCTAAACTAAGCGTTATACAAAAAAATGTTTGAAACAGAAGTTGTAGGTTTTTAAATTCTCTACAACTTTTATGATATAAGTTTTTGCGCTAAAATTTATATTAAAGCCGTAATCTTAAAAAAACAACGTTTTTACGTGGAAACAGCCTCACCGAGAATTTCAGCAAACATGGCGCCTACCCTATCTTGTAGAGAATAAAAAATTGAGTAAAATAGGCGATTTTAAAAAAAATCGTAGGACCAGTTTTTGAGAAAATCGCAAAAAAGTGAAAAATTATACGAATGAACTACTACTTCCGGTTGACCGATTTTGATGAAAATGTTCGTGTCGCGTCCGGTAGTGGTATGTAACTTAAGTTTCAAGTTTCAAGTTCGTACGATGTTCCGTTCTTGAGATATTCTGTTCACACACACACACACACACACACACACACACACACACACACACACACACACACACACACACTCACTCACGCACGCACGCACGCACACACAGACCAATCGCTAAAAACATGTTTTTTGGGTTCAGGGGGTCTGAAAACGTATAGATCCGGTGAAAACTCGATTTCGAAAAATCGACATGAAAACAATACTTTACTTCCTATATATTCATATAGGCAAGAGAAAGTAAAAATGAAGAAGAAACAACATTTTTACTGATTCGTGATGAGGTACAAAGTAGTACAAAGTATAAGGGATACGTGTCGTTGCATCGCTCATAATCGAATGAAATTTTAAACTGTGATAAAAAAGAATAGGGTAATTAATTAATCAGTTGTAGGCCGGTTGACGTCACTGGTTTTATTTATTTTTTATTTCTTTTGTCAAGATAACAGGCCTCTATTAATAGTCAGTCACTGCATTATTATCAACAGTATTGTTTCTTACACTGGCTGTCCAGTAAATCCCGTTCCATATAACCTATACATGTCCTCCTTTTTAATAACGTTTTAAATGTTTGAATATTTTATTTTAAACAATTTCAAACTAACCTTATTTTAATCATGAGTGAATGACGCAAAATGACAATCGAACTCAGTTTGGCTTAAAAATACGGAAAATCACGCTTTCACGCTAAACTAGGCTCTGTAGAGAAAAATGCTTTAAATAAAAGTTGTAGATCTTTTAATTTCCTATAAATTTTATTATATATACACTTTTGTCGTAACATGCATAATATGGCCGAAATCTTAAAAAAATCTATTTTTCACACGTTTTCGTGAGGAAAAAAACAGAAAATCGCTAATTACCGCTAAACTAAGCGTTTTACAAAAAAATGTTTCAAATAAAAGTTGTAGGAACTTTTATAATGTAAACTTTTGCCCTAAAATGCATATTAAAGCCGTAATCTTAAAAAACCAATTTCTTTACTATACTATTTTTCAGAGCTGATAAGCTCTTAAGAGTACACATTGCCCCCTACCCACTTAATCGCTAACCAATGACTTGCCAATTCTTGCTCTCGTAGCTCTGATATTTCGTCAACCATTTTGGTCTTTCAATAACAATTATAACCTATGAACATCCAATCAGCTGATTATATTGTAAAGTCTGCCCACAAGACAGGTGCAGTGTCAAATTATTTACATTCAATCTGTTCGTTGCAGGGCTAAAATAATTAGTTGTGTTTCTTATCACAATTAAATGACAGAATCATTCAAGAGCAGAAGAGGTAAAGATGTAAAAGACACTAATCAGAGTTATCTCCTCTGAAAGTAATAAATTTCATTATAAAGCCAAACCCACCGGGTTGGTCTAGAGGTAAAGTCGTCGCCAAAATCAGCTGTTTAACAGCTGATTTTCGGAGACGAAGATTCCTGGTTCAAATCCTAGTAAAGGCAGTTGTTACTTTTATTCGGATTTGAATACTAGACAGAGGTTACCGATGTACTTTGTTGGTGATGGTTGGGGTTCAATTAACCATACTCTCACAGGAATGGTCGGCCTGGGTCTGTTCAAGACTACACCTCATTTATACGTCATACACTTCATCCTCATCTCATTGGGTCATGGGGTTGCTTATTGTTCTCAATTGAACAGATTGCAACGTACACAAATTAGGAATAAAAAAATAAAAAATAAAAAAAATTATACAGCTTGACCCTGTGGTGAATGAAATGAAGGTGTCATTTGCAGAGTGGAAAATATGTGCTTTTCAGAGGGCCCGGCATGCTGATAAGCGTACTTTTCCACTCGGCGAGGAAGGCAATTGTAAACTACCTCACTTTACTTAGTAAAACCTCTACAGATTAAAACCAGCTTTTCGGCTGATGATCTAAACAACATATAAAGTATCGCATGTTAATGCGCTCTATAATCGATGTGTTTAGTACGAGATGCAAGACACAAGTGAACTACTGTGGCTCTTATACGCACGCGCGCGTAATGTTTGTCTGGCTGAATCATTCGTACAATCTGACAACGCTGAAAAACTTTCTGATTGGTCTAAACGCATGGACAGTAGAGCTTGTTGTTGTTTAGGTCATCAGCCAAAAAGCTGGTTTGAACCTGTAGAGGTTTTACTAAGTAAAACGAGGAGTGAGGTGGTTTACCTTGCCTTCCTCACTGATTGGAAAAGTACGCTTATCAGCATGCCAGGCCCTCTGAAAAGCACATATTTTCCACTCTGCAAATGACACCTTCACTTCATTCACCACAGGTTCTGGCTGTATAATGAAATTCATTACTTTCAGAGGAGATAACTCTGATTAGTGTCTTTTACACCTCTACCTCTTCTGTTCTTAAATGGTTCAGTCATTTAATTGGCTGACCATGTGATAACAAACAGAACTATTTATTTTAGCCCTGCAAATAACAGATTGGGTGTAAATAATTTGACACTCCACCTGTCTGTTATGGGCAGAAGTAGAGCTTATCAACCGTGAAAGAATTATAGTGTATTTTACACTATAATCTGGTGTTAAATTATTCAGTCATATAATTGGCTGACCATTTGATAAGAAACATAACTATTTTTTGTTGCCCTGGAACTACCAGATCGAGTGCAAATAATTAATCATTCCACCTGCCTATTATGTGCACCGCCTACTGACCTGTTAGATTCGCTTTTTGTCACCCTATATATAGTGGCTTATTTGCTATTCTTATTGTTTTATTACAATATTATTTAAATGTGTTTTATTACTTTCTTATTTTATTGCATAATAAAAACGCATTTTATTTCTTTTTATTATATTTTTAGTTATTTATAGGCCCTGCACTAAATTTAGTTGTTCTAGTCCTATTCTTTTGATGTAGCTTACAATAAGGTAGCAGTAAACTATTTTTTAATGTATTTTCTTTTTTTTTCAGGTGAGTGGATACAGTCATGTGTTCTTTCTTTCGTCAAAGTGGTTTATTAGGCCTACATGGGCCTTAATGTAAGTACTACAGTTATTTAAATATCTAAGGAAAATGCTATTCAAAAATATATTTTTCATGCCTTTATATCGGTAGGGAATGTTATGTTTTCACGTCGATTTTTCGAAATTGTGTTTTAACCGTAAAATATCCAGGTCCTCGAATCAAAAACCAACATTTTTATTGATCTATGTGTGTGTGTGTGTGTGTGTGTGTGTGTGCGCGCGCGCCCTTATTTGTATGAATCTTCTCTTCTTCAGGTTCCTTCTCCATTACGAAGTTTGGCTATCATCATGGTCAGTCGTACCTTGTCCACTGCTGCTCTGTGAAAAGGTCATGCGACGAGCAGTTAAACGCTTCTCTCAGGTTTCTTAACCAGAATATTCGTCTGCGTCCCACCGAGCGTTTACCAACGAGTTTCCCTTGAATTATGAGATGCAGAATCTCGTATTTAGGCTCCCTCATGATGTGTCCAAGGCATGTCAGTTTTCTTATCTTTATGCTCTGCAAGATTTCCAGCTCTTTCCCCATTCTTCTGAGAACCTCCATATTTGTGACCCTGTCCGTCCACGGTATTCGAAGCATCCTCCGGTAGGTCCAAATTTATAAATTTGAAACAGAAATTATTATTATTATGTGGCGAATGACTCCACAAAATTGTTTCAACAAAACCTACTTATGCAGGGAGAAAATTCATGAATAAATTACCCCAATTTTTAAAATGTTGCGAGGATTTGAATTCCTTTAAAAGGAATCTGAAAAATTACTGAATCGGTGAAACTTTTTATAGCTTACAAGAATTTTTTTCTTGATAGGCCTAGTAGTGATACGTTGTGTGATTCTTATAAATATTCAGGTGTTATAATAGCTCACATGTCCTATACTCCTCTAAAGTCTCCAGGGCGCAAAAAAAAATAATAAAAAAACAATCTTTTCACGGTTGTAGTACTTTCTCTCGTTCACTTGAAATGCGGGTAAGGAGAGGAAGAAAATAAATAATTGAATTGTTGACGTCAATGAGCTTATTATTAATTATTTTTATGATTAAATTTCGTTATAAAGTTACATAATGCGATGCAGGCTGTAACGTAACGCACGTATTATATTTAAATAAATAACCTGCATGTTCACTGTTCCACTGTACTGTGGCATTGTATAACTGTTTACGAAATCAGGTTAAAAATTTATTCGTTTCATTTTACTAGTGTCTGGTGTGTGATACACTGGTACTGGACTTTAGTGTTTACCGTTTTCTCGACGTAACTGTTTTTTTTCTTATCTAGGACTTATGATTACATAAATTTATGTATTATGTCGTAAATGATTTGTGTGTTTTTTGTTTTAATAAAATCTATATCCTGCCCCTAACAGGCAGGTGCAGTGTCAAATTATTTACACACAATCTGTTCGTTGCAGGGCTAAAATAAATAGTTCTGTTTCTTATCACATGGTTAGTCAATTAAATGACTGATTTATTTAAGAACAAAAGAGGTAGAGGTGTAAAAGACACTAATCAGAGTTATCTCCTCTGTAAGTAATGAATTTCATTATACAGCCAGATCCTGTGGTGAATGAATTGAAGGTGTCATTTGCAGAGTGGAAAATATGTGCTTTTCAGTTCAGAGGGCCCGGCATGCTGATAAGCGTACTTTTCCACTCAGGGAGGAAGGCAATGGTAAACCACCTCACTCCTCGTTTTACTTAGTAAAACTTCTGCAGGTTCAAACCACCCTTTCGGCTGTTGACCTAAACAAACAACTCAAAATCTATATCAGTGTAGAAAATAAAATTTTCGTTGGCCAATTCCCTGGTCCAGTGGTTGGCGTGCTATGCTCCAAAGTGGTGATTTCGGGTTCGATTCCAGGTTAGGGTCCGGAAAATACAAGTTTAAACCCACCGTTCCTCACCTCGAAGTGTTCGCTAAAAACCAAAATCTTGTTAGTTTAGGTTATCAGCCGAAAGGCTGGTTTGAACTTAGGTTTTACTAAGTAAAAACGAGGATTGTGGTGGTTTACAAATGCATTTCTCACTGAGTGGGAAAGTATGCTTATCAGCATGCCGGGTTCTCTGAAAAGCACATATTTTCCACTCTGCAAATGACACCTTCACCTCTTTCACCACAGGGTCTGGCTGTATAATGAAATTCATTACTTTCAGAGGAGATAACTGACTAGTATCTTTACACCTCTACCTCTTCTGTTCTTAAATAGTTAAGTCGTGTACTTGGATGACCATGTGATAAGAAACAGAACTATTTTTTGTAGCCCTGGAACCAACAGATCGAGTGCAATTAATTTAACACTCCACCTGTCCATTATGGGCATCGAGCCCCTTTGTGGTACCTAATTTAAGTTCTAAGTTGAAACTTAGAACTTAAATTAGGTACCACAAGGGAACTCGATGTATTACGCCTTATAGCAAAAGCACCTCTTTACGTTAGCAACAAAACCTTACATACAGATTTGAAAACACCACTTGTACAAAATTCCATCGAATACTTATACAAACCCTTTCACGACAAGTCACACGAATACAAGAACTCCCTAGTGCGTTCACTTCCATTTACCTGATAATCCCGCTAGACGCCTTAAAAGACGCTGGAGTAAAGACCTGCTAATTTGATATACAAATTCATTGGGGAGGCACCAATGGGGGCCCTACCCCTCTCTTCCTATCATGTAATTTACATTATTATCATAATCATCACATTTGCTTGTTGTAAAATTTTACAGTTGTAAATAAAGAACTAAAGAGAAGAAAAACGTTTCAACTTTATGCGATACTCCGTTCTTAAGATAGTTTGTTCACACATACACGCGCACGCGCGCGCACACACACACACACACACACACACATACACGCACACACGCCAATTGTAAAAAACATATTTTTTGTGTTAAGTGGGCATGAAAATGTGTATTTTCGGTAAAACTCGATTTCGAAAAATCGTTTATGAAACAATTATTTCGTTCCATATGTATTAATGATCCACCGGGTTGGTCTAGAGGTAAAGTCGTCGCCAAAATCAGATGTTTAACAGCTGATTTTCGGAGACGAAGGTTCCTGGTTCAAATCCTAGTAAAGGTAGTTACTTTTATACGGATTTGAATACTAGATAGTGGTTACCGGTGTACTTTGATGGTTGGGGTTCAATTAACCATACTCTCTCAGGAGTGGTCGGCCTGGGTCTGTACAAGACTACACCTCATTTACACGTCATACACATCATCCTCATCTCATTGGGTCATGGGGTTGCTTATTGTTCTAAATTGAACAGATTGTAACGTACACAAATTAGGAATAAAAAAAAAAAAAAAAAAAAATATGTATTAATAGCCCACCGGGTTGGTCTAGAGGTAAAAGTCGTCGCCGCGATCAGCTGTTCAACAGCTGATTTTCGAATACGTAGTTTCCTGGTTCAAATCCTAGTAGAGGTATAGTATTGATGAACTAATGTCCCCTAGCCGTGGGAGTGAGAGAATGCATAACGCTCTCACTCGCACAACCCATGCGCGCTGTTCCAATAACATTGCCTTTAATTTTAATCATTGTTGTGAGCAAGCGTTTATGCATGCAGTAAACTAACAAGCAAGATATCGACTGAAGTATGTTTTCAGATTTGGATTATAACAGTAAAGACCTTTGAGCGCATGCGTAGTTATGCCACATATCTCCCTCTCACTCGCTCGGCTACGGGACATTAGTTCGTCTGATACTTATAATTACTTTTATACGGATTTGAATTCTAGACAGTGGTTACCGGTGTACTTTGATGGTTGGGGTTCAATTAACCATACTCTCTAAGGAATGGTCGGCCTGGGTCTGTACAAGACTACACGTCATACACATCGCCGCATCTCATTGGGTCATGGGGTTGCTTATTGTTCTGAATTGAACAGATTGCAACGTACACAAATTACCTAATATAGGACAAGAGAAATTTAAAAAATTACATTCACAGAATTACATTGACTGTGTAATTGGTCTGGTCCAGATAATTTTGTTACTTGCCTTAAAACACGTAAGCATGTTTATTAAATTTTGTTTATTTACATTATTTAATTTTTTGTTGTTAATTTTTTAAATGTGTGTAATTTATTAATTATTGTATAATTGTCATTGTTTTTTACTTTCTCTTGCCTATATGAATATATAGGAAGGAAAGTATTGTTTTCATGTCGATTTTTCGAAATCGAGTTTTCACCGGATCTATACGTTTTCAGACCCCCTGAACCCAAAAAACATGTTTTTAGCGACTGGTCTGTGTGTGTGTGTGTCTGTGTGTCTGTGTGTGAACAGAATATCTCAAGAACGGAACATCGTACGAACTTGAAACTTGAAACTTAAGTTACATACCACTACCGGACGCGACACGAACATTTTCATCAAAATCGGTCAACTGGAAGTAGTAGTTTATTCGTATAATTTTTCAGTTTTTCGCGATTTTCTCAAAAACTGGTCCTACGATTTTTTTTAAAATCGCCTATTTTACTCAATTTTTTATTCTCTACAAGATAGGGTAGGCGCCATGTTTGCTGAAATTCTCGGTGAGGCTGTTTTCACGTAAAAACGTTGTTTTTTTTAAGATTACGGCTTTAATATAAATTTTAGCGCAAAAACTTATATAATAAAAGTTGTAGAGAATTTAAAAACCTACAACTTCTGTTTCAAACATTTTTTTGTATAACGCTTAGTTTAGCGGTAATTTGCGATTTTCTGTTTTTTTTCTCACGAAAACTTGAGAAAAATCGATTTTTTTAACATTTCGGTCTTAGTATGCATTTTACGACAAAAGTGTATATAATTAAATTTATAGAAAATTAAAAGATACAACTTTTGTTTATAGCATTTTTCTCTACAGAGCCTAGTTTAGCGTGAAGCGTGATTTTCCGTATTTTTAAGCCAAACTGAGTTCGATTGTCATTTTGCGTCATTCACTCATGATTAAAATAAGGTTATGTTTTTGAGGTTAGTTTTTGTTTATTTCTAATGTTTTAATACTAATGTTAGGTTTATTGTTAATTATTTGCATTGGCAAGAGAAAGTTGTGTGAGTGTTTCACACCAGATTTTTTGTAGATTTTTTGTTGTTAATTTTTTAACTGTGTGTAATTTATTAATTATTGTATAATTGTCATTGTTTTTTAATATATTTAATTATGTATTGATGTGAAAAAAGCAATGTCGTAGGTTACACTTATTGATAAATAATGTATTCGTAACTGTAATAAATAAAGTAGAGTTGTCTGTGAGGAGATTTTTGCCTTGATGTTTGTTCGGGTGATAATTTATCTAATAGTTAAATCAAAGGTTCTGGTTTTGATTCTTTTTTTTATTTATATATTTTATTTTGATATGGGAAACTCTTTATAATAGAACAACCACAGGAACTTGATAATTTATTATATTGTATTTTTGGGTGATTTTTTTGTCATCAGTCTCTCGACTGGTTTGATGCAGTTCTCCAAGCTGTTTTATCATGCGCAAGTCGTTTCATCTACTTAGCCTACCTGTAACATCCGATATATTGTTGTAATTTTCTTTTTATATTCTCACCTTTGCTTCCCCCAACAATTCACTCCCTCAATATTACCCTCCATTATTGATAGACCAATACCTGGATGTCTTAGGATATGCCCCACTAGTCTATCCCGTCTTCTGGTAAGATGTTTCCATTACTTCTTTTTTCATCCACTCGCCTAAGAACCTCCAAACTATGTATCTTGTCCACCCGCCTAATCTTTAACATTTTTACTTTCTCTTGCCTACATGAATATATAGGAAGGAAAGTATTATTTTCATGTCGATTTTTCGAAATCGAGTTTTCACCGGATCTATACGTTTTCAGACCCCCTGAACCCAAAAAACATGTTTTTAGCGAATGGTCTGTGTGTGTGTGTGTGTGTGTGTGTGTGTGTGTGTGTGTGTCTGTGTGTGAACAGAATATCTCAAGAACGGAACATCGTACGAACTTGAAACTTGAAACTTAAGTTACATACCACTACCGGACGCGACACGAACATTTTCATCAAAATCGGTCAACCGGAAGTAGTAGTTTATTCGTATAATTTTTCAGTTTTTTGCGATTTTCTCAAAAACTGGTCCTACGATTTTTTTTAAAATCGCCTATTTTACTCAATTTTTTATTCTCTACAAGATAGGGTAGGCGCCATGTTTGCTGAAATTCTCGGTGAGGCTGTTTTCACGTAAAAACGTTGTTTTTTTAAGATTACGGCTTTAATATAAATTTTAGCGCAAAAACTTATATAATAAAAGTTGTAGAGAATTTAAAAACCTACAACTTCTGTTTCAAACATTTTTTTGTATAACGCTTAGTTTAGCGGTAATTTGCGATTTTCTGTTTTTTTTCTCACGAAAACTTGAGAAAAATCGATTTTTTTAACATTTCGGTCTTAGTATGCATTTTACGACAAAAGTGTAGCTATATAATTAAATTTATAGAAAATTAAAAGATCTACAACTTTTGTTTAGAGCATTTTTCTCTACAGAGCCTAGTTTAGCGTGAAAGCGTGATTTTCCGTATTTTTAAGCCAAACTGAGTTCGATTGTCATTTTGCGTCATTCACTCATGATTAAAATAAGGTTATGTTTTTGAGGTTAGTTTTTGTTTATTTCTAATATTTTATTAATAATGTTAGGTTTATTATTAATTATTTGCATTGGCAAGAGAAAGTTGTGTGAGTGTTTCACACCAGATTTTTCTATAACAACTCATTTGAAAAGCTTCTACCCTCTTCCTTTCTGCAGCCCCTATCACCCAAGTTTCAGTTCCGTATAATGCTGCACTCCAAACATATTGTTTTAAGAAATTTTTCGTAATCTGTAAGGTAGTGTTTGTAGTCAGTAAACTGTTTTCATTTTAAAGGCTTTTCTAGTTTGAGAAATCTTATTGAATGATCGGATAATATTGTAGGCCTACTAGGTTGAAATCTGAAACTTAAATTAGGTACCACTAAGCGACCCGACAGCAACATTTTTATCAAAATTGGTCAACGAGAAATAGTAGTTAATCGTACAATTTTTCATTTTTTCTGCGATTTTCTCATAAATGGCTCTTGCGATTCTTTTTTAAAATCGTTCCATTAACTGAATTTTTATTCTCTACGAGATAGGGAAGCGCCGTGTGTGTTTAAATTTTGGGGGCTGTGCTCTGGTGGTAAAAAAGTAGATTTTTAAGATTTCGGCCTTATTATACAGTTTAGGACCAAAGCGTACAAACGATATAATCAAAGTTGTAGAAAATTAATAACTTAAACTATAACTTTTATTTGAAACAATAATTATTTTTTAACAATGCTTAGCAAAGCTTAGCATAAATTAGTGTTCTTTTGTATTTTTTGCTCAGTAAAATCGGAAAAAATAGTATTTTTTAAGATTGCGGCCGTATTTTTAATTTACCAAAAATTGTATGTAAATCAGTTATAGGAAATTAATAAACTCTTATTGAAGTTTTTTTCTTAAAAGCCTAGTTTAGCGTTAATTATTGATTTTTGAGTCGAACAGAGGTTGAATTTCATTAAAAAAAATCTGGTGTGAAATACCCACACAACTTTCTCTTGCCAATGAAAATGATTAAAAAATTTCCGATAAATTTGATTATATACACGTTTTCGTGAGAAAAAACCAGAAAATCGCTAATTACCGCTAAACTAAGTTTTATACAACAAGATGTATGAAATAAAAGTTGTAGAATTTTAAATTCTCTACAACTTTTATTTCATACATTTTTGCGCTAAAATGCATATTAAAAGCACAATCTTAAAACAAAAATTTTTTTACGTGAAAACAGCCTCACCAGGAATTTCAGCAAACATGGCGCTTACCCTATCTTGTAGAGCATAAAAAATTTAGTAAACCAGGCTATTTTTAAAAAATATCGTACGACCAGTTTTTAAGAAAATCGCAAAAAAGTGAAAAATTACACGGATAAACTACTACTTCCGGTTGACCGATTTTGATAAAAATGTTTGTGTCGGGTCCGGTAGTGGTATGTAACTTAAGTTGCAAGTTTCAAGTTCGTACGATGTTCCGTTCTTGAGATATTCTGTTCACACACAGACACACACACACACACACACACACACACACACACACATAGACCAATCGCTAAAAACATGTTTTTTGAGTTCAGGGGGTCTCAAAACTTGTAGATCCGTTGAAAACTCGATTTCGAGAAATCGACATGAAAACAATACTTTCCTTCCTAAATATTCATATAGGCAAGTGAAAGTAAAAAATTCGTTGTAGTTTTTTTTGAGAATATTGTAAAAAAGTAAAAATCACACCAATAAACTCTTACTTCCAGATGACCGATTTCAAAGAATATGTTCATGTCGGATCCCCGTGTGGTACCTAATTTACGTTTAAAGTTTCAACTTGGTACGTTATTCCGTTCTTGAAATATTTTGTTCACACACAGACCAATCGCTAGATAAAACATGTTTTTTGCATTTTAGGGGGGTGTTTTAGGTAGGGAGCTTGGAAACTATTAAAAATCGACATGAAAGCAATAGTTTCTTTTCCTATATATTTATGTTGTTGTCGTTTAGTCATCAGCCAAAAAGCTGGTTTGAACCTCTAGAGGTTTTACTAAGTAAAACGAGGAGTGAGGTGGTTTACCATTGCCTTCCTCACTGAGTGGAAAAGTATGCTTATCAGCATGCCGGGCCCTCTGAAAAGCATCAACTTTCCACCCTGCAAATAACACCTTCACTTCATTGACCACAGGGTCTGGCTGTATAATGAAATTCATTACTTTCAGATGAGATAACTCTGATTAGTGTCTTTTACACCTCTATCTCTTCTGTTCTTAAATGATTCAGTCATTTAATTGGCTGACCATGTGATAAGAAACAGAACTATTTATTTTAGCCCTGCAACGAACAGATTGAGTGTAAATAATTTGACCCGACACCTGTCTGTTATGGGCAGATATTTATGTAGGACAAGAGAAGGCAATACGATTTACAGTCCAGCTTCTCTTAGTTTGCTCCTAATGTAAACAAATAATGACGTCACTGAGCATGCGCATTATATCAAAATATGTACACGCTGATTAAAAAGTAACAACAAAATACTTTCAAAAGTATTTTTATAAATGAAATTGTTAGGCCTACATCATATCATGACTGACGATTTTAGTACTTTAAGTGCTTATAATTTTAAAAAATAGTTAACTTAATAGGAATACGACATCCGTAAAGTCACGGACTCTAGCGTGCACACTGTAGTAGGTGGCTTTTGTTTGTTGACAGTAGGAGCAAACTAAGAACGGCTAAACTATACATAAGATTGTTTTACGTTGAATTGAAATTTTATTACCATTCAATAAATTTTTGAACAAGTTCTTATAAACTAAGCTTGAGTTTATTAATTAATTTATTACTGTAAGGATTATGGTTGTGAAATTCATTTTGTATTTTAGAATTTTTTTTTTATCAATTTCCTTTCATATGTTTACGAGTGTAAACAACTTAGAAAAGGTTGATGTTTTGTTACGTAACATCGTTTTAAGTGGTGTTCGTAATTTTTACTTTTTCTTGCTCTTTATCAATAAATAAAGAAGGAAAAGTATTGTTTACATTTGTCGATTTTTCCAAAATCGTGTTTACACCGGATATACTATTGTGGTGCCCATAACAGACAGGTGGAGTGTCAAATTATGTGCACTCAATCTGTTCATTGCAGGGCTAAAATAAATAGTTCTGTTTCTTATCAGATGGTCAGCCAATTAAATGACTGAATCATTTAAGAACATTAGAGGTAGAGGTGTAAAAGACACTAATCAGAGTTATCTCCTCTGAAAGTAATGGATTTCATTATACAGCCAGACCCTGTGGTGAATGAAGTGAAGGTGTTATTTGCAGAGTGGGAAATATGTGTTTTTCAGAGGGCCCGGCATGCTGGAAAGCATACTTTTCCACTCGGTGAGGAAGGCAATTGTAAACCACCTCACTCCTCGTTTTACTTAGTTAAACCTCTACAGGTTCAAACCAGCCTTTCGGCTGATGACCTTAACAACACATACTATTGTGCGGTTACAAGCTGTGTGTAGTTGCGGGGTGGAGGGTAAGGGTGAGGTATATTGAATGAGTGACGCATGCTGGGAGAACGATTCTTCTATTACTCTGATACAAAATATTCGTTTTTCAAACTTTCCGTATTTAACATATTTGTTTGAATTTATTACATATATTTATTTATATATTTTGACATAAATTGGTAAGTTAAATATTATGAATCCCACAAAGTTAATAACCCGGTAGGTATTTGTTAAATTAATGCGCGGATGTTAAGAATATTTTTACTTTCTCTTGCCTATATGAATATATAGGAAGGAAAGTATTGTTTACATTTGTCGATTTTTCGAAATCGAGTTTTTAGCGGATCTATACGTTTTCAGACTCCCTGAACCCAAAAAACATGTTTTTAGCGATTGGCGTGTGTGTGTGCGTGTGCGTGTGAACAGAATATCTCAAGAACGCAACATCGTACGAACTTGAAATTCAGAACTTAAGAACTTATACCATTACCGGACCCGACACGAAAATTTTCATCAAAATCGGTCAACCGGAAGTAGTAGTTTATTCGTGTAATTTTTCACTTTTTTGCGATTTTCTCAAAAACTGGTCCTACGATTTTTTGGTAAAATCGCCTGGTTTACTCATTTTTTTATGCTGTACAAGATAGGGTAGGCACTATGTTTGCTGAAATTCTCGGTGATGCTGTTTTTACGTAAAACAATTGTTTTTTAAGATTACGGCTTTGATATGCATTTTAGCGTAAAAATTAATATAATAAACGTTGTAGAAAATTAAAAATTCTACAACTTTTATTTAAAAACAATTTTTTGTATAACGCTTAGTTTAGCGGTAATTAGCGATTTTCGGATTTTTTCTCACGAAAACGTGTGAAAAATCTATTTTTTTAAAGATTTCGGCCTTAGTAGGCCTATGCAGTTCACGACAAAAGTGTATATAATCAAATTTGTCGGAAATTAAAAGATCTACAACTTTTATTTAGAGCATTTTTCTCTGCAGAGCCTAGTTTAGTGTGAAATAGTGATTTCCCGTATTTTTAAAGCCAAACTGAGGTCGATTTTCATTTTGCGTCTTTCATATATGATTAACATTAGGTTATGTTTATTGAGGTTAGTTTTTCGTTTATTTCTAATGTTAGGTTTATTGTTAATTATTTTCATTGGCAAGAGAAAGTCGTGTGAGTGTTTCACACCAGATTTTTTTTTTTTTTTTTTTTTTTTTTATAGTCTAGTTAGTACACGCTGCTACTAATATAAATGAATCAGCTGTGAAACACTACTAACTCATTCATTCTCCCACTACTATAACAACGCACTGCATTCCTTCCAACTTCATGCAGCTGGAATTTAAGCAATACACGTTTTCAGACAACCCTGAACCCAAAAAGCCTGTTTTTAGTGATTGGTATGTGTATTTGTGTGTTCCGTTCTCAAGAACGGAATTACGTACGGAGTTGAAACTTGAAATGTAAGTTACGTACCACTACCGTACCTGATACGAACATATTCATGAAAATCGGTCAACCAGAATATTTATTAGTTTAATCGTGCAATTTTTCAGTTTTTTTTTTTTGAGTATCTCAAAAACGGCTCCTACTATTTTTTTTTAAATCGCCTCATTTATTTTATTTTGTATGCTGTACAAGATAGGGTCATGTGTGCTGAAATTTTTACACCGGTGTCGTAACTCAATTAAGCGTCGGTGACTTATTAAAAGGAACCGACCATTTAGGCGTCGGTCACTTATCAAAAGGAGTCGACCATTTCAGCGTCGGCGTTATGTTTTTCACTTTACATTGTTTACTACTCATGATTAAACTTTTTTCAAAAGTGATGAGCTCTGAACGTACCATTGCCTCCTATCCACTTCGTAGCTAGCCAATGACTCGCCGGCAACGTTGTCAATACTTTCTCTCTTAGCTCTGTATTTTGTCAGGCTTTTTTTTTTGCTCTTTTACTAACAATAACATTTATAACCTATGAACGTACAATGAGCTGATTATATTATAAAGTATTGTATGTTAACGCGCTCTATAATCGATGTGTTCAGTACGAGATGCAAGACACGAGTGAACTACTGCGGCTCTTATACGCATGCGCGCGTATGTTGTAGTATAAACGCGTGGAACAGCAGAGCTCATCAACCGTGAAAAGCATTATCTATTATATAAAAGGACAACCATGTCCATGTCCTGGGTGATTCATTTATAGGTCAACGCACAGCCGAAACTACTGACGCTAGAGACTTGAAATTTGGAAGTTAGCTTTGTTATGTTGTGTAAGCGCGCACTAAGAAAGGATTTTGCAAAATTTTGATTTTAAAGGGAAGAAATAGCAAAAATTCCCCCCCCCCCCCATTGATGCGAGGATGAGAAATCAACGCGAAGCGCTACGCTTACGGCTGGTTTACCAACACACATTTACCCCCTCCATAGGCATATTCCATAGCATCCAGTATTACGTTCTTATCGTACGTACGTAAACAGCAGATCAATTTTACAAAATTATAGCTATTTCCCAGAAGTAAATTGACTTTAACAACGATTTTAATCTTTTACTTTTGTCACTCCGGATGTTGTACTGTACATAGTGTTTAATCTTTTGACCTAACACTGGATTTACATTTTAGTCAGAATTAATTCCAGAATTGTTGTAATTAGCATAATAAGTGTTATGTTTTTTTTATGCTTTATAATATTATTACTTATTATGCGAGATACGAATGTTATTGCTTAAGTCACACAATGTATTTGACTGACATTGTAAAAATGATTTTTGCTACCGAACAATTAAAATTTAATTTTTTAAAAATTTGTCTCAACCAATTCAGTAAAATGCATAGGATAAAGTTATTTTCGTAAATCTAACTTAAGTTTAAATAAAACAACAGTTATGTATGTAAATTCAAGAAATATGCTAATCCTTCTCTTTTTCATTTTTCACCATAAGGGTCGATTCACACACATCCGTCACGTCACGTCTCAGTTCCGTCATTCCGAGAAGTTCAGTCACAGAAAAATATTCTTTCTTGAAAAATTAATGACATTGTCTACACTGAGCACCGGCACCGTCCCGAATCCGGTGCGTTAGTCTAGTCGCCGTCACCGAACCGTCAAAACGATATTTTTTTCTCGACGATATTTTGTTTTTTGCGGACGTGTTTGTCTCTGTAAAATGACTGAATGGAGTTTGACGGAAGGAAAACTGACGTACATGTGTGAATACTGTCATAATTTTTGACTTCGAGTGGCCGTACCGGTTCCGTTTCGGAATAGTGACGCGATTGATGTGTGTGAATTGTTCATTATACGTAATTCCAAAAAAAATATACTTGTGACTTAGCAAATAGGTTATTAGCAGATTATAAATCAGTCATTAGCGAATTAAAATACAGAATCATAGCCTTAAAATTGGATGGGCGAAGCCACGACGGGGCGCTATCTATTATATAAAAAGAGATATCCTGATTTATAGATCATTTAAGTTTTATAAACTGTTGCTAAGAAAGGATTTTGTAAAGTTTTTATTTTAAATGGTAGAATTCGCAAAAATACCTTCCCATAAGAAATACAGAGAGTATACTTAAGCAGTTGATTCTTTGTTTACGTTTGCGTGGGCGAAGCCACGCGGGACCCGCTAGTAGGTTATAATTGTTAATTATTTACATTGGTAAGAGAAAGTAATGTGAATGTTTCACACCAAATCTTTTTTTTTTAACAGTTTCCTTACTTATGTTACCACGTGTAATCAACTTTGGGGGGGAGGAGAGGGTGATGATTTGTTACGTAACATTGTTACAAGTGGAGTACGTAATGTTTTTGTTTATTAGTAGTGTAATTCGAAGAAGCCAAATCGTTTAACCGATAGAAAGTTTTCGTGGTAATTAAAAAATAAACTTCATTTACATGAGGACTTATTTGCTTTTCATAAAAATTAATTGAGTTTTTCCCGTTAATTAACTTATTAACGTCATGTAGTTGTAGGACAAACGTAAAATTTGACCTGTTATACCTAGACGCGTGACTTGTTTTATTTGAAACGGTCACAAGTTCATTTTTCAATGACTTTGTGGATGACTTTCAGTATTTTCTTCGTAAATTATTACTAAAACAACCGGCATCATTTATGATTTTCTATATTTTTAATTAAAACTTATTTTCAAAAAATATTCTTTTGCTTATAATACGTAATGTTGAGAATTTGGGCCGCAAAATGAACTTCCGAAAATTTCTAAAGACACTTCACGTGGTATAAAATTGGTCCTACACGAAAAAAATACGTATTAAATAACAGAAAATATCTTCTTACAGATGACTGAGCGAACATGTCTTTTTTATATGATGGTTTGAAAAAAGTGTGTACCTAAGAGGTAAAGGAAGTTAACTCCATTTTTGTAATTTTTCAGAACCAAAAACAGGAAGTTTTTTATTTTGTATAAAATTTCTGAAGGTGTGAAATTTTTTAAAAAATTTGTACCAAATAAAATAGCTTCTGATACAGGGATTTAAATGATAAAACAACTTTCTTAACTTCTACTACCCCTGACCACCCTCAGGACTTCATACTCTTTACGTCTCACTGTGTTTTAATTACATTAGTGGTAACCCCCAATGTAACTTGAGTTATTCAAATGAAAACAAAATATACTGTGCTTACTCTATTCTGGTAAAGAAACAGCATTTTATTCACAACAATGTTTGAAAAAAATTACAGACTTCAAGCAAATTCTGAGGCCTATCAGTAAGACAATAAAAACAAAATAATTCAAAATAAAATAACTTATTGTCAATAACAAGTATACATTCAATTATAGTTAAAAATCTGGTGTGAAACACTCAAACAACTTTCTCTTGCCAATGCAAATAATTAACAATAAACCTAACATTAGTATTAAAACATTAGAAATGAACAAAAACTAACCTCAAAAACATAACCTTATTTTAATCATGAGTGAATGACGCAAAATGACAATCGAACTCAGTTTGGCTTAAAAATACGGAAAATCACGCTTTCACGCTAAACTAGGCTCTGTAGAGAAAAATGCTCTAAACAAAAGTTGTAGATCTTTTAATTTTCTATAAATTTAATTATATACACTTTTGTCGTAAAATGCATACTAAGACCGAAATGTTAAAAAAATCGATTTTTCTCACGTTTTCGTGAGAAAAAAAAACAGAAAATCGCAAATTACCGCTAAACTAAGCGTTATACAAAAAAATTTTTGAAATGAAAGTTGTAGGTTTTTAAATTCTCTACAACTTTTATTATATAAGTTTTTGCGCTAAAATTTATATTAAAGCCGTAATCTTAAAAAAACAACATTTTTACGTGATAACAGCCTCACCGAGAATTTCAGCAGACATAACGCCTACCCTATCTTGTAGAGAATAAAAAATTGAGTAAAATAGGCGATTTTAAAAAAAATCGTAGGACCAGTTTTTGAGAAAATCGCAAAAAACTGAAAAATTATACGAATAAACTACTACTACCGGTTGACCTATTTTGATGAAAATGTTCGTGTCGCGTCCGGTAGTGGTATGTAACTTAAGTTTCAAGTCACATATCAGAGTGCGTATGTTCCGTTCTTGAGATATTCTGTTCACACACACACACACACACACACACACACACAGACACACACACAGACCAATCGCTAAAACATGTTTTTTGGGTTCAGGGGGTCTGAAAACGTATAGATCCGGTGAAAACTCGATTTCGAAAAATCGACATGAAAACAATACTTTCCTTCCTTCATATAGGCAAGAGAAAGTAAAAAATCTGGTGTGAAACACTCACACAACTTTCTCTTGCCAATGCAAATAATTAATAATAAACCTAACATTATTAATAAAATATTAAAAATAAACAACTAACCTCAAAAACATAACCTTATTTTAATCATGAGTGGAAGACGCACAATGAAAATCGAACTCAATTTGGCTTAAAAAAAACGGAAAATCACACTTTCACGCTAAACTAGGCTCTGTAGAGAAAAATGCTCTAAACAAAAGTTGTAGATCTTTTAATTTTCTATAACTTTTATTATATACACTTTTGTCGTAAAATGCATACTAAGACCGAAATGTTAAAAAAATCGATTTTTCTCACGTTTTCGTGAGAAAAAAACAGAAAATCGCAAATTACCGCTAAACTAAGCGTTATACAAAAAAATGTTTGAAATAAAAGTTGTAGGTTTTTAAATTCTCTACAACTTTTATTATATACGTTTTTGCGCTAAAAATTTATATTAAAGCCGTAATCTTAAAAAAACAACGTTTTTACGTGAAAACAGCCTCACCGAGAATTTCAGCAGACATGGCGCCTACCCCATCTTGTAGAGAATAAAAAATTGAGTAAAATAGGCGATTTAAAAAAAAATCGTAGGACCAGTTTCTGAGAAAATTGCAAAAAACTGAAAAATTATACGAATAAACTATTTATTTATTTATTCCGGTTGACCGATTTTGATGAAAATGTTCGTGTCGCGTCCGGTAGTGGTATGTAACTTAAGTTTCAAGTTTCAAGTTCGTACGATGTTCCGTTCTTGAGATATTCTGTTCACACACACACACACACACACACAGACACACACACACACAGACACACACACAGACCAATCGCTAAAAACATGTTTTTTGGATTCAGGGGGTCTGAAAACGTATAGATCCGGTGAAAACTCGATTTCGAAAAATCGACATGAAAACAATACTTTCCTTCCTATATATTCATATAGGCAAGAGAAAGTAAAAAGGAGTCATTTTAAAAATCTTCCGCATCATTATACAAAAGTGTAGTTAATGTGGTTGCTGCAACTTTTATAGAGCTTTCTTGATGATTTTCAAACTTAATTTGCCAAAATTGGAATTAACACCCTTTACCTCTAGGACACAGAAATATCTTTAAGTCTCTATACCTAAAAGTCGTCGAGGAGTTGGGCGACACGGTGTGTCGTCGTCCAGCGGAGACGTCATCTTCTTCTTTGCTTTCCATTGTTCAGAAAATGCTGGAGTTTGTTCAGGAATGGCTGTCAGCTGGTCACCATACAAAGTCGCGTGCCCAACTGGTTTTATTTAACAAATCATAGCGACTTTCTACAAGCTGACAGACTGCGCTGGCCCGAAGGCCGCAATCTTAAAAACAATTCTTTCTACCGCAGGAAAGCCTCCCCAACAATTTCAGCAGACCTGGCGCTTATCCTACCTTGTAAAGCATCAAAATTTTAGTATTGAAGCGATTTAAAAAAAAAACAATCGTTGGAGCCATTTTTGAGAAATTTGCAAAAGAGTGAAAAATTGCACGAAAAACTAATACTACTTTCGGTTCGATACGATATTCCGATTTTGAGATATTTTATTCATACGCAGACCAATTGTTAAAACCATGTTTTTTTCGGTTCAGTGAGCCTGAAATCGGTTAAAACTTGTTATCGAAAAATCAACATGAAAACAATACTTTCCTTCTCTATTTATTCGTATAGGGCAAGAGAAAAGAAAAACCCGGTGAAAACTAACTTTCTATTGTTAGCGTCAATCGGGAATTTTTAGAAAATGATGACACGTGACGGCGAATTTGTGCGTGAATATGTTTGCATAAAAAAAATATTTAACTGAAATTAGCTCAATGGGAGTTGATAACAAAATGGGCAAATCCCTATATAATTAATTTTAAAATAATATAATTTCCTTAAAATTTTTGTTTGTTAAAAATTTCCTTATGTGGATAATCAAATTTTATAAAATCTTTAACGTTCATAAAATATGTACTGGTTTTTGATTGGTTGACTTCAATGATCACTTCAAATCGTATTACAGTTAATATGAATTTAATAAAAATCTGGTGTGAAACACTCACACAACTTTCTCTTGCCAGTGCAAATAATAAACAATAAACATAACATTAGAAATAAACAAAAAACTAACCTCAATAAACATAACCCTAATTTTAATCATATAATGGGGTGGAGACTTGGACGTTGACGAAGGCAACCACTGCTAAACTTGAAGCCTTCGAACTTTGGTTGTACAGAAGAATGTTGAAGATACCATGGACGGACAGGGTGACCAACACCGAGGTACTGCGCCGAATGAGCAAGGAACCGGAGGTAATAAACATCACAAAGTGTCGCAAGTTGGAATACCTTGGTCATATTATGAGGAACCACGGTAGATATGAACTGTTGCAGCGCATCCTGCAGGGTAGATTGGATGGTGGAAGACGGCCAGGCCGAAGAAGAATATCCTGGCTTGCTAACCTGAGAGACTGGTATGGACAGAGCTCAGCCCAACTTTTCCGCATTGCAGAGGACAGGACGTTCGAATCGGACAGGCACGTTAAGAAGAAGAATGAAAGACGCAAAATGAAAATCGATCTCAGTTGGCCTTAAAAATACGGAAAATCACTCTTTCACACTAAACTAGGCTCTGTAGTGAAAAATGTTAAGAATAAAAGTTGTAGATCTTTTAATTTTTTATAAATTTGACCATATACCCTTTTGTCATACAATGCATACTAAGGCCGAAATCTTAAAAAAATCAATTTTTCACACGTTTTCGTGAGAAAAAAACAGAAAATTGCTAATTACTGCTAAACTAAACGTTATACAAAAAAATGTTTGAATTAAAGTTGTAGGTTTTCAAATTGTCTACAACGTTTATTATATAATTTTTTCCGCTAAATTGCATATTAAAGCCGTAATCTTAAAAAAACTTTGTTCTTACGTGAAAACAGCCTCACCAAGAATTTCAGCGAACATGACGCCTACCCTATCTTGTAGAGAATAAAAAATTGAGTAAATAAGGCGATTTTTAAAAAAATCGTAGGACCAGTTTTTGAGAAAATCGCAAAAAAATGAAAAATTACGCGAATAAACTACTACTTCCGGTTGACCGATTTTGATGAAAATGTTCGTATCGGGTCCGGTAGTGGTATGTAACTTAATCACTCTTTCACGCTAAACTAGGTTCTGTAGAGAAAAATGCTTTAAATAAAAGTTGTACATCTTTTAATTTTCTATAAATTTGATTATAAAAAACTTTTGTCGTAAAATGCATACTAAGGCCGAAATCTTAAAAAAAAATCAATTTTTCACACGTTTTCGTGAGAAAAAACAAAACAAAATCGCTAATTACTGCTAAAATAAGCGTTATACAAAAAAATGTTTGAGATAAAAGTTGTAGGATTTTAAATTCTCTACAACGTTTATTATATACATTTTTTAGCTAAAATGCATATTTAAGCCGCAATCTTTAAAAAAACAAATTTTTTACGTGAAAACAGCTTGACCAAGAATTTCAGCAAACATGGCGCCTACCATATCTTGTAGAGCATAAAAAATTAAGTAAATAGGGCGATTTTTAAAAAAATCGTTGGACCAGTTTTTGAGAAAATCGCAAAAAAGTGAAAAATTATACGAATAAACTACTACTTTCTGTTGACCGATTTTGATAAAAATGTTTGTGTCGGGTCCGGTAGTGTTATGTAACTTAAGTTTTAAGTTTCAAGTTCGTACGATGTTCCGTTCTTGAGATATTTTGTATACACACACACACACACACACACAGACCAATCGCTAAAAACATTTTTTTGGGTTCAGGAGGAATGAAAACTTGTAGATCCGGTGAAAACCCGATTTCGAAAAATCGACACGAAAACAATACTTTCCTACCTATATATTATTCATATAGGCAAGAAAAAGTAAAAATAAATTAACTGAAATCAGCCCAACGGGGGCTGACAACAAAATGGGGCAAACCCTTTACGCTACTAAATAATTTTTAAATATAATTTCCTTAAATTTTTTAAATTTGTTAAAAATTTCCTTATTTCCTTATTTCATATTTGACAAAATCGTTAACGTTTATAAAATATATACTGGTTTTGATTGATAGACATGATCACGTCAAATAGTATTACAGTAATATGAATTTAATAAAAAAAATATATAAAAGTGCGTATTTTCCGGTGAATCCGGATTCCGGTTTTCCGGATGTATCTATTACCTACTGTATATTATTAATTTATTTTATAAAAATCTGGTGTGAAACACTCACACAACTTTCTCTTGCCAATGCAAATAATTAACAATAAACCTAACATTAATAATAAAATATTAGAAATAAACAAAAAACTAACCTCAAAAAACATAACCTTATTTTAATCATGAGTGAATGATGCAAAATGAAAATCAACCTCAGTTTGGCTTAGAAATACGGAAAATCACTCTTTCTCTCTAAACTAGGCTCTGTAGAGAAAAATGCTTTAAATAAAAGTTGTAGATCTTTTAATTTTCTATAAATTAAATTACATACACTTTTGTCGTAAAATGCATACTAAGGCCGAAATCTTAAAAAAATCAATTTTTCACACATTTTCGTGAGAAAAAAACAGAAAATTGCAAATTACCGCTAAACTAAGCGTTATACAAAAAATTGTTTGAAGTAAAAGTTGTAGAATTTTCAATTCTCTACAACTTTTATTATATAAAGTTTTGCGCTAAAATGCATATTAAAGCTGTAATCTTAAGAAAAACAACGTTTTTACGTGAAAACAGCCTCACCCAGAATTTCAGCAAACATAACACCCTATCTTGTAGAGAATAAAAAATTGAGTAAACCAGGCGATTTTTAAAAAAATCGTAGGACCAGTTTTTGAGAAAATCGCAAAAAAGTGAAAAATTACACGAATATACTACCACTTCCGGTTGACAGATTTTGATGTAAATGTTCGTGTCGAGTCCGGTAGTTGTACGTAACTTAAGTTTCAAGTTCGTACGATGTTCCGTTCTTGAGATATTTTGTACACACACACACACACACACACACACACACACACACACACACACACACACAGACCAATCGCTAAAAACATGTTTTTTGGGTTCAGGGGGTCTGAAAACGTATAGATCCGGTGAAAACTCGATTTCTTAAAATCGACATGAAAACAATACTTTCCTTCCTATATATTCATATAGGCAAGAGAAAGTAAAAATGAATCAGTCGATTTCTATTGAATAAATTAGTGATAAAATTCTCTCGAGTTATACGTAAATAAAGATCATTAAAAATCTTACTATTAGATACCAGAACAAAACTTTAAGTTGTTGCAGCTGTTATGTTACTTGTTCCCTGTACGTTTATTGAATACTTTGTTACAGCAAACTAACCTCAACAAACATAACCTAATTTTAATCATGAGTGAAAGACGTAAAATGAAAATCTACCTCAGTGTGGCTTAAAAATACGGATAATCACTCTTTCACGCTAAACTAGGCTCTGTAGAGAAAAATGCTTTAATGAAAAGTTGTACATATTTTAATTTTCTATAAATTTTATTATATAATTTTTTGTCGTAAAATGCATACTAAGGCCGAAATCTTAAAAAAATATCAATTTTCACACGTTTTCGTGAGAAAAAACACAAAATTGCTAATTACCGCTAAAATAAGCGTTATACAAAAAAATATTTAAGTGAAAAGTTGTAGGATTTTAAATTCTCTACAACTTTTGTTATAAACATTTTTTCGCTAAAATGTATATTTAAGCCGCAATCTTAAAAAAACAAATTTTTTACGTGAAAACAGCCTGACCAAGAATTTCAGTAAACATAGCGCCTACCCTATCTTGTAGAGCATAAAAAATTAAGTAAATAGGGCGATTTAAAAAAAATCGTAAGACCAGATTTTGAGAAAATCGCAAAAAAGTGAAAAATTATACGAATAAACTACTACTTCCGATTGACCGATTTTGATGAAAATGTTCGTGTCGGGTCCGGTTGTGGTATGTGACTTATGTTTTAAGTTTCAAGTTGGTACGATGTTTTGTTCTTGAGATATTTTATATGCACACACCGACCAATCGCTAAAAACATGTTTTTTTGGGTTCAGGGGGTCTCAAAACTTGTAGATCCGATGAAAACTCCATTTCGAAAAATCGACATGGAAACAATACTTTCACTACCTATATATTTATATAGGCAAGAAAAAGTAAAAATAAATTAACTGAAATCAGCCCACAACGGGAGCTGACAACAAAATGGGCAAACCCCTTACGCTGCTAAATAATTTGTTAATTATAATTTCCTTAAAATTTTTCAAATTTGTTTAAAATTTCCTTATGTGGGTCATATTTTACAAAATCGTTAACGTTTATAAAATATATACTGGTTTTGATTGATAGACATGATCACGTCAAATAGTATTACAGTAATATGAATTTAATAAAAAAAAAAATATAAGTGCGTATTTTCCGGTGAATTTCAATGTATCTAATACCTACTGTATATTATTAATTTATTTAATAAAAATGAATCAGTCGATTTCTATTGAATAAATTAGTGATAAAATTCTCTCGAGTTATACGTAAATAAAGATCATTAAAAATCTTACTATTAGATACCAAAACAAAACTTTAAGTTGTTGCAGCTGGTATGTTACTTGTTCCCTGTACGTTTATTGAATACTTTGTTACAGCAAACTAACCTCAACAAACATAACCTAATTTTAATCATGAGTGAAAGACGTAAAATGAAAATCTACCTCAGTGTGGCTTAAAAATACGGATAATCACTCTTTCACGCTAAACTAGGCTCTGTAGAGAAAAATGCTTTAATGAAAAGTTGTACATATTTTAATTTTCTATAAATTTGATTATATAAACTTTTGTCGTAAAATGCATACTAAGGCCGAAATCTTAAAAAAACTATCAATTTTTCACACGTTTTCGGGAGAAAAAACACAAAATCGCTAATTACCGCTAAAATAAGCGTTATACAAAAAAATATTTAAGTGAAAAGTTGTAGGATTTTAAATTCTCTACAACTTTTGTTATATACAATTTTTCGCTAAAATGTATGTTTAAGCCGCAATCTTAAAAAAACAAATTTTTTACGTGAAAACAGCCTGACCAAGAATTTCAGTAAACATAGCGCCTACCCTATCTTGTAGAGCATAAAAAATTAAGTAAATAGGGCGATTTAAAAAAAATCGTAAGACCAGATTTTGAGAAAATCGCAAAAAGTGAAAAATTATACGAATAAACTACTACTTCCGATTGACCGATTTTGATGAAAATGTTCGTGTCGGGTCCGGTAGTGGTATGTAACTTAAGTTTCAAGTTCGTACGATGTTCCGTTCTTGAGATATTTTGTACACACACACACACACACACACACACACACACACAGACCAATCGCAAAAAACATGTTTGTGTGGGTTCAGGGGGTCTCAAAACTTGTAGATCCGATGAAAACTCCATTTCGAAAAATCGACATGGAAACAATACTTTCACTACCTATATATTTATATAGGCAAGAAAAAGTAAAAATAAATTAACTGAAATCAGCCCACAACGGGAGCTGACAACAAAATGGGCAAACCCCTTACGCTGCTAAATAATTTTTAAATATAATTTCCTTAAAATTTTTCAAATTTGTTTAAAATTTCCTTATGTGGGTCATATTTTACAAAATCGTTAACGTTTATAAAATATATACTGGTTTTGATTGATAGACATGATCACGTCAAATAGTATTACAGTAACATGAACTTAATAAAAAAAAATATAAAAGTGCGTATTTTCCGGTGAATTTCAATGTATCTAATACCTACTGTATATTATTAATTTATTTTATAAAAATGAATCAGTCGATTTCTATTGAATAAATTAGTGATAAAATTCTCTCGAGTTATACGTAAATAAAGATCATTAAAAATCTTACTATTAGATACCAGAACAAAACTTTAAGTTGTTGCAGCTGGTATGTTACTAGTTCCCTATACGTTTATTGAATACTCTGTTACAGCAAAAGACTGCGGGTTAGTTCCCGCGTGCGTCAGAGCTGCCTGTAATATTATACCCCCACCAATAAACACACAACTTTCATACCGTTTTCTCTCCCCACTACATTTCAGAACACGCTCTAAAATCATCTTGTACTTAGCTTTCATAGTCAGTCGTTTGACAACTTTATCCGAGAAAGGATTACGTTGAATTTTTTGTTAAAACGTTAACTTTTTTTCTGGTTTCGTTTTTACTTTTAAAAGTGCACGAGAATGTTGTTATGATTGTGGTTTTTTGTTATTGTTGTTCTGTTTGTTTTTATTTTGGAAAAATTATTAAATAACTGTGATTTATTATTTTATTTAAGTTTTATTTTTTCAAAATGAGTAGTGGTGTTTGTGAAGTCGTTAGGCGATTGCCCTTTGATTTTCAATCGATGAGCAAAGCTATTGAACAGTACAAAATTATCATTAGGAAAAAGGTAAGATTTTTTTTTATAATAATATAATTTCAAACTTTTATATAGTTCATTTAATTTTTTCATGTTGTTTTTGTTTTAATTGGAATTTTTACACCCGCCGTATTATCTACCATTCATTCAGTGTGTATTTTCTAATAATTTTCAAATTCATTTGGGAAATTTTAATTAATTTTCTTTTATGACACTTAATTTGTTTTCCTAATAATTATCACGTCTTAATCTAATTTAAGCAAATTTATAATCTACATACCGAATGTAATCAACTATCATATTACATTGTGTATTTCATTCTAGTTTCAAAAATGAAAATTTTTGTTTCGTTTCCAACAATTTTTATAAATTAACTTTACGTTTTTTTTGGTCAAGTAACCCAAAAAAATTATCTATCTATATTTTTACTTTCTCTTGCCTATATGAATGAATATATAGGTAGGAAATTATTGTTTTCATGTCGATTTTTCGAAATAGAGTTTTCACCGGATCTACACGTTTCAGACCCCTGAACCCAAAAAACATGTTTTTAGCGATTGGTCTGTCTGTGTGTGTGTGTATGTGAACAGAATATCTCAAGAACGGAACATCTTACGAACTTGAAACTTAAGTTGCATACCACTACCGGACCCGACTAGAACATTTTCATCAAAATCGGTCAACCAGAAGTAGTTGTGTATTGGTGTAATTTTTCACTTTTTTGCGATTTTCTCAAAAACTAGTCCTACGATTTTTTTTAAAAACGCCTAGTTTACTAAATTTTTTATGCTCTACAAGATAGGGTAGGCGCCATGTTTGCTGAAATTCTTGGTGAGGCTGTTTTTTTTACTTAAAAAGGTCATTTTCTTCAAGATTACGGCTTTAATATGCATTTCAGCGTAAAAATTGACCAAATAAAAGTTGTAGAGAATTTAAAATCCTACAATTTTTTTTATTTCACATTAGGTTATATTGTTTATTATTTGCATTGGCAAGAGAAAGTCGTGTGAGTGTTTCACATCAGATTTTTACCTTTTTGATGTTATTTTGTTATTGGTAATTTATTTATGTATTTTTTTTTTAACTGAACAACTGAAGTGATAATCAAAACACCCTATACCCAATAATAATTTAGTTGTACAATATATTATTATAAGGCCGGGAAATTTTCGTTGTTGTTTTTACCATATTTTCTAACCTATAATATTGTTTTATTAATTTATGTTTTCTTTTTGAAATCTATTTTAGATTTTGTTTACTACTTTTGTTTGTTTGTACGGTAGTTATAAATTTCGTATTATAATAATTTTAAGTTTCGCATTCTGGTAATTTGTGTTCGGTGTATATTATTAAAAATTGTTTTGTTTTTTTTTTATTTAACTAATTTGGTAAAAAATGTGTACTGTACAATTAGTTTATAATTTTGTCGGTAGTACAAAATTATGATAAAATTTTCCATTCGTGCGTTACCAGTAGTATAATATTGTTGATGTTTTTTGTTATTATAATGGAATTCGTATAGAGTGGTAGTTGGTGTACATTTTTTGTTAGGTTATGATGGTACGAATATAAAATGCTCGGTATAAAAACCGAAGGTCTTGTTGTTTTGTTTTTTATACCAGGGACGTAGATACCGTTTGAATGATTCAAAACTCAATAAAATTGATCCATTTTACTTTCTCTTGCCTATATAAATATATAGAAAGGAATGTATTGTTTTTTTGTCGATTTCAAGAAATCGAGTTTTCACCGGATCTACACATTTTCAGACCCTCTGGTCCAAAAAAAATATGTTTTTTAGCGATTGGTCTGTGTGTGTGTTTGAACAGAATATCTCAAGAATAGAACATCGTACGAACTTGTAACTTAAGTTACATACCACTACCGGATCCGACACGAACATTTTCATATAAATCGGTTAACCGGAAGTAGTGGTTTATTCGTGTAATGTTTAACTTTTTTGCGATTTTCTCAAAAACGGGTCCTAAGATTTTTTTAATAATCGCCTGGTTTACTAAATTTTTAAGCTCTATAAGATAGGGCGCCATGTTTGCTGAAATTCTTGGTGAGGCCGTTTTCACGTAAAAACATTGTTTCCTTAAGATTGCGGCTTTAATATGCATTTTACCGCGAAAATGTATAATAAATGTTGTAGACAATTTAAAATCCTACAACTTTTATTTCAAACAGTTGTTGTACAACGCTTAGTTTAGCGGTAATTAGCAATTTTCTGGTTTTTTTCTCACGAAAACTTGTGAAAAATTGATTTTTTTAAAATTTCGGTCTTAGTAAGCTTTACCACAAAATTTTATATAATTAAATTTATAGGAAATCAAAAGATCTACAACTTTTATTTAAAGAATTTTTCTCTACAGAGTTTTTAGTTTAGCGTGAAAGAGTGATTTTCCGTATTTTTAAGCGAAACTGATGTTGATATTATTTTATTTTGCGTCTTTCACTCATGATTAAAATTAAGTTAAGTTTATTGAGGTTAGTTTTTTGTTTGTTTCTAATGTTTTATTACTAATGTTAGAGATTATATTGTTAATTATTTGTATTGGCAAGAGAAAGTTGTGTGAGTGTTTCACATCAGATTTTTTTTTTAAGTTTAGCTCGATAGACTATGTTGAAATTAGTTTTTGGTATCGTGGCCTTTACACAGCCAGCGTATTCGTTCCATAGTAGTAGTAAAGTAACGAACATGTGCATTTGCGTAACGTATTATATGTTTATTACAAAATGAATGTAGTACAAAACAAGTGTGTGTGGCAATAAAGATACCATTATTTCATTGCAGCTTAAAACAATAGATTATTAAGTTAGGTTAATTTTTTTTTGCTATGTTACTTTAGAAAAGTATTGTATTACATGTTGATGATAATTTCCACCGGTAGATCGCACCACTGTCTTATTATTTCTTTAGTACTTAACTTATATATATATATAAGTCAATCTCTGATCAACAATCTCTGTATTTCATCTCCCAATCTTTTTGGGAAGTTGGAGAAAAATTAATGAGTCAGTCGTGTAATGTGAACCTTCGCTTTTATATTTTATAATATACTATAAACAATTGTTTACTTAATAAATATTTAGTTTTGTAATTATTTGAAAGACAACATTGGTTAGGCAAGAAATTTGATATGGTGACAAAAAAAAAATTGGGTGGTTTTTTAACAGCTTTACGTTCTCGGTTCTCGATAATATAATCAAATCTAAAAATAAATAAATAATTATCATTTTATTGTAAAATATATATTTAGGTCAATTTTTATCGTTAGCATTGATCTTTTGTGAGGTCAGAATTATTGTGAAATTATTCTTTTTGCTAACGTATTTACGACGCACATGGATCTCTCACGATAATGTACAACTAGTTTAAAAATACTATGTTTGACCCGTTTTATTCTCTATTCTCACAATATCATCCCATTGTTATTTTTCGTTTAAATTTAAAATAATTTATTAAATTTGTAAAAAAAATATTACTACAATAGATTAAATATCAATTTTGCAATACCGTGTTGTTTATCCCGTTATATTTTTAAATTTGCCATTAAACTTAGTTTTAAAAATTATGGTGTCAACAATAATTTACATCAGACCGATTTTTTTCATTTTTAATTTCAACATTTTTTTAATACTTGATTTTGAATAACATTGATTTATCTATTCTAAATAAAGAATTTTGCGTTGTTTTAAAAATTACGAGTGTTATATACTCGTATTATTAAGAAATCTGGTTACAGTCAAATAAAAAATTTGATCATTTGTAAGTTGAAAATATACCATTTTTTTATAATCTGTTGTTATTTTTAGGTAAATTTCAATTTCTATGAATCATCTATTCTGTAATTTTTGCATCTATGAAATAATTTTACCATTAATTTCTATAGTAATATATATTATATATTAATTTCTATATTTCGCCAATAATAGACAGGTGGAGTGTCAAGTTATTTACACTCAATCTGTTCGTTGCAAGGCTAAAATAAATAGTTCTTTTTCTTATCACATGATCAGCCAATTTAATGACTGAATCGTTTAAGAACAGAAGAGATAGAGGTATAAAAGACACTAATCAGAGTTATCTACTTTGAAAGTAATGAATTTCATTATACAGCCAGACCCTGTGGTGAATGAAGTGAACGTGTCATTTGCAGAGTGGAAAATATGTGCTTTTCAGAGAGCACGGCATGCTGATAAGCGTACTTTTTCACTCAGTGAGTTGTGGCAATGGTAAACCACTTCACTCCTCGTTTTACTTAGTAAAACCTCTACAGGTTCAAACCAGCCTACAGGCTGATGACCTAAACAACAACAATTTCTATAATGTCTTCATAAAACTACATTTGTCTTTCTCAATCTGTTCTCTTTTCGATTTTTCCATTACCAAATATCTCATTATTATTTTTTAACCATTAACTACATAGATTTTTACTAAGTAATAATTTAATTTAATTTCGAAATAGAATATTTTTAGTTTGATTCTATGCGAGTTAAAATATCTTTTAAGACGTAGATCTATCCGTTTTAATAAGTAAGCTTGGTATAGGAGTTATATACTTTTTTCAGAAATATTTTCTTTATTTCAATCATGAGTTTAATAAAAAAAATTTTTTTAATTCAATAAACTGACACACGGTACATTTTTTTTCTATCAGTTGATAAGTACATCGATGTGTTAGTTATGTACAATGTATAAATCACGTGTTCACATCGTGTTAATCTTTTAAAACATGTTTGCTTAACATACATGCATATAGATCATTTATTATATGACATATGTGAACTTTTCTAATGTATTAATATGATTGGTCGGTTTATATTAAGTGGGCGTAGCTTAATCATTCAGGTGTTGAGTCATATGTCAATCATCTTTTTCGTTTAAAATTAATGTACATTCTGTGTCTTCGTTTATATTATATATTTTTTTAACGAAATTATCAATGTATGTATGATATGTTAATTTTGTTTATATAATTTTATAGGACTATTCTTCCAAGCTATCTATTTCATAGGTCATTAACCGAATTAAAAAAAAATTTAAGTTTTATTTTAAGTTAAAGTTTAAAAATAAACGTTAATAATAATTACAACGTTAATATAATAAACGTTATAAATATAATAAACGGGTCAAACATAGTTTTTGAAACTAGTTATTATAAAATAAACGTTATAATATAATATTATAAACGTTACAATAATTAAACGTTAATAATAATTACGTCAGTAATTGAATAGTTTATTTTTATTTCGTTCATCGTTACGACTGGCTGTATAGTAGCCCTGAATTACTTTTGTGTTGTTGTTTAGGTCATCAGCCAAAAGGCTGGTTTGAACCTCTAGAGGTTTTACTAAGTAAAACGAGGAGTAAGGTGGTTTACCAATGCCTTCCTCACTGAGTGGAAAAGTACGCTTATCAGCATGCCGGGCCCTCTGAAAAGCACATATTTTCCACTCTGCAAATGACACCTTCACTTCATTCACCACAGGGTCTGGCTGTATAATGAAATTCATTACTTTCAGAGGAGATAACTCTGATTAGTGTCTTTTACACCTCTACCTCTTCTGCTCTTAAATGATTCAGTCATTCAATTGGCTGACCATGTGATAAGAAACAGAACTATTTATTTTAGCCCTGCAACAAACAGATTGAGTGTAAATAATTTGACACTCCACCTGTCTGTTATGGGCAGGAATTACTTTTATTAAACTATAATAAATTTAAATATCGTTAATTAAAGTCGTGTACCGTTCAATTCAATTCAAGTTTTTTTTAGTACTTGAATAATACGTTCTGTTTTATTGTTGAATTGAACGATGTGAGGTTCAAAAACGCGTACGATCAAAAATTAGTGAGATGAACTTAAAAAAAAATTATTTTCTACAAAACGCATGTATTCGTAAATCGGATCGATGTATGTTGTGTGTGTAAAAGACTTTTAAATAAATCAATAATTTTTTTTGTTTGATTTAGTTAAAAAAAAACTATCGAAGTAATTTTTTCATTGTAACACTTTAAAATAGGATACATTATTATAATTCTAATGTTTTTAAGGATATATTTATTTATAAACTTAAAATCTGCCCATAACAGACAGGTGGAGTGTCAAATTTTTTACACTCAATCTGTTAGTTGCAGGGCTAAAATAAATAGTTCTGTTTCTTGTCACATGGTCAGCCAATTAAATGACTGAATCATTTAAGAACAGAAGAGGTAGAGGTGTAAAAGACACTAATCAGAGTTATTTCCTCTGAAAGTAATGAATTTCATTATACAGCCAGACCCTGTGGTGAATGAAGTGAAGGTGTTATTTGCAGAGTGGAAGATATGTGCTTTTCAGAGGGCCCGGCATGCTGATAAGCATACTTTTCCACTCAGTGAGTGTTGGCAATGGTAAACCACCTCACTCCTCGTTTTACTTAGTAAAACCTCTACAGGTTCAAACCAGCTTTTTGGCTGATGACCTAAACAACAACAAACTTAAAATGTTGTTCAGGTCATTTGCAGATTTTCCCATAACTGGCAGGTGCAGTGTTCAAAAAATAGTTCCGTTTCTTATCACATAGTCAGCTTATTATATGATTGAATATTTAGGAAAAGAAGTAGAGGTGTATAAGACACTAGTCATAGTTGTCTCATCTGAGAGTAATGAATTTCATTATACAGCCAGATCCTGTGGTGAATGAAATAAAGTTGTCATTTGCAGGGTGGAAAGTAAATGCTTTTCAGAGGTCTGGCATGCTGATAAGCATACTCTTTATCTCAGTGAGGAAAGCAATTGTAAACTACCTCACTCCTCTTTTTATTCAGTAATACCTCTAGAGGTTGAAAACTGCCTTTCGGCTGATGACCTAAAGAA
Source organism: Catonia carolina (assembly GCA_035578175.1). Lineage (NCBI taxonomy): Eukaryota > Metazoa > Arthropoda > Insecta > Hemiptera > Achilidae > Catonia > Catonia carolina. The sequence goes on from JAQMRL010000015.1 coordinate 16,919,130, forward strand.
AGTTACATAATCAAGTTTTTCGGGTTAATTTTTAAATCCCGTTAGCTAAACATTGTAAAAGTTTGTCAATACGGAAAAATAAACATCGAACTTAATTACTTTAAAAACCGTAAATAATCATGTGTAAGTTTTTAAGAGAATATTTAAGTAATTTAAAAAAGAGTAAATACATATTTTTTAACATACTTAATAAAAAAAAATTAAGTAATCCGAATCGATAAACTCGTGATTATAATTTTAAAAAAAAACCGGGGAAAATTATTATACGTTTGCCTATTGCAGATTTTTTTTTTAAATCATTAAAGTGTATGATTTAACGAGAGAAAAACAACTTCATTTATAATCTGTAAGTAGGAATGGGTTTTTATGCTAATTTAGAATCTTGTTTGTAATTCAAAAAAAAAAAAGAAGATTAATCAATTTAAAAGAAAATTAAATCAATTGGAATTACCGACAGAATTAAATCTTACTGTATTATTAAATTAAATAAATCATAAAGTAGTAAAAGTTATTACCGTCGTTTTTATGGTGTAGTGGTTATTAATGAAATAGATTGGAAAAACAGACGTTTCCTCGTTCGAATCTCGGTTAAAGTGTAAAAAGTTTTAACTATTTAATTAATATTTAATTATGAATAAATAGTGATAGTCATTAAATAATTTTTTTTTTTTGGCTTGGAGTGGACGTGAGTTTGATTTTACGGAACACTATTTTCATGTGTGATTGTGAGTTGGTCATCGTACTAATTTATTAAATCAACGGATGTTACTTAAAAAAATTAATAGAAACATTTTCAACTGACTGATTAACAACGTGGTGAAGGTCAAATAAAAAATTGTAATGAAGGGAACTTAATTAAGTCCAATTAAACTTAAATAAATAACCTTTTAAATTAAGTAGTAGGCTAAGTTATTTTAATTAAGTTGTAATTTACTATATTGTTGTGAAAATAGTCATGATATATAAACGTGGTAATCACATTTCAAGTCGCCTTTTTTATTTATGGTGCTATAAAGTTAGTGTAAAACTTTTAATGTGTTGAGTACTTGTAGTGTTATGATTTTGTAATACAGGTGTATCAGAAAATTACATTATTTTTGAAAACTATGGAAATTTTGATTAAGTACTAATAACCCACCGGGTTGGTCTAGAGGGAAAGTCGTCGCCAAACAGCTTGATTTTCGGAGACGAAGGTTCCTGGTTCAAATCCTAGTAAAGGTGTAGTTACTTTTATACGGATTTGAATACTAGACAGTGGTTACCGGTGTACTTTGATGGTTGGGGTTCAATTAACCATACTCTCTCAGGAATGGTCGGCCTGGGTCTGTACAAGACTACACCTCATTTACACGTCATTCTCATCTCATTGGGTCATGGGGTTGCTTATTGTTCTAAATTGAACAGATTGCAACGTGCCCAAATTAGGAATAAAAAATAAATAAAAAAAAAGTTTTAGTTGCGTATTCTGCTTGTGTTTCTCTGTTGAAACCACGCTGTCCTACAGCTGAATTTGGTTATTTCTTGGTTTACTTGATGTGTTTTTGTATATATTTTCTTCAGTTTTGAACATAGAATCGTTCTTTTTTGTTTTATTTTGAAATAAACATTTATACGTAACGATTTGTATATAATGAATTTTGAAAGTAGAGCATAAAAAAGTTTTAAACAGTAGTATTATCTGAAATTTTAGTAATATATTTGTCTAAAAATGATATTCAAATAGCTTCAGCCTATCTAACTGTCAGATTAATATTTCAATAATTTATTTATTCTACGTTCCTAAGTTTTTCTGTTATTTTGATACGTTACGTGGTAAAGTTTGTGATTTATATGAAATTTTTGATGGTTTCTTTACGGTTTGGTGACCCATATGCTAAAAATTCTCTGCCGGTCTAGGAAAATGTAATTGCTGGATATATAGGGTTAAAGAAAATGTAATCGGTTGATGAAAAATTTGTAATATCCTTCGATGTTTTGAATTACAAAAATAATATTCATTATATTTTTACTTTACTATACTAGATTCTTTCCCACCAAATTTTGTAATGTGTCTTAAGTTTTGTCGTGTAACTTATATTTTATGGATCATTATAATTGTATTGATTGATAAATGTATTTAGTTTTGTTTTATAAATTTGTTTAAAGTATACCAGTATTATAACACACATTTTTCTTTCTTCTTTTTCTTCGTTTGTTGTAATTAAGAAACAAGTTTTATCTTTGTACATTTAGATATTGCTCCACTGTTCGTATGTATGTGTGTATGTGTTTTTTTTACATAAGGTATGTGTTTAAATGACGTATGTGTGACGCGCACTATCGATTATTCAAACACGTAGGTATATTTTCGTTTGAAAGGATTACAAAACTATATTTTAAAACTGATAATAAATTTATATTATATTGTTTTATCGAGAAAAGATAGTGCGTAGAAATTGTTTTAAGTATTTTTGTGACATGTCGATTATGTTATAAGAAGTGTACCTTCATTATTTCTATCTAATGGGTAGAATTTTTGTAATTTTTTAAAATTTTTACTGCTTTTACGTTATCGTTTTAATTGATCATGACAAATTGAAGCCATAATTATTATATCGATTGGTCTGATACATGAAAATTTATGTACTGTAACGATTTGGTCAAGGATACAAAAAAAAATAGTTGTGTTTCTTTTCACATGGTCAGCCAATTTATATGACTGAAGCATTTCAGAACAGAGGTGGAGATGTAAAAGACACTAGTCAAGAATTATCTTCTCTGAGAGTAATGAATTTCATTATACAGCCAGATCCTATGGTGAACGAAGTAAAGGTGTCATTTGCAGGTTGGAAAAAAAATCTTTTCAGAGGGCCCCTGACCATGCTGACAAACATAGGTTACTTTTCCACTCAGTGACAACTGGTAGGCCTAATATTGAAATGGTTAGAACGATTTTTCTTTGAAATAAAATATATATAACGGAAAAGTAACTAAAGGAAAAAACACGTCAAGGTGGATCTCAGAGATTAAAGAAGACATAGACAAACTTGGGCTTTCATTACTCGACCTAAGAAACAAAACTGAAAAACTCAAACTTCTTCACACCCCTAACACCAGATTTGAAGAACCCCAAAAATCCACTAGAGTCTGTTCAGACCAACAAAATCCACTAGAGTCTGGCCGCAAGACTAGCAAGATCCCAGAATATGAAAAACTACTGGGAAAAAAGGAGACTGCAGCAATAATGCATAAACTAAGACTAAATTTATTTGATTCAAGTATTCTGCTAAGGTCTCAAAAGCAAAAAAAAAATATATATATATATATATATTATTTTATTAAACATTATTTTCCTTTGTTTGCACCACTACATATATAATAATGAACAGCCAAAACAAAACAAGATTAAATATAAACTCACCTCAGAGTATTATATTGTTTCGAGATCTTTCGCCTCTCACGGAGACATCATCAGGAATTAAAAGGCACTAAACACATATAACAAAAAACATTAAAACACTTATGGTCAACGACCACGGCAATTATTCCCTGTATCATAAACCATTCCGCGCGCGGTTATTTCGGCCGAATAACCGCGCCACGGATTTTGCCGCGGATTTTTAATTCCTGATGATGTCTCCGTGAGAGGCGAAAGATCTCGAAACAATATAATACTCTGAGGTGAGTTTATATTTAATCTTGTTTTGTTTTGGCTGTTCATTATCATATATATATATAATATAAATTTTTGTGAGCAATGTTATTATTGAATTACTTTTTAGAGCATTGTACTTTTTGTATAGGTGTTTTTATTTTATTTATTTTTTTCTGTTAGCGTATTAGAAATTAATTTTGAGTTGATTTATTTCAACCTTGAATCTGTGGTCTTTAAAAGAACCTTGACTTTGGTAACTATTTTTTTTTTTTTTACTAATATGTTCTTCATTTTGTTTTTTTTCATAGTCAAGTTAACAATGATGTGTAAGCAAAACTGTAGACACATATTTAATTCGTATTTGGTTTTTCTTAATGGTAGTATCGTATCGAACCTTGACCCTTCTAAATGAGTGGTTGTTAAAAAGTTTTTAAAGTAATACAGCTGTGTATGTATTACACAGCTGTGAATTATAACGTCTTATTACAATAGTAATTTATTATTTGTTTATTCATTGTAGTTAAATGTTATATTTGCATATATGTTTTTTTTATATTTTTATTGTTATGATTATTTCGCGCGCCTGTTCAATTGATTTATTGTCTTTAAATGTCTTTCTTTTTCAAAAGTTCTTCATTCTTTCAGTCTGTTGTTTCTTCCGTCTTCTGTATTACATTTTTAAGCCTTTATTTTAATTTTTACTTTAATTATTTTTTGTCATTCTATTTTCATAAATTTTTACTTTCTCTTGCCTATATGAATATATAGGAAGGAAAGTATTGTTTTCATGTCGATTTTTCGAAATCGAGTTTTCACCGGATCTATACGTTTTCAGACCCCCTGAACCCAAAAAACATGTTTTTAGCGATTGGTCTCTGTGTGTGTGTGTGTGTGTGTGTGTGCGCGTGTGTGTGTGTGTGTGTGTGTCTGTGTGTGTGTGTGTGTGAACAGAATATCTCAAGAACGGAACATCGTACGAACTTGAAACTTGAAACTTAAGTTACATACCACTACCGGACGCGACACGAACATTTTCATCAAAATCGGTCAACCGGAAGTAGTAGTTTATTCGTATAATTTTTCAGTTTTTTGCGATTTTCTCAAAAACTGGTCCTACGATTTTTTTTAAAATCGCCTATTTTACTCAATTTTTTATTCTCTACAAGATAGGAAAGGCGCCATGTTTGCTGAAATTCTCGGTGAGGCTGTTTTCACGTAAAAACGTTGTTTTTTTAAGATTACGGCTTTAATATAAATTTTAGCGCAAAAACTTATATAATAAACGTTGTAGAGAATTTAAAAACCTACAACTTCTGTTTCAAACATTTTTTTGTATAACGCTTAGTTTAGCGGTAATTTGCGATTTTCTGTTTTTTTTCTCACGAAAACGTGAGAAAAATCGATTTTTTTAACATTTCGGTCTTAGTATGCATTTTACGACAAAAGTGTATATAATAAAAGTTATAGAAAATTAAAAGATCTACAACTTTTGTTTAGAGAATTTTTCTCTACAGAGCCTAGTTTAGCGTGAAAGCGTGATTTTCCGTATTTTAAAGCCAAACTGAGTTCGATTGTCATTTTGCGTCATTCACTCATGATTAAAATAAGGTTATGTTTGTTGAGGTTAGTTTTTTGTTTATTTCTTATGTTTTATTACTAATGTTAGGTTTATTGTTAATTATTTGCACTGGCAAGAGAAAGTTGTGTGAGTGTTTCACACCAGATTTTTTTTTAGCTTTTATTTGTTATCGGGAACTGTACATTATTGACAACTCCCAATTCGATCGCAGCTTTGCTGTATTATTTGGCGTGAATAAGGCATGAGTTTGAACAGGGACCCCCTGTAGAGTTTGTTCATGGATGGCTGTCAACTGGTCACCTTACAAAGTTGCTTGCCCAACCAGTGTTACTTAACAAATAATAGCGACTTACTACCAGCTGACTGACTGGGCTGGCCCGGTCCTAAACCTGACCTAAACAACAAAAACAACGGGCACTAGTCTGGTCATTTACAGAGATCTATTATGCTGCGATCACATAAATTAATTTCTGCAATTTTTTTTTAAATTTTTCCTTCATTTAATAATACCCGTATTTTAATTGTTTCTGACCCCCCCCCCCCCCGTAGGCAGATCTTTCACCTGAGCTTTTTTTATGAACGCTTTTATTTTCGTTGTTTTTTTATTGCTTTTCTCTACTACAAATCTTTAAGTTATGTATTAAAGTTATAGATTTCCTTATTATTTTTTTTAATTACGATTTATTTATAAATTTTGTTACTTAAATGGAAGATTTAGTACTGTTTGAAAATCTACGAGGAAATTTGTGTGCTTTGTCAAACCGTACCCTGTTATTTTTTTGTTTAGTTTCATTGTTTATTAACAATTTCTTAGTACATTAATCTTTTCTACTTAAAACATCATAAATTATATGGTTGTAAAATTATATAGTACAATCAATTTATAAATAACCAAAGCAATTTCATAATTTTGCTTTTACTGAAAATAATTCTTGAAATTCATAATCGTAATCTAGATTAATTAACATGTGATTAAAATTGAAATTTCATTGTACAAATGAATTTTATATTAGACTAAAAATAAATTTATGTCGATTAAACTGTTAACCTTGAAAAATCAAGGTAATTTTTCAATTTTGTGTTTTTGTTAAATCTTTGAATAAAAAAGATTTGAAAAGAAAAGAAAAAAGTAATTTATCTTATCATCAAATTAACAATTTATTGTCTATGAATAAAATTTCATTCTCATGATAGTTTTTTATTCACCCGGTTGTAATCGGTGTTTTTTTTTTATTTCGTTTATCAGTGATTTTTAATATCGGTATAAGGTGATATATAATTATTTGACACATTTTAATTGGGTTTTCCTTGTGTATTTTACATAATTAAGGTTCATATATGGATATTTTTTTGTTATCTTCGTTAATTTGTGGCCGCATCGGCGCAGTTGGTAACGTGCTCGCCTCTCATCATGCGGTCTTGGGTTCGAATACCATTCAGGCATGCCATATTTTCGTAGGTTACAAAAAAAATCGTTTCATCTTTCACCGTCTGCATTTGCAGTAATTGCAGAACAGTCGGACGTTAAACCCCAAAAAAATCGTTAATTTGTGTATTGTATTATAGCCTACATACACGTTGAAGCCGTTTTTGAGAAAATTGCAAAAAAATTTGAAAAATGACACGAATAAACTACTATTTCGGTTGACCGATTTTGATGAAAATGTTCGCACACAGACCAATCGCTAAAACGGATTGGTTTTTTTGGCGTTCAGGGGGTCTGAAAACGTGCAGATACAGTGAAAACACGATTTCGAAAAATCGTCATGAAAACAATACTTTCCTTCCTATATATTCATGCAGGTAAGAGAAAGTAAAATTAGTTTAAGATTATAATTCAGTGGTTTTGAACAATATATTCCATTCAGTTGAATAATGAAACGTTTCGGGTTTTATTTACGGCCAGTCTTAAAAGTTAACACTTTATACAAACACGAAATGACCATACGACTTGAAAAAAAATCACGAAGAAGTTTTTTCGTAGTTTTAAAATATGATTTTTGAAATCGTTAATTTATTAATCACGTTTTGAAACGTTAATTGAGCATAAAATTTAGGCAAGAGAAAGTAAAAATATTTTAAGATAATAATTCAGTGATTTTGAACAATATATTACATTCAATTAAAAAATCAAACGTCCCGGGTTGTATTCCCGTCTAGTCTTAAAAGTTTTAACACTTTATACAAATTACCAAATCATTCTATACGACTTGAAAAAACATTACGAAGAAGTTTTTTCGTAGTTTTAAAATATGATTTCTGAAATCGTTAATTTATTAATCACGTTTTGAAACGTTAATTGAGAATAATTTAGACGTACTGTTTAATGAATCAACCTTTTTACATTCTGTAGTTAAAAGTTACACATGTGTTCATGACTATATGGAATGTGTTAAGAATATTATATTCCTTCCTACAGACAGTTTTGCTTCTTTTTTTTATTTAACACTTAATAATCAGTAATCAGGGACAAACGTCTATCGTCGTTAAGAATTATATTACAATATTTCTTTATTTATTTCATGGTTTTTTTTCCTCTAGTTATATTAGCTACATTATATTGGTGACTAAAACGTTTTCAATAGTTAATTGTTAATATGGGCCTATTTATTTTATATGTTTAGTCGGGATAGTCCTTGTTATTCTATTAGGAATAAATATGTATTTGGATAACTGTCAAAATTTAATTTAATTTATTTGTTCGTTACTTCCACATTGCGTTCTTTATTCATACAGCCATTAAAATATGTAAGTCCCTTACCTTCATTAATACAATGTTATTATAATTTTAATAGATCGATATATATTCATTATCGAATACTACGATATATCGAATTGAATGACTATCGATTTTAAAATGTTTATCAACTGATTTGATTTTTTTTTCATAGTCCCTAAATGTTTGTACGTTGCAATTGTTCAATTCAGAAAAATAAGCACAACCCCATGACCCGATGAGATGAGGTTCTTGTACAGACTCAGGCCGACCATTCCTGAGAGAGTATGGTTAATATAACCCCAACCATCAAAGTACACCGGTAATCACTGTCTAGTATTCAGATCCGTATAAAAGTAACTATCTTTACTAGGATTTGAACCAGGAACCTTCGTCTCTGAAAATCAGCTCTGTTAAACAGCTGATTCGCGGCGACGACTTTACCTTTAGACCAACCCGGTGGGTTAAATGATTTGATATTAGTGTATAGATTGTTATAATGTGTAGATATACACATAACAGGTAAATGTTATATTATTTTTACTCGATCTGTTTGTTTTAGAGCTACAAAAAATATTTCTGTTTCGTATCACATGATCAGTTAATTAAATAAACGAAGTATTATTGTTAGAAGTAGTGCTGGAAGTCATCTTCTGTCAGCTCCTTCAGGACATGTGCCGCTTTCTCTTTTACAGCTTCCACAGACTCAAATCTTGTCCCTTTTAATGTAGATTTCACTTGAGGGAACAGGTAGAAGATAATAACATGTGATGAAACGTGGTTTTTTTTACTTGTGATCCGGAAACGAAGCGCCATACCGCGTTGTACAGTGAACTGGTAGAGCCGAACTTCACCGAAAGCCAAAAAATCTCGAATGAGCAAGTCAAAATTGAAAGCAATGATGGTTGTTTTTTTTTTATATCCATGGGATTGTGTACCTTCACTGGGTTCCTGAAGGTCAAACAATTAATTAATATTACTACCTTGAGGTATTTTCTAAACTACGTCAAAGAGTAAGGAAAAAACGCCCCGAAATGTGGAAGGACAAATCATGAGTTCTCCACAAAGACAATGTGCCAGCTCATTCCACGTTATCTGTCAAGAGGTTCCTAGCCAAGTACAGCATCTCAGTGTTAAAACATCCACCTTATTCACCAGATCTTGCACCATGTGACTTCTACCTGTTCCCTAAGGTGAAATCTGCATTAAAAGGACAAGATTTGAGTCTGGAAGCTGTAAAAGAGAAATCGGCACGTGTCCTGAAAGAACTGACAGAAGATGACTTCCAGCACTGTTTCCAACAACGGAAAATTCGCATAGAGCGTTGTAGGGATAGAAGAGGAGTGTATATTGAAGGTGACAATAAGTGATTATGTATAAAATTAAAATTAAATTTTTTTACAACGTCAGTATCGTTATTTAATAGCCACATCTCGTATATTGTGGAACCTTAAATAGTTTAATTCTATATATTTATAATTTATTAGATAAAATTAATTAATTTTATTGCAACGAAATTTACAATTATTGACCCAGATAATGCCGGTCAAACGATTCCCGAACATGAACAAAATTAACACGGACAAATATCCTACTGGCTAAATAAATAAATTCCAAAGTTCAAAAATCAAAAGTAAAAAGTTAACCATTATAATAATAATCACTAAGTAGTCTCGTGAACGTATTTTTGTGGATACGATCAGAAAAGTTGAACATTTTATAACAATAAATTTAATTTAGAAAGATTATTTTGTATGAAAAGGTTAAGTGGTTTTTTTTGTTATAAAAAAATTACAATGTTATTATATTGAAATATAATTGCTTTGAACTAAATACATCTATCAATATTAAATATATTTCTATAAATAAATTTTTACAACACAACATTTTTAAAGAACGCATTAGTGTGTGTTATATATATATTTTTTACATCATCATTAAATTTTTTATGGATTTTATAATTGTATAAAAATACTAAGGTTATTACAATTTTTTATTTTTTTAAATTTATTTAAAAACCAAACTCTCTAACTTGTAACGAATTCAAGCATTCCAGTCAAAAACATTACGCCTTATAGCAAATGCACCTCTTTACGTTAGCAACAAAACCTTACATACAGATTTGAAAACACCACTTGTACAAAATTCCATCGAATACCTATACAAACGCTTTCACGACAAGTCACATGAACACGAAAAGCTACTGGTGCGTTCACTTTCCACTGTCCATTTACCTGATAATCCCCCTAGACGCCTTAAAAGACGAGAAACAGAAATGATTATTATGTGGCTAATCACTCCACAAAATTGGTTGAACAAAAACCTACTTATGCAGGGAGAAAATTCATGAATAAATTACCCCCAATTTTTAAAATGTTGTGAGGATTTGAATTCCTTTAAAAGGAATCTGAAAAATTACTTGATCGGTGAAACTTTTTATAGCGTACAAGAATTTCTTTCTTGATAGTAGTGATACATTGTGTGATTCTTATATGTATTTCAGGTGTTATATCTGACGACATGTCCTATACTCCTCCTGGAGTCTCCAGGGCGTAAAAAAAAATTAAATAAAGTAAAAAAAAAGTCAGAAATGATTAATAATATTTTGATAAATTAAAGGAAGTTTTTATGATTATTATCAATACTAAGACAGTTTATTGTACGTAGACAAACGCACAGACAAAATATTAATACATAAACGTCCTTCTTCAATTGACGTGAAGGCTAAAATGTACGTCAAATCTGATGAAAGCCTTCTTCTGTTACTCATTCTAACTACTACCACCTTAACCTGAACGTATCAATTTGTTTCATATCTATTAATAGTCCCTACATCTGGACAATTTTATTTATTTATTTTGATCTAATAAAAATAATAAATTATTATTATTAGTATTATATAAAATGCATAACTGTATTTGTAATTGCATTTTTTTTATTCTTGGATAAATAATAATTTGCGCTCGGTTATTATATATCTTATATAACAATTATTATTATTATTCTATTACAAGAAAAAAAAAATAACTTGTTATTGACGTACGATTAAAAAATTGTATTTATATACTTTGTGCAATTTTATCGAGAAATTTCACGGTTTTTTTTGTAAATATATTTTATTTAAATTTATTTATTTATTCATTTATTCATGTATTAATAAATGAAATACTTTATTATTATTATATTGTCGTGATCTGTCTAGTAAAAATTACTTACCGATTAATTAAAGAGCTTATAATTTTGGCATTTGACGTGCTAGTTTCAGGGATAGAAAAAAATAGTTGTGTTTCTTATCACATGGTTACCCAATTATATGATTGAAGTATTTAATAACAGAAGAGGTAGAGGTGTAAATGACACTTGTCAAAGTTATCTCCTGTGATAGTAATGAATTTTATTATACAGCCAGACCCGGTGGTGAATGAAATGAAGGTGTCATTTGCAGGGTGGAATGTAGATGCTTTTCAAGGGGTATTAAATTTCTATTCAGTGAGAGAGGCAATGGTAAACCACTTCTCGTTTTAGTAAAGCCTCTACAGGTTCAAACCAACCATTAGACATTAGGCTGATGACCTAAACAGCAACAGTGTTTTTTTGTACCTCTGTTTTTATCACTCCATATTTCTTTCAAGGGTAATTGAATAAGTTAAATAATAAATAAATAAATAAGTACTAATTTTTTTTTCTAATTCCTAATGTTAGTGCATTGCAATCTGTTCAATTTAGAACAATAAGCAATCCCATTACCCAATTAGATGAGGATGATATGTATGACGTGTAGGCTACATGAAGTGTAAGTCTTGTACAGACTCAGGCCGACCATTCCTGAGAGAGTATAGTTAATTGAAATCCAATCATCAAAGTTCACTACACCACGGCCGGCCCGTGGTGTAGTGGTCAGCGCAACTGGCTACTGTATCGGGGTCCCGGGTTCGATTCCCGGTCAGGTCTGGCATTTTTTTTTCATCTGTAAATCACCACATATCATTACCTACGCATAAGCCCAAGTCTTATGTAGGCATCATCACTCAATAAAAAAAAAAAAAAAAATACACAATTACCTACTCTCTAGTATTCAAATCCGTATAAAATTAACTACCTTTACTAGGATTTGAACCAGGAACCTTCGTCTCCGAAAATCAGCTGTTTTAAACAGCTGATTCGCGGCGACGACTTTACCTCTAGACCAACCCGGTGGGGTCAACTAATAATATAATAAGACTTACAATTTAATTTAATAACTTAAATTTAATTTTTTGAATAGGTAATTAAATAAGTTACTAATGATTTTGACTTATTTTTTCAGAAAAAAAAAGTTAAAATCATTAGTTGTTTTTCCATCGAAATAGTTATGGTATTTTTATTCCTGATGATGATGATATCTGGGCATAATATAATAAAAATAAAATTATCTTTATTTGTGGTAATTATTTATTATTATTATTATTATTGATGGAATCCGGATCGGATTCAGCCGGAAATAACTTGAGAGAGTAGAAGTTACCTACAATAAGATCCGGCTGAAAGTGGGCCTTCTAACGGAAACGCACACCTTGTCTCTCTTAGTCTTTTCATTTTAAATAAATATACACACACACACACACACACACACACACACACACACACACATATTTACCGCTTGCGTTGCATTGCGGACAGTCTCGCTTGCCTGGCAACTATTCGTTCCTTTATACACTATACTATTCTTCTTTTGCCCATCTCTTGACCTACTTTTTTTAATGTCATCTTACACATACTTAATTATTAATTACTACGTATACAGGATGTCCCAAAAATTAATAGTATATAATTATTATTATTCTGCCCATAATAAACAGGTGGAGTGTCAGATTATTTCCACTCAATCTGTTCGTTGCAGGGCTAAAATAAATAGTTCTGTTTCTTATCACATGGTCAGCCAGTTAAATGACTGAATCATTTAAGAACAGAAGAGGTAGAGGTGTAAAAGACACTAATCAGAGTTACTTCCTCTGAAAGTAATGAATTTCACTATACAGCCAGACCCTGTGGTGAATGAAGTGAAGGTGTCATTTACAGAGTGGAAAATAGTGCTTTTCAGAGGGCCCGGCATGCTGATAAGCATACTTTTCCACTCAGTGAGGAAGGCAATGGTAAACCACCTCACTCCTCGTTTTACTTAGTAAAACCTCTACGGGTTCAAACCAGCCTTTTGGCTGATGACCTAAACACCAACTATTATTATTATTTGCGAATACTCCCTTGAAATGGAAGACGCTAAGCAAATGCTTCGTTTTGTTTTTCATTTTTTGTTTTTCTTATCTTGCCAATACAGTTTCATTCTTATGCTGTGTTGCTTTTTTCGTTCCTCATCCCATTTTGGCCTGTATGGCTTCGGTTCTTTTGGCTCTAGTGTAACTTCCCATTTGTTGATTTTGCTTCTAAAGCTATCTCTGTCGAAAATTTCCTCCGTTTCATTATTCGCCTTCTGTAGATCACCCTTGGTTTGTGTTACCCAGTTTGTTGTTGATTGCCACTTAGTAATTTGATCTAGAATCTGTCTTGTTAATCTGTGTGTCGGTAATCTCTGTATGTGTCATACAGAGATCAATTTGTTTGATATCTATTAATAGTCCCGACATCTGGACAAATTTATTTATTTTGATCTAATAAATATATAAAAATTATATAATTAAAAATATTTTTTCGAGTTTTCACCGATTAATCTTTGTGTGTACGCGAGCGTGTATTTGTGTGAACAAAATATCTCGAAGAATAATAGATATCGAATGAATTTGAAACTTTGATTTTCATTTTACATTTTTACTCATTGTTATTGCCATTCACATAGCACATTCAAGAATCCTTCAAGAATTTTTAGCCGTCGTTATTATTATTATTAAGGGATTATTGTGGAGTGTTAAATTATCTGCACTCGATCATTGCTAGTTCCAGGGCTACAAAAAATAGTTCTGTTTCTTATCGCATTTTATATGACAATTATTACATGACTGAACTATTTAAGAACAGAAAAGGTAGAGGTGTAAAAGATACTAGTCAGAGTTACCTCTTCTGAGAGTAATTCATTTCATTATAATACAGCCAGACTCTGTGGTGAATGAAATGAATTTTTCATTTGCAGGGTGGAAAGTAAACGCAGAGGGTCGGTCATGCTGATAAGCATACTTTTTCACTCGGTGAGGAAGTCAGTGTGGTAAATCACCCATTCCTTGTAAGTGAAACCTCTAGAGGTTTAAACCAGCCTTGCGGGTGATTACCTTAACAACACCCATGATTAAACATGATAGGTTATCTTTTTTATTATTTACATTGACAAGAGATAGTCGTGTGTTTCACATAATTTTATAGTATTTGTTTTAAACCAGCTGTTTGAGGTAGACAATAATGAATGAGTGGCGGTTTTTGAAGTGTTCATTTATTTATTTTGAATTAAACAATATTTACGACCTTTTAAATTTATTTATTATATTACGTTTATTTGTTCCATTTAATTGTCAAGGTTTTTAGATATTTATATGTAATTTTTTTTTAAATAATAATTTTATAAATAAATAAATAAATTTATCGCACACTTGTTTGTTTTTCTCTCTGTAAACGAGTCACTAAGAAGTGATTTAATTTAAAAATTTTGTATTATTTTGCCGGTTTCATTACTAATTGCCTATACACGTTTCGTTGTGTAATTGACTTGTTATATTATTATTAAAAATCTGGTGTGAAACACTCACACAACTTTCTCTTGCCAATGCAAATAATTAACAATAAACCTAACATTAATAATAAAATATTAGAAATAAACAAAAAACTAACCTCAGAAACATAACCTTATTTTAATCATGAGTGAATGATGCAAAATGAAAATCAACCTCAGTTTGGCTTAGAAATACGGAAAATCACTCTTTCTCTCTAAACTAGCTTTGTAGAGAAAAATGCTCTAAACAAAAGTTGTAGATCTTTTAATTTTCTATAAATTAAATTATATACACTTTTGTCGTAACATGCATACTAAGGCCGAAATCTTAAAAAAATCAATTTTTCACACATTTTCGTGAGAGAAAAAAACAGAAAATCGCTAATTACTGCTAAACTAAGCGTCATACAAAAAAATGTTTGAAATAAAAGTTGTAGAATTTTAAATTCTCTAAAACTTTTGTTATATAACGTTTTGCGCTAAAATGCATATTAAAGCCGCAATCTTAAAAAGAAAATGTTTTTACGTAAAAACAGCCTCACGCAGAATTTCAGCAAACATGGCGCCTACCCTATCTTGTAGAGAATTAAAAATTTAGTAAACCAGGCGATTTTTAAAAAAATCGTAGGACCAGTTTTTGAGAAAATCGCAAAAAAGTGAAAAATTATACGAATAAACTACTACTTCCGGTTGACCGATTTTGATGAAAATGTTCGTGTCGGGTCCGGTAGTGGTATGTAACTTAAGTTTCAAGTTTCAAGTTCGTACGATGTTCCGTTCTTGAGATATTCTGTTCACACACAGACACACACACACACAGACACACACACACACAGACACACACACAGACCAATCGCTAAAAACATGTTTTTTGGGTTCAGGGGGTCTGAAAACGTATAGATCCGGTGAAAACTCGATTTCGAAAAATCGACATGAAAACAATACTTTCCTTCCTATATATTCATATAGGCAAGAGAAAGTAAAAATTGAAAGAAGGCGTAGCTCTGTATATGGAATACAGTTATAAATAAATTATACTGCCGAGAGGTTTATGAACAGACAATGTTTGTAAATAATTTTTTTTTTTTATTTGAACTTGGTAATTGTTTTACAAACCCTTACCGGGAATCGTACTTGGAACTTTCCGTTTTCAAAAACTTCTATCATCTTCCTTTCTAAAGCCCCTGTCACCCATGTTTCACTCTCATATTTATTTTACACTTCAAATATAATGTTTTAAGAATTTTTTCTTAAATTTAACTTTAGATGCAAATTGTTGGTAAAATTTCTTACAATTTCCATCTGAACTTAAATTTTATTGAAATATTTAGTTTTGTCAAATAATAATTCTTTATTGTTGTCGCCATTGTAATTTTTTTATGATATAATCTGGTAAAGTTCTTGAAAGTTTGGTTTATTTCGTTTTTCTTTAACTTCTCGAATATTTATAACATAAATTTTACAAAGGATTTTCATTCTATTGTTTCCAGATGTTGTATTGTTTTCAATTCAGTTGAGAAGTTTTTTCTTTATGTATTTAAATACATTTTATTCAGGGAATTTCTATAATAAAATTTATTAAATTATTGTGTATTATCATAATATATCAATAGTATTTTAAAATAATTTATTTATAGATTATAACCTGTTTGTGGAAAAGAATTGCTAAAACAATTAGGTTAAGTTTATTTTTTATAAGATTTCCAATTGTATTCTGTCTACGTTTTAAATTATTATTATTATTTTAGTTATTTTGCAATCTTGTTATATATATATAGGTATGAAGCAACATTTTTCTTTCTCTATTTCATTGTTTATTATTATTATTATTATTATTATTATTATTATTATTATTATTATTATTATTAGAAAATGTTAGCTGCAGTAGGGAATAATGTAGGCTTTTGTGTTTTTTAAATGCGAATCATTTGATATTCTAGTTTCCTTCATCCTTGATAGTCTATATCCTTTTATAATAAATTTAAATTAAGAATAAAAAAATGTTGTATAAAGGAAACGGAAGTTTTATTTCCGTTTTATTTCTTGTGTTAATTTTATTCTGATGTAATCATTGTTACAAATTGTTGTTATTGTTTTAAATTGTTTGTTCATTTTAAAAATAATTCCGTTGTATTAGTTCTATTACAATCGGTTTAATACTGTATCTTGAAAACTTATTAAGGTTTACTCAATCAACCCAGGGGGGAATTTTTCTAAAAAAAAAAACCGATTAAAATTATTTCATTAATAGATTTTCTAGAAATTTCTTCGAAAATCTGCATTGGTGTATAGTTTTTTCCAAAAAGCCGTACTTTAATATTTATTTTCGAGGGAAAATTTAAAGCAATGACTTAATTCCAAATGTACCCACAAATTTGAATACCCATAAATTTGAATCAACTTTGCCTGGCCTATGATTAAGAAGACTTTAGCAGTAATTTTTGATGTATTTTTTATGAAACATTTAGGAGAAATATTGCGTTGGGGGTTCATTTAGTGGAAAAGTAAATGGATTTTGTTTGGTTCGATAATTATAATATTATAGATCTACTAATTCTGGGAAATTTTTCTACAATTTGAACATTCGTTTCGGAAAAATGATAATTAAATATCAGGAAAATATTTATTTTGGTTGTTCCTTGGTTCGATTCGCAGATTTGTTTGGAAATTTTAACAATTTTAATTAAAATAAATATACTGTATTTAAGTTGTAAACATTTTGTTCAAAATTTTTACGTTTTTCTTTTGTTTGTTTGTTTTTAGCAATCTGGTGAAAGTTGGAAAGCTCCTTCATTAGCGAGTCCAAAACGTGTACGGAGACGAGAAGAAGAACAATCTTTGTTGAAATTTCTTGCCTTAGTAAGTAATACTTGAATAAAATATCATCAATTTTTTTTTCACTGTAGCTACATTACAATTTCGACGAATCTATTCGTTTGTACCTAACAGAAACCGTAATCTCCTACCATTTGATGTCATATCAAAAAATTTAAATTGCAAATTCATAAAATTTAAGAATAATATATTTAGTTGGCGCCTAACTATTCGTGTACGACTGACTCATTACATTGTTTTCACAATCAATAAGTTAGTTCATTTCGTATTGTTTGAAATTTATCAAATTTCAGTTAGTAGTATATGAAAACGTAAAATATTTTTCAAAATATGATAAAAATATTTAAAAAAGATAATACCAATCTGCCCATAACAGGTGTTGTTGTTGTTTTTTAGGTAATCAGCCGAAAGACTGGTTTGAACCTGTAGAGGTTTTACTAAGTAAAAACGAGGAGTGAGGTGGTTTACCATGCCTTCCTCACTGAGTGGATATATATTTAGCGTATGGCTTTTTAAGACATTTAAAAATCAGCATCATAATTGTTATATATTGGGATCAAATATGACCCTCTGTCTATAAGGATGGGAAATAACATTAATGATTGTTTGGGAAACAAATAGTCATTAAAAAAAACATGAAAAATATGTACATACAGTACGTAATTATAAAAACATGCTTAAGTCTATATACAGACATCCAGTCTGTCCAAGTAGGCTATTGATTCTGGAGTTGCCATCAGGAAATCCGCTCTTGTCCCTCCTCTAAAGGCAGTTATTCTGCACTCTTTCACTATGTGATCAATAGTTTGTCTTTGACCACACTCACATAAAGGCGATGGTATTTTGCCCCATTTAAACAATAAATCAGCACACCTACCGTGTTTTGTTCTTATTCTATTTAGAGCTGACCATTTTCTACGAGGTCGTCCAAAACCTGGTGGTTTTTGTGAAAACCATGGGATTTGTTCTTGCTGCTTTGATGCCCATTCTTAAAAGTATGCTTATCAGCATGCCGGGCCCTCCGAAATGCACAAATTTTCCACTTTGCAAATGACACTTTCACTTCATTCACCACAGGGTCTGGCTGTATAATGAAATGTTTAATTATTGGCACACGATCTCCTAGTTTCAGGGCTACAAAATCATAGTTTTGTTTCTTATCACATGGTTATATGACGTAAGCATTTAGAAACAGAAGAGGTAGAGGTATAAACGTCACTTGTCACAGTTTTGTTTCCTGTGAGTGTAATGAATTTCATTATACAGACCAGATCCTTTGGTGAATGAAGCGAAGGTGTCATTTGCAGGGTGGAAAGCACATGCTTTTCAGAGGGCCTGGCTTGCTGATAAGCAAACAACAACAACAATATGACGTTTAATGGTCTCATGAACTGTGAAAACTATTTCGTATTATAATGTATCAAAAATTTGAATTTTTAAATGAATAGTCTTTTGTAATGTCAAAAAAGTCGTCAAGAAAATTTTGATATTGCTTGATGCAAGGAGTTTTCAGTTAATCAATGAATTAATAAATGCGCCATAAAATGGTTTTCCATTAAAAAAAATCAATCGAAGTTTTAGTAGGCCTACTGTATCTTTTAATGGAAGTTACAGAAATTGTATTTTTAACATAATATAACAGTACGCCCATAGCAGACAGGTGGAGTGTCAAATTATTTACATTCAATCTGTTCGTTGCATGGCTAAAATAAATAGTTCTGTTTCTTATCACATGGTCAGCCAATTAAATGACTGAATCATTTAAGAACAGAAGAGGTAGAGGTGTAAAAGATACTAATCAGAGATATCTCCTCTGAAAGTAATGAATTTCATTATACAGCCAGACCCTTTGGTGAATGAAGTGAAGGTGTTTTTTGCAGAGTGGAAAATGTGCTTTTCAGACGGCCCGGCATGCTGATAAGCGTACTTTTCCACTCAGTGAGGAAGGCAATGGTAAACCACCTCACTCCTCGTTTTACTGAGTAAAACCTCTACAGGTTTAAACCAGCCTTTCGGCTGATGACCTAAACAACACAATATAACAGTGCTGTAAATTACATAAAAAGTTTTAATTATTTTTTTTTTTTTTAATTTCAGAATGCTTTAGAATTAACTGCGCCAGCTAGTGATGTATTACTTCGTCAGAGTAGCAACCCGAATTCAACGTCGAACTGGTTTCAATTATCCGGACATCCTGATACATTTGCACCAGCCGGTCCCGGTACGATATGGAAGAAATGCGGTGGTGGCGCCGAAAGATCTGTCTACGAAGCGTTAAATGAAGAACCGACGTTACAAGATGTGACGCCGCGATTTCTACGTGAAGTTCATTACGCCGGACAAACTTTCATCGAGTTAGAAGATCTTTTACAAGGATTCAGAGATCCGAATGTCATGGATATCAAAATGGGTACAAGGACATTCCTCGAATCGGAAGTACAAAACTCATCCTCTAGGCCAGATCTGTATTTAAAAGTAAGTGCCGAATTTAATTTTCAAATATATATATATATATATTTTTTTTAATTCCTAATATGTGTACGTTGCAATCTGTTCAATTCATAACAATAAGCAATCCCATGACCCAATGAGATGAGGATGATGTGTATGACGTGTAAAAGAGGTGTAGTCTTGTACAGACTCAGGCCGACCATTCCTGAGAACGTATGATCAATTGAACCCCAACCATCAAAGTACACCGGTAACCACTGTCTAGCATTCAAATCCGTATAAAAGTAACTACCTTTACTAGGATTTGAACCAGGAACCTCGTCTCCGAAAATCAGCTGTTAAACAGCTGATTGTGGCGACGACTTTACCTCTAGACCAACTCGGTGGGTTTCAAATATTTTTGATTTTTTTTTTTTAGGCCTCTGGGCCAGCCCAGTCAGTCAGCTGGTAGTAAGTCGTTATTATTCGTTAAGTAACACCGGTTGGGCAAGTGACTTTGTATGGTGACCAGCTGACAGCCATCCATGAACAAACTCTACTGGTAGTTCCTGTTCAAACTCATGCCTAATTCACGCCAAATAATACAGCAAAGCAGCCATCAAATTGGGTAGTTGTCAATAATGTACAGTTCCCGATAACAAATAAAAGCTAAAAAAAAAAAAAAATGAATTTAGTGCAAGATATGCATACACAAGAATACTGTAGTACATTAGATATCGGGAAAAATACGGTTCAGTGGTTAAGAACATTATTTATTATACTAAATTTATGGACAGGGCAGGTAAACTATTTATTTGTGTGTGTGTGTCTCTCTCTCTCTCTCTCTCTCTCTCTTAATCACCAAAACTATTGGTGTGACTTGGAAAAAATTATAAAAAATTTAAATCGTTCTATTTTTTAAACGTACCAGCAAATTTTGCTCATATGTTTGTAAAAATATGGTATGAAACACACACGATATTCTCTTGCCAATGTAAATAATGAACCTATGTTTAATCATGAATGAATGATGCTAAACTAACTTCTTTACAAAAAAAAAAATCTTGAAATATATAAGTTGCAGGTTTTTTAATTTCTTATAACTTTGATTATGTACATCTTTGTCGTAAAATGTCTAGAACTAAAGCCGCAATATTAAAAATCCAATTATATTACCGATTTTGATGAGAAAATCACAGAAATCACTATTTTATGCTAAACTAAACTTTGTAGAAAAAAAGCTTAAATAAGTTTTTGCCCAAAAATTTATAATAAGGCCGTATTCTAAAAAGAAAAATCTTTTTTACCATGAGAACACAGTATTCCCAAGAATTTTAACAGACATGGGGCTTATCCATTTTCTCTTGTAGAGCATAAAATATGTTGTGAATCGTAGAAGCCGTTTTCCTGATAAAATCACGAAGTGGAAAATCGTACTAATAAACTACCTTTGAGTTCAAGGGCTTAAAAATTTGTATTTCCGGTGAAAATTCAATTTGGAAAAATTTGCATGAAAACAATACTTAATAATACTATTATTAAATATAGATTTCTTAGAAATCTATATTTGTTTAAAGATTAATTATTAAAATAATCATCTATAAGTAAAACTGGACCGGAAACGTCAGTCCATACGTAAAATCTACAATTAATAATAATAATTAAACTTTTTATCAATTAATGGTACTTTAAAATGAAAACAATTAATTAATTACTTAATTATTCTGTTGCAAATAATTAGAGCAATTCAATGCATCTTTTTTTTAAAAAGTATAGTTAGTAATTATAATATCTAATTCTTTTTATGTAACTTTATAAATAATTTTTTAATTTATTTAAAAATAGTTTGAGTCTGTTATCTCATATGTCAATCATTCCCTATATTTTGTTTATATATATATATATATATATATGTATGTGTGTGTGTGTACATATAGATTTTTATTAGTTAATTATATACATCGTCGTAAAAATTATCTCTTGTTTTTTTTTAATTAGTAAATTTATTTTATTGCTAAATTATAACATGGTCATAAATTTAAAATTTTTTTAATTTTTTTGTTATGTTATGTAAAAAAGTATGTAATTTTTTAAATATTTGTATTTTATCTTCTTAATATCATCAGCGCATGTTATTTTTAATATTTTTATTAACTGATAAAATCTTTTTAAATTGAATGCAATAAAATTTTTGTTATGTCAACGTTTAAAAAAAATTTATTTAGTAATTTGTATAATACAACTTAAGTATTTGGTACTTAACGTTCATGTTGAAAATCACATGCTTTCCATATTTTATTTCTTCTGTTTTTTTTTTGAACGGCACAAAAATTCTTCAGTTTGATTTATAGTTAATAATAATATTTTTATTTTTTCAAACATCCTACGTTGGTAGAAATAAATGACAGTCAAAATGAAATTGAAATTTTGGAGTAATATTATGTAATCCACCGGGTTGGTCTAGAGGTAAAGTCGTCGCCAAAATCAGCTGTTTAACAGCTGATTTTCGAAGACGAAGGTTCCTGGTTCAAATCCTACTAAAGGTAGTTACTTTTATACGGATTTGAATGCTAGATAGTAATTGCCGGTGTACTTTGATGGTTGGGGTTCAATTAACCATACTTTCTCAGGAGTGGTCGACCTGGGTCTGTACAAGACTACACCTCATGTACACGTCATACACATCATCCTCATCTCATTGGGTCATGGGGTTGCTTATTGTTCTCAATTGAACAGATTGCAACATACACATATTAGGAATTAAAAAAAAAAAAAAAAAAATGTTATGTAGTATATATAAATATGGTAATAGGGAAAAATTAATGAACACACAAGTTGAATATCTACAATCAACTGATTAAGTTGGCAAGACTGTTTTAGGTATAAGAATCAACTATTTCTTAGGCCTTCGGGCCAGCCCAGTCAGTCAGCTGGTACAAAGTCGCTATTATTTGTTAAGTAACACCGGTTGGGTAAGCGACTTTGTATGGTGACCAGTTGACAGCCATCCATGAACAAACTCTACTGGGGGTCCCTGTTCAAACTCATGTCTAATCTACATCAAAAACAAAAAAAACATCAAAAAGCAGCGATAAAATTGGGTAGTTGTCAACATGTATAGTTCCCGATAACAAATAAAAGCTAAAAAAAAGAAAAAACTATTCCTTATCTGCCATGGTAATTGAAATAAAACAATTTCAATTTTAATTTACTGAAGGTGTGTACAAGATAAACGCCTGAACATTGTTAAGTGTTTACTGTTATCGTATTCTGGTTAGAAATATATTTTAATAATAATAATACGAGGTAGGGTCAAAAAGTTCCCGGAATGGTCACATGCAGTCAAGCATTTGTTTGCTGGAAGGGAAATTTTTGTTTGGAAGGTTGGTATCACTCTAGGGAGGTCCTGTGCCTTCAGCAGGCAGTTAGAGTTGGTTTTCTACGTGCGGTGTATGATATTTTAGACGTAGTTTTTTCCTTTCGTCGTATTGTGAAATGCCATCATCAGAGTAGCGTGCCAATATCAAATTCTATGTGTTGCTAGAGAAATCACCCTCGGAGACTCTTGAGATGCTGAAGAAAGCATACAAAAATGATGCAATGAAAAAAACGGCAGTTTACGAGTGGCACAAGCTTTTTCGTGACAGTCGCACAACAATAAAGATGATGTTCGGACTGAGTAGCCTTCCACTTCTACCACAGATGAGAATGTTGAGCTCGTTCGACAACTTGCCAGTGCAAACAGGGAAAACAATCAACAAAGAATTGCACACAGAGATCTTAAAACGGTTACGAGATACAATTCGACGAAAACGGCGTGAAAAATGGGAAAATAGGCAGGGAATGATTTGTTTTTGTTGCATGATAATGCCTTGTCACATCGCTCCCTAATGGCGAAACAATGCCTTGCAAAGAACAATGTCACCACTCTGGAACACCCTCCAATATTCTTCCGATCTTGCACCACCGGATTTTTACCTGTTTCCACAAGTCCACAACTGAAAATGATATTGAAGTGACATCGTTTTGCTGATTCATCAGAGGTGATGGAAAATGCGACGAAACAGCTGATAGAACTTTCGAAAAATGGCTTTCAGGAGTGTTTTCAACGATTGTATGAATGGTGTAATAAGTGCTTAGATGCAGGAAGAGAGTATTTTGAAGGAAAATAGGATTAAAATGTTATACATACTTTCAATCAATTTCTATTAACCGATTCCGGGAACTTTTTGACCCTACCTCGTATATACTAATACGTAAAATTTATATTAAAATATTAATTTTTGGTTTTTCTCTTTTGTCCAGATGGTTGCGTTGGATCCAGGCGCACCGACTTCAGAAGAACATCTTACTAAATCTGTTACTAAGTTACGGTACATGCAATTCAGAGAACAACAAAGTTCAACGTGTAGTTTGGGTTTCAGAATCGAAGCGATGAAAGTGAGTATTATTTTTAATGATGTCTTTATTAAGTGTCATTGAAAGTCATCAAACACTTTTTTTTGCGTCCAGGAGACTTCAGAAGGAGTATATTACATGGCATTTATAACACCTGAAATATATATAAGAATCACACAATGTATCACTCACTACTATCAAGAAAGAAATTCTTGTACGTTATAGAAAGTTTCACCGATGAAGTAATTTTTCAGATTTTTTTTAAAAGAATTCAAATTATCACAACATTTTAAAAATTGGGGTAATTTATTCATGAATTTTCTCCCTGCATAAGTAGGTTTTTGTACAAACAATTTTGTGGAGTGATTAGCCACATTATAATCATTTCTGTTTCTCGTGTTATGATTGTGAACATTGAAATTTTCCATAAAATTATTTTGCCTAACATACATAATCACCTCAAAAATGTAAAGAGAGGGAACTGTAAGCAATTTAATTTACCTTCAGATCCTAGGTTATTATTGTTCTTCCACGATAGTAAAGTATGTTTTTACAGAATCTAAATATTGACAATAACGGCACAAGAAACAAATGATTACTATGTTGCAAAGCACAACAATGAATTGTTTGAACAAAAATTTTACTATGTAGATAAAAAATACATCAGTCAATTACCAAAATGTTTATATCGATGAAATATTTTACAGTATTTATAAGTTTCTTTTTTAATGATTTTTTGTTATGAATGCCTAAGTGAAAAAAATAACCGAACCCAAAAAAATTATTAAATGAATGCTTTAGAAAATTGTGGTGTATTGGTTTGATATATAGTAATAATATTTTAGATGTATTAGTTCCTGAAAGAAACAGAACTATTTTTTATAGCCCTGGAATTAGCAGGTTGAGTGCAAATAATTTAACACTCCACTTCCCTTTTATTTGGTAAAATTTTTCTTTACGATACCAATTTTTTTTTCACTGTATGAAAATACAAATTTTGTTTCTATGAAATATAAATTCTAATCGGTTTCGTTTTTCTTGTTGTTTCAGTTCCGAGGAACGCCGCCAGTGACAGATCTAAAACGCGTTAAAAGTTCAGACGAAGTGATCAGTGCAATGTCGCTGTTTATCGGAAACAGAGATGACGTTAGATTAAGACTCATATCAAGACTGTCGGAAATACGTATGAAATTAGAACAGTCAAAGTATTTCAAACATCACGAAGTCGTCGGGAGTAGTATTCTAATAATTTACGACGATGTCAAAGTTGGAGCTTGGTTAATCGATTTCGCCAAAACGAGACCGTTACCTGATGGTACCACAGTCAACCATCGGAGTCCATGGGAACAAGGCAACCATGAAGAAGGTTTCCTGTTCGGTCTTGATCAACTTATTAATGTGAGTATTTGTTTAAATTTTTTTTTGACAATAACTTAATTAAGATTATTTATTTTTCTTTATCTAACCCTTCTGCCTCGTAGCGTTTAAATCCTTGAAATTCTGTTCTGTCCATCGTTAACATCCTCAGCTCATTCCAATCTGGCACCTTCCATCCTTCTACACCTCTCCGGTCTAGACTGTTTATTCCATTCTGCCCATAACAGGCAGGTGGAGTGTTAAATTATTTGCACTCGATCTGTTACATCTAGGGCTGCAAAAAATATTTCAGTTTCTTATCATATGGTCAGCCAATTACAATTAAAAATATGACTCCAGCATTTAATAACAGAAGAGGTATAGGAGTAAAGACACTAGTCAGAGGTATTTCCTCTGAGAGTAATGAGTTTCTTCATTTTACACCCAGACCTTGTGGTGAATAAAGTGAAGATGTCATTTGCAGGGTTGAAAGTGCTTTTTAGAGGGCATGAATGCTGATAAGCTTACTTTTCGACTCATTGAGTGAGGTAGTGGTTAACACCTCACTCCTCATTTTACTAAGTAAGCTTCTGGAGGTTCAAACCAGCCTTTTTTTTAATTTTTTTTTATTTTTAACGTCCGACTGTTCTGGAATTACTGCTAATGCAGACGGTGAAGGATGAAATGATTTTTTGTAACGTATGAAATTATGCCGTGTCTGAATTGGGTTCGAACCTATTCAAAACCAGCCTTTTGGCTGATGAACATTTTATTAAATTAATAGATCGTAATTACTCCCAATTTAACGGACTTATCATTTACATCAATTGAACTCATTAATTACGACGTTTTTAATTGAGTCTTCATTGTCTTAAATTAAAAATGTTGTAATTTATAATGTAAATTTAGTATTGTAATTAAAAAAAAAGTCGAGTCAAGTTATTAATAATAATTTCGTTGTGTTTTTAATCAATGTCAACAGGTTGTGGAAAAAGTGGAGGTCAAGTCTGAAATTGATAACACTGTGTCGACCAACAGTTCAGTGGCTCTCGCATCGTGAACAACCCAACTAAAAATACAAATGAATAAATTAATTTTTGATTAAACTGTGGATGAATATAATAAGAGACAATGAATTCATTTCTGTATGAAAATCAAGTGGTACTGCCAATGTTATTATTTTTTATTTTTATTATATTTTTTTATTGTATAATAATTAAAATGATTAGAATTAATAAAAACTGAAATGATTTTATGTCATTTGTATATTAATAAAATACCAAGTTCATTTTTTGTAATCTAGTCTTTGTATTATCATTATCATGAATTCATCATTTTTGTCATTCATCTAGTAAAATATTGTTAACATTCTATTCATTTTCATGATCAATATTTTTTTTGTTATTATTAACGGATTTAGGTCTTGATATCTGGGGGTGCGAGCTCACCGGCATGGGCGGATTTATGGGGTTGCTAAGGGGTGTTTGTTTTATCATCCCAAAAATCTGGGGGTGTGGCACACCCTCTAGCACTCCCGTAAATCCGCCCATGCTCGTAAATAATCCTTTTTAACTGTGAAGTATATTGTAATATGTAAGATATAACTTTCTCTTATTGATTACGTTACTAAAAAAATACAAAATTTTACGTACGGTAAAACCTTGTTTATCTGATAATCGTGTTGATCCAGATCTAATTTGTAGACATTTTTCTTTTATGTATTAATGTTCTCTTAAACATGAACGGATTTAGGTCTTGATATCTGGGGGTGCGAGCTCACCGGCATGGGCGGATTTATGGGGTTGCTAAGGGGTGTTTGTTTTATCATCCCAAAAAAATGGGGGTGTGGCACACCCCCTAGCACTCCCGTAAATCCGCCCATGCTCGTAAATAATCCTTTTTAACTGTGAAGTAAATTTATGATTTCATGACCATAACCGTGAAAATGCCAAAAATTTAATTTTTATTTTGATTAATGTTCAGTTCCTTAATAGATTGTTCAATAAATTATCGTAATAAAATTCTTTCTGTCGAGTTTATGAAAGCTTTACTAAAGTGTTACTCCAACGGAACTATTAATGATAAAGCATTTACATGACTGCTTCATTTAAACGCCAAACAAGTTTCAAACAGAAGATAGTGAACAAATTTTTTATTAAGAAATTATGTGAAAAGTAATTTTTATATTTTTTAATATGTTTTAAACAAATTTATATGATTTTGTAAAAAAAACATAGTTCTTTTATCGCAATAACGTTAAGTCTGCTTATTTAAAAATTTGTTTTGCGTATTATTCCATATTATCCAGATTTTTTATTTTCTGATTGCCTTTGATCCCAATTTGTCCAGATAAACAAGGTTGTACTTCATGTGTTTTATACTCAATCTGAAATTTAGTAAAAAACACGTACAGTACTAAACAGTGGTTTCGTTAACTAAATAATATTAAAAAATTGAATATTTTTGGTGTTCTGAAAATGGATCAAACAAGATCAAACTTTTCGGTAATCTAATATTGGTTTCACTTTATATTTTATTTATTTTTTAAATAAAAGAATTTGTCACAAAAATCCAGGTGTATGACAATATTACTTTAATACATTATATAATAAGAGTACGTACTGTTTTTTATATTTTATATTTCCATAAATTCTCATTTCTTTTTTTTAATATCATAATCAGTTAAATAATGAATAATATACCATAATGAACTAGGTGTAATAAATAATTGGTAAAATTATTTTTAACCAATTATTATTATTTTTTTATATAATAATAATTTTAGGTTATGTAATAATTTAGAATCTGATGTTCCTGCGTAGAAAAGATATTTCTAGTGGAAAATTTTATGTAATTTAATATATATGTTTAATATGGCACATTATTTTTATTAAATTTTCATTCTTCAATTTTTTTTTATATTTCATTATTATTATATATTTTTATATTATTTTTTGATATTAACAAAATAATTTTTGTGTATATATAATTATATATGATTCCATTTGTATAAATTATTAATTAATTTTTTTAACATTTAGTTTTATTATTATTATTGTTTGTTTTTTTTAGTTAATTTAGTTTGTATGTTTGTTACCAGTTAATTATTTAATTTATTAATTTAAATTTTCAAAAAAAAATTCTTATTTTAAATTTAAATTTGATGCTTAAAAGACAATGTTTTTTTTTAAATAACTTCAGTAATAAACAATTTAATTGGCTTATCTAGTTAATAAAAGTTATTCCAAAATTTTTTTATTTTATTTTGTTAATATCATTGAATTTGTTTTTAATACTGAATGAAAAATTTAGATAGTTATAAAATATCTTATATAATTTAGGTGTATTGTAAAATTAATCAGTATATTTTGTATTTGGTATAATGATGTGCTGTCAGCTCCATGTGTCGTAAAGGAATATGTATACATGTTTACAAGCCTTCTTAAAAATACATTTTTAATACTTAAATAGTAGATTGGACCACTTAATCAAGTTCGGATTGGCTTGTTTAGGCCAGTTTTCTTTTAGCCCAATACTTTTGGGCAATACTACTTGCCCACTTATGGGCAATCCTACCGGGTGATTCATTTAAAAGTAGCCCGCTGCTTGAGTAATTTTCATATGCTGTATTGGTAGCACTGATCACGATGTGATCGACTGGCCTTTATAGTACAATGTATATTATTATTTAATTATTATAGAGTACAATTTTTTCCAGCAAGATGGTACAACATGTCACACTTCTCGCCAGTCCCTATCTCATATCAATCAGGCTTTTCCCATGCGAGTTGTTAGTAAAGATTTGTGACCTCGTTCACCCGATTTTTTTCTATGGGGTTATTTAAAAGGAACTGTTTACCAAACAAACCCCCGCAGTATACATGAGCTAAAGAATAACATCGTGGCAGCCATTCAAGCTATAGACGTTTCCGTATTGTGTGCATTAATATCATTGAACGAGCGCAAAAATGTGTAAGCGTTCAAAGATGCTACTTTCAGCATCTACTGTAAAGGTGAAGTTGAAATTTGTATATAAATTTTAAATAAATATGTAAAATTATGTATTAAGTAATTTTATTTATTCATTTACTATTTGAATCCAATTGAGTGCCGAAGGCCGCTCTTAAATGCAGGGGGTACTTTTAAATGAATCACCCTGTACTTGCCCATAACCGGAAGGTGGAGTGTTAAATTAATTGCACTCGATCTGCGATAACAAACTACTGTAATTCATTAAAATGAAAACGTGTGAAACGTCGCTCATTTTAAGAAATTTATTTTCTCTTGGCATTTGGGTCAATATTTTTTCAAATTTGGTTCATCATTTATATGATTGACGCTGAGAGCTGGCAGCTATAAAGTACTAATAACGTCCTTTAATATTTTTTAAAATTTATAGTCACATCAACTGCTTGGTCATTAGTGACTATGATAGATTATGTGACTAACTGCGGGTTTTGACTTGTGAAAATTTCCAGATCCTGGCCGGGATTCGAACCCAGGACCTCCGCGTGGTAGACAACCATGCTAACCACTACGCTACAGAGGTGGCCTTAAATTTATATCATGTATATCTCTTCAAAAGATCTTAATTTGTTTTTATAAACAATGATTTTAAGATCGATAATTTTTTTTATTTTGTAAATGAAGACTTTTGTGTACTTAATATCAAATTTTTTTAAAAATGTATGTGTCATTTTTATGTCAGTATTAAATTGTTTTTTTTTCATTAATTAACAATAGCAATTAATTTGTTTAATTTATAATATACTTATTCTTTATTTATTTTATTATTCTATGTTACTTTTAAATTTATTTTCATATAAAACATAAAACAATTTGTGTGTATAAAAATAAAATATTGAATAATATTTCAGTATATTTAAAATCTGTCTTTTATTTTATTTTTGTTAGTTTGTTAAACATATTATCCTGAAATGTCATGTCATGTTCAGTAACCCAGTTATGTTAAATAATCCCCACCTCAATTGTATGTTTACAGTTGAGACCCTGTAACATACTTAATGTCTTTAAAATTCTCTTTTAAATGATAACATGATCATCGACTTTGACTTAATAAAGTCAGACGAAAGAATAACAACTCTTAAATAACTTTTTTAATATTTACCTTTTAGGGGAAAAAAGGATAAAAATATAAATAACAAATGTATAACTTATTTTATAAAACAATTTTTATTAGTCTACAATTTATCAAAACTATTTTTTAATTACAGTACATAAATTAAATAAATATTTATTATATACATTTTACAATTTGAAATCAATTCTATTGTATAAATCTTTGAAAATTTCACTAACCTTTTAAAACTACCTTAATCCTTATATCTTACACTTGTTTTGATTGGTGGATCCACAATCATCAGAGGAATCTTCTGAGAGTAAAAAGTATATGCTTTTTCTGAAGGTCAGACATGCTGATAAGCATACTTTTCCACCTGGTGAGGAAGGCATGGTAAACCACCTCACTCATTGTTTTACTAAACCAGTTTATAAGGTTAGTGAAATTTTTAAATAGTTACATGATAAAATATAAAACATATTTTACAATTTAATACACACATTACATATTTACACATCTTATTAATGTTATATTTACCGACAGAGCCAACCAAGTTTGATGTGTAGGACAAGAATTGTGAATAAGATATTCTGTTCACTCTTTCACAGTTATAATGCCATAAAGCAAGTTTATCCACACACAGAGCTACTTAGCTTGATTTTGACTAACAAATCATTTTGATAAAAATTAATATTCAGACAATTCTGGATTCAATTTAGTCTTTTATATATTTTTCCAATTCAACTGATTTTGAATAGGTGGTGTTTTAAGTTTATTTAAGATGGTTATCATACAAAATTACCTGTTCAATCATTGTTACTTAATTTTTTTTAAATTTATTGGTTAATTTAAACAAAATATGAACAGCTTAAGTTGCTGAAAGATTAAGACAAAATTCGTCGAAAAACTCGAACTCTGTCGTCAATGATTTGCAAAGATAAAATCAGACAGATCAGGTAACAAAATATGAAGAATTATTGGGAAAAATGTAAGAATCCTAAAACCAAACTAGGAAGGATGTCAAGGACCAGGAATCGAACCCAGGGTAGAAGCCAGTTGCGCTAACCACTGCGCCAACGGGCCGGCCAGGTAAATATTAGTAAGTACATTTTTATACAATAATTTTTAACTGTTAACACTTCGTGTTCAGATTACGTCACAAGCCTAGAATCCTGGGTGTGTTGGTGATATTTAAAAAAAAATACGAATTACAACGGTAAAAAGTTGATTTTTCGATGTCGTAATTCTCTAATATAAAAGATTTTAATATTAATACAATTGGATAATTTTGGCTTGGGGGGGAGTAAGAAAATTGTTCACATGAAATAACCGTTTCGACGAATTGTAATCACGTGAATACGGCTTTTCGAGAAAACAGAACGAGTTCAAATGAATTACTTAAAGATAACAATATTTCCGAACAATACGCAAACTTTGTGTATCGTTTTAAAAGAATGTCAAAATATGCAAAACAGATTATCAAAGTTGTTGTAGTTTAATCATAGATTTTAAAAAAGTAAAATTTTGAGGACTACAATACTTTTAAATATTGACATGTATATAATTGAATGAAAATGACGTATTAAGCAAAGGACCACGCTACCTACC
The DNA here is from genome assembly GCA_035578175.1 of Catonia carolina. Lineage (NCBI taxonomy): Eukaryota > Metazoa > Arthropoda > Insecta > Hemiptera > Achilidae > Catonia > Catonia carolina. The sequence continues at coordinate 16,951,457 of JAQMRL010000015.1, forward strand.
AGATACGTGTAGAAACTGAATTCGTAAAATATTAAAATAAGTGAACAGAAGAAATAAGGGAAACGTAGATAATTTTATTAGTAAAAGTTGGTAACACTGGCAAAAAAAAGGTATATAAGTAAAACAAAAAAGGGGCTTGTGGGGGTGGGGCCCTTCATTCCATTAACAACCTCCGACCAGACAACAACTATCTATACAGCGTTAAATTGTTCGTGAATATTGCATTTGCTGACAATCTTAATATCGTTAGAATTTTAATAACTAAGTTTCCAAAGAACGTTAGTTCTACCGCCATCCGCTAGATAGCGTAAGAATGCACTTTTTATAAACTGTAGTTCCAACCACAATCAACAGATAGCGTAAGAATGTACTTAAAAATACTTAATATAATTTTCAAAGATCGTTTGTTTTTCCGCCAACCGTTAGATGGCGTGAGAATGTACTTTTTCAAATCAAGTTATGCAATTTTTCGTATTTGTTTTTGTTACTTCTGTAGCTTTATAGATTGATTAGTAAATCATCCGTACTAAAATTATTATTAAAATATAAATAAATATATTATTAAATATTTTTTAATTTTAATTATTTCCGTACGTACAATTGTACGTACGTACGGATCAAAATCAGTTAGCTGATAACAAATGTACAGAAAGATAATATGTACATAGATTACAAAGATTTATGCATAAGATTCATCAAAATAAATGATGATTTTTTTTTCAATGTAATATTCATACCATACCTGTCCTGTAGTCTTGACATATCCTATACTTACTCCGAAATCTTCTGGATGCAATTTTTTTTTCAATTCCTAGTATGTGTACGTTGCAATCTGTTCAATTCAGAACAATAAGCAACTCATGACCCAATGAGATGAGGATGAAATGTTATGACGTGTAAATAAGGTGTAGTCTTGTACAGACTCAGGCCGACAATTCCTTAGAGAGTATGGTTAATTGAACCCCAGCCATCGAAAGTACACCGGTAACCACTGTCTAGCATTCAAATCCGTATAAAAGTAACTACCTTTACTAGGTAGTTAAACAGCTGATTTTGGCAACGACTTTACCTCTAGACCAACCCGTTGGGTTCGGATGCAATTAACAAAATTTTTTTGCCTATTTTATTATTTTTTCCCGTTCAGACGTAAAAAAAAAGTATAATTTTTATGAATAGTAAAATTGTGTCAATGGAATGTAGTTAAATTTACAAATAAATCAAGTTATTTAGTATTTATCATTGTTTCTATTTCATATAATGAATTAATATAATAATTTCACTAACCTTCTTTTTAAACTGCGTCACCTTTATTTTATTCCTACTTACACGTGTTTCGGTGGATCCACCATCATCAGAGTAAATGAAAAATTGAAACTAAATATTTTTTTCATTTATTTAAAATTTACAGAAGATGATACATCTTCAGTCACTTGTATAAAACTGATTTAAAATTAATTTATTTTAATTTATCCCTTCTCATATTTACTGTAGATAGCAGCAGCAGTCAATATCACTTCATCATTCCTAAATTTTATCTGTTCATTCAAAATGTCCTGCTTTTGCTCTTTTAAATATTTATAAATATGGAACATCTCATATTTTTCAATTTTATTTTTATTCTCTATATTACATTGTTCTATTATATTGAAATGTTCATCTATTTTACCAAATTTATGTTTTTCTTCTTTTATATGATTGGTATAGTTAGATATAATGTAGTCACATTTCAGTGCTTTTTTATGTTCATTATACCTCACTTGAAAATTACGACTAGTCATACCAATGTAAAATTTTTTACAATCCTCATTACCACAATCTATTTTATACACACCCTTTTTATTGCTTAGTGTTTCATTTAAATAGTGAAATTATTATATTAATTCATTATATGAAATAGAAATATTTCAAACTGCAGGATGCATTCGATAAAGATTTATGTTGGTCATTGTGCACTGTATTTAGTTCCAAATAAACAATTAAAGTTAAAAAAAATTGTTCTGTCAGGTATTAATGTAATCATAAAAACAAATTAATTTTTTTTACTTTTCAAATCACAATATTTTAAGAAAAAAAATCTGTATTTCCGATTTTATTACCAAATTGCGTAATAATGCACAAGTTTGGATTATAAAATTACGTAGTGGGTTTAATTAATTAATTAATTTATTTACAACTACAATTACTGGAATTTACTTTCAAAAAGTTCAATGGGCAGCCTATACTCAGAAGAGAAACTGGTAAGACCCATTGCAATAAACTTACAACTTTTACAAAACATTAAAAAAAAAATTTTTAATCTAAATTTTTTTTGTCGGATGCTAAATAAACTTTATTGTCACTAAATAAAATACATTATACATAATAATTAGTCAAAAGTGTTTTGAAATAGGAAATTGGAAGCATGAAATGCATATAGGAGGACTAGGTATTCCCTTGGAGTGGCCAAGGAAAACATATGAAAACCTTGATAAAATGCTTACTTTAAAAGTAAGTTTGATTCAGCCAAACAAAATGGAAATTAGTTTATCCAAGATTATCTATTTATATAACCTTGAAATGCATTTTTTTTTTTTTGTAATCCCTAGTTTGTGTACGTTGCAATCTGTTCAATTCAGAACAATAAGCAACCCCATGACCCAATGAGATGAGGATGATGTGTATGACGTGTAAATGAGGTGTAGTCTTGTTCAGACTCAGGTCGACCATTCCTGAGAGAGTATGGTTATGCATTTAACAGAATTTTTTTTTAAAAATCCTTCATTAAGATAACATTTGTGTACTATCGTCTGCTAAATGGTGCCCGAAAGGAACCTCTTAGGATATCATGGTACACACAAAATGGATACATCTGTAACAAGTTAGGATTTTATTCACTGAGACAAGAAATTATACGATTTAGCAGAACTTTATGAACAAATACTCCTAATGGACATCTGAATTATTTTGCGTTAAACTTATTGCACAACAGCGAAAACAACTAAACTTTAACAAGACTTAACAGATATGAAATGTTGGATAGATAATAATTAACAATTTTATTTAAACCTTACAAAATATATTTTTTACTTTATTTTCTGCATTAACTGTCTTACTTATTGTTCTTGTTTTTGAATGTTCAAAGAAATTACGCAATTCATTGTCGCCGATACAAACATGAACTTTTGCGACTAAAAAATCAAAAAACTACAATCATTTCATTAAAATATACTCTGCCCATAACAGACGGGTGGAGTGTCAAATTTTTTTACACTCAATCTGTTAGTTGCAGGGCTAAAATAAATAGTTCTGTTTCTTGTCACATGATCAGCCAATTAAATGACTGAATCATTTAAGAACAGAAGAGGTAGAGGTGTAAAAGACACTAATCAGAGTTATTTCCTCTGAAAGTAATGAATTTCATTATACAGCCAGACCCTGTGGTGAATGAAGTGAAGGTGTTATTTGCAGAGTGGAAGATATGTGCTTTTCAGAGGGCCCGGCATGCTGACAAGCATACTTTTCCACTCAGTGAGGAAGGCAATGGTAAACCACCTCACTCCTCGTTTTACTTAGTAAAACCTCTACAGGTTAAAACCAGCTTTTTGGCTGATGACCTAAACAACAAAATATACTAGATCTAACAACATTTTGTAAATACTACAATAATACGTTAAATAATAATAATAATACTCATGTTCAAAAACACAGCCTACCATCAGCTGTTCTAAAAAAAATTAAATCAGTTTTTATAGACCTGAGTAACGAAGAATTACTGAGGAAGAGCCTTCACGGGCACACACAAAACCTGAATGAGTCGGTAAACCAAACAATATGGCAAAAGCTACCCAAAAATGGATTTGTTGGATTAAAAACATTTGAATTAGGTGTGTATGATGCAGTAAATCAATATAATGTAGGACCTATTGGAAAATTAAAAGTGTTACAAGAATTAGGTTTAGAAAGTGCTGAAAATACTGTCAACGTGCTTCGTAATATGAATACAGAAAGACTAAAACAAGGTACATTAGAAAATGGACATCAAAAAAATTTAAAAAAAACAGAAAAGAAAAAGGAGTATTTTAACAGATGAAGAGGAAATTAAGAATGCAACATATGGTGTTGGAATGTTCTAACAATAATGAAAGTACAATTTGTAACTGTATAGTAGTAATATAAACTTTAAATGCCATTTCCCAGAAATATTGTTTTTTCACACATTTGACCCATTATTTCAAAAACTAATAGAGATAAATGCATGAAATTTTTACAGGATGTTTACCTAACCTAAGCAATGGGCTACACATTTTATTTTATTTTTTATATGGGCTTTTTTTCTGCCCTCAAATCTGTATATTCATTTTTTAATTAAATATATTGTCAAAATTTTATAAACAGAAATTTTTGAAATTTAAAAATAAAATATTGGTAAACAATATAAATTCATAAAAAAAGTCAGTAAAAAGAAAAAAAATCTGGTGTGAAACACTCACACAACTTTCTCTTGCCAATGCAAATAATTAACAATAAACCTAACATTATTAATAAAATATTAGAAATAAACAAAATCTAACCTCAAAAACATAACCTAATTTTAATCATGAGTGAAAGACGCAAAATGAAAATCAACCTGATTTTGGCTTAGAAATACGGAAAATCACTCTTTCTCTCTAAACTAGGCTCTGTAGAGAAAAATGCTCTAAATAAAAGTTGTAGATCTTTTAATTTTCTATAAATTTAATTCTATACACTTTTGTCATAAAATGCATACTAAGGCCGAAATGTTTAAAAAATCGATTTTTCTCACGTTTTCGTGAGAAAAAAACAGAAAATTGCAAATTACCGCTAAACTAAGCGTTATACAAAAAAATGTTTGAAATAAAAGTTGTAGAATTTTAAATTCTCTACAACTTTTATTATATAACGTTTTGCGCTAATTTTAAAAAAAATCGTAGGACCAGTTTTTGAGAAAATCGCAAAAAAGTGAAAAATTATACGAATAAACTACTACTTCCGGTTGACCGATTTTAATGAAAATGTTCGTGTCGGGTCCGGTAGTGGTATGTAACTTAAGTTTTAAGTTTCAAGTTCGTACGATGTTCCGTTCTTGAGATATTCTGTTCACACACAGACCAATCGCTAAAAACATGTTTTTTGGGTTCAGGGGGTCTCTGAAAACGTATAGATCCGGTGAAAACTCGATTTCGAAAAATTGTCATGAAAACAATACTTTCCTTCCTATATATTCATATAGGCAAGAGAAAGTAATAAATATGTATACTTTCAGTGAATAAAACAATTATTGGGATATCTCTTAGGAGACCTAAGATAATGGGTCTTGAATATTAGTAAAATTACATTACCTTGTCCCCAATGTACATTTCAAATAAAATACAGTCCACAACCTAAGTTACTAGAGTCACAAGTTTGCCTTTGGCTTTAACGAGGGGTAAAGGGGGGAAGACAGGAGTGTGCATACCCAACTGCTTTGTTATCAGTTCGCCACCACAACAGAAACTATACTTAAAGAACATAAAAAAAAATCTGGTGTGAAACACTCACACAACTTTCTCTTGCCAATGCAAATAATTTACAATATAATTTAACATTAGTAATAAAATATTAGAAATGAACAAAAACTAACCTCAAAAACATAACCTTATTTTAATCATGAGTGAATGACGCAAAATGACAATCGAACTCAGTTTGGCTTAAAAATACGGAAAATCACGCTTTCACGCTAAACTAGGCTCTGTAGAGAAAAATGCTCTAAACAAAAGTTGTAGATCTTTTAATTTTCTATAAATTTAATTATATACACTTTTGTCGTAAAATGCATACTAAGACCGAAATGTTAAAAAAAATCGATTTTTCTCACGTTTTCGTGAGAAAAAAAACAGAAAATCGCAAATTACCGCTAAACTAAGCGTCATACAAAAAAATGTTTGAAACAGAAGTTGTAGGTTTTTAAATTCTCTACAACTTTTATTATATAAGTTTTTGCGCTAAAATTTATATTAAAGCCGTAATCTTAAAAAAACAACGTTTTTACGTGAAAACAGCCTCACCGAGAATTTCAGCAAACATGGCGCCTACCCTATCTTGTAGAGAATAAAAAATTGAGTAAAATAGGCGATTTTTAAAAGAAATCGTAGGACCAGTTTTTGAGAAAATCGCAAAAAACTGAAAAATTATACGAATAAACTACTACTTCTGGTTGACCGATTTTGATGAAAATGTTTGTGTCGCGTCCGGTAGTGGTATGTAACTTAAGTTTCAAGTTTCAAGTTCGTATGATGTTCCGTTCTTGAGATATTCTGTTCACACACAGACACACACACACACACACACACACAGACCAATCGCTAAAAACATGTTTTTTGGGTTCAGGGGGTCTGAAAACGTATAGATCCGGTGAAAACTCGATTTCGAAAAATCGACATGAAAACAATACTTTCCTTCCTATATATTCATATAGGCAAGAGAAAGTAAAAAAATCGCAGAACCTTTTGTAGGTTAACTGTACGAATATAACTGTTTGTTACTGTAAACGGAAATGTTGGTTTCTAGAAAATGCAGTCAAATTGTTCACAGTACTGAACAAAATCTTAAATGCAAAATGTAATAAAATGCTGTGAAGTTGAAGCAAAACAAAAGTATTGTTCCGTGCCTCTTAAAAGCCGTGAGCGAGCAGCTAACTACTGTGATGTTAATCTTTCCACAATTCAAAATATAAAGAAGGAAGTTAAAGAAAGTGAAGAAGATAATTCTTCCTCAAGTTTTTTTTAAAAAGTGGTTGTTGTTTAGGTCATCAGCCAAAAGGCTGGTTTGAACCTGTAGAGGTTTTACTAAGTAAAACAAGGAGTGAGGTGGTTTACCGTTGCCTTCCTCACTGAGTGGAAAAGTACGCTTATCAGCATGCCGGGCCCTCTGAAAAGCACATATTTTCCACTCTGCAAATGACACCTTCACTTCATTCACCACAGGGTCTGGCTGTATAATGAAATTCATTACTTTCAGAGGAGATAACTCTGATTAGTGTCTTTTGCACCTATACCTCTTCTGTTCTTAAATGATTCAGTCATTTAATTGGCTGACCATGTGTGATAAGAAACAGAACTATTTATTTTAGCCCTGCAACGAACAGATTGAGTGTAAATAATTTGACACTCCACCTGTCCGTCATGGGCAGAAAAAGTGGTAAAAAAAGGAAATTGTTATATCAATAAGAAAGTGATGCCGACGTATTAAAAGTTATTACCGGTTTCGAAATGTAAAATTTTAGTTGGAAACTTAGTACGTTAAGAAAATTTTTAAAGGTAATGGGGTTCAAGTGGAAAAAGTGTCAGTCACAACAAAGTATATTAACTGACAGGCAACATATGAAACAACGATGCAATTTCACGGTAGTGAAACGTGGGTGATAGGGGCTGTAGAAAAGAAGAGGATAGAAGCTTTTGAAATGTGGTGTTATAAGGAAAATGTTAAAGATTAGGTGGGTGGACAAAATGAGTAATTTAGAGGTTCTTAGGGGAGTGGATGAAAAAAGAAGTATATGGAAGCATCTTACCAAAAGAAGGGATAGGCTAGTGGGGCATATCATAAGACATCCAGGTATTGGGCTATCAATAATGGAGGGTAATATTGAGGGAGTAAATTGTAAAGGGAGGCAAAGATTAGAATATATAAAGCAAATTACAAAAGATGTAGGGTATTACAGGTATATAGACATGAAACGACTTGCGCAAGATAGAACAGGTTGGAGAACTGCAACAAACCAGTCGAGAGACTGATGACAAAAAAAAAATTAGTTTTGACAATTCTATGATTTTTGTTATGATTCCGGCTGAAGAGCAGAGAGTTTGAATTAAGTTTTGTTACATACTGGGTAAAAACAGCTACTGTCACCCATGAAAATTTGGTTCAAGCAGTTAGTGATACATCTTAAGCAAATCAAGGACTTTAGAATGGTTTAAGAACAGTTGTGATTCTGTTGAAGATGACGAGTGTTTGGGAAGACCATCATCTTGCAACACTCCAAAAAACATAACCAAAATTCATGAAATCATCCTGCGCAGGACAGAAAACAAACCATCAACAACCGGTTCTAAATAATTGTGTTAATAGTGGGTTTGTAAACAGGTGGTAGCAAATTGTTGTGGACAGGTAAATAATTTGTTTTGATTTAACATTATAGATATTGTATTACTTATATTCAAGTTTAGTTGTAGTCTTGTAATTATTCGTTGTGTCAATAAATAATTATTTCTTGTAAGTTTATCTATTAATCACCCAAGATCCTGAACAAACCTAATGTTAGGTGTTACAATACTGATTGTCCAAACAGTTTATTAATTGGAGTCGATTGTACATGTTTAACATAAAAATACTAAATTTTTTACATCAAAAGCTTTGCACGGCTAATACAAACATTAAAAATTGAAAGTGAAAAGATGGCAAATCTGACTAAAAATCGAACCGCGAACATTTAATATCAAAACTATATCTCAGAATTTTACAGTTTTATACACCGCCATCATTTTACTACAATTACATTTTGAAACAAAATCGAAATCAAGGAGAAACTGGGAGCTTCACCCAAAAAAACAAAAATTACTTAAAATACTACATTTTTTACATCAAAAACTTTTGAAGGCTAATACAAACATAAAAAATTAAAAATGAAAAGATGGCAAACCTGAACTAAAAATCGAACATGAACATTTGGTATCAAAGCTATATCTCAGAATTTTACTGTTTTAAACTGCCAAAATTTTACAACTGCATTTTGAAAAAAAAATGGAAATCACGGGAAACTGGGAGCTTCACCCAAAAAAAAAAAAAAAAATTACCTTTATAATGAAACTCCAGATTTGTCTGAATACTTTGAAGGCACACATATTAAAACAGGATGAAAATATAATTTTAAAATTTAGATTATGATTAAATATCACAAAACATTGACCAAATATTTAATAATCTACATACAGGGTTTGTCTGTAAAGTGATGAAGAAGAATGGCTGCTGAGCAATACTCCAGTCACCAGCAGCGTGTCTAAGTTAAGGAACGTACTATGTGGCATTCACATCTGAGCTCTGATGCAGTGAGGATCATATGTGGCACAAAATTTTTTTTCAGTTTTTGTCATGGTAGAAAATGTCAAAAAGAAGTGTTCGCTGGAGCAGCAGTACGCGATTAAATTTTGCTTCTGAGTAACACCGCAGAGATGATTGCTTTGGTTAAGGATGCTTACAAAGATGCCCTGTCAAGGGCTCAGGTTTTCCGATGGTTCAGCAAGATCTAGAACAGACGAGAGACTGTTGAAGACATGGAGCAATCTGTATGCCCTTCAACAAATGGTTTGGAAGAAAATGTGAAAAAATCTCCAGGACTCCGACTGTCGTTTCAGAGTTAAGATTAATTGCAAAGTTAAGACCAACATGTGCAAGACGATGGTTCACAAAATTATTTCTGAAAATTTAAACATAAGGGTGGTTTGTGCCAATATGATATTGTTGCCAAAAGTGTCGCGACCCACATCGCCTTTATTATGGCACCTACGTGGCCCAGATAGAGGTTATGACCTTGCCATACCCACCGTATATCCTGATGTGAGCCCGGCAGATTTTTTCCTGTACCCAAAGCTCAAGAGCACCCTGAAAGGGCACAGTTTCAAAGATGTTCCCACAATCCAACAGCTGTTACAGAGTCTCTGAACGAGATTACAGCAGCTGACTTCCAGGAAGCCTTTGCAGCCCGGGAGTTGCATCGGCAGCGAAGTGTACCAACCCCCAAGGACCCACCCACCATACATCGCTGATGTGAGCCTGGCAGATTTTTTCCTGTACCCAAAGCTCAAGAGCAGCCTGAAAGCACATATCAGAGTGCGTGTTCCCACAATCCAACAGCTGTCACAGAGTCTCTGAACGAGATTACAGCAGCTGACTTCCAGGGAGCCTTTGCAGCCCGAGAATCACGTCGGCAGCAAAGGAGACTATTTTAAAGCCTTTTAACAAGTTGTATTAATCGGATCAATAAATTCGTTTTACCAGAACTGGTCTCATTACTTTACAGACAAACCCTGTACTACAAAGTTAAAGCTTACATTGTATATTTCTAACTGAAAACGGTTCTACCATTTTCAGAGGCTACAGTGTACAATTAAGATTTTTAATAGGTGAGTCCCCATCCCTATCATACTTTAAATTAATGTTTGTACCTCTTTCACATTAACGACAACAGATATAAAAGCTTAATTTCTGTTTTAAATTTGAACAAAATTTGCAAGCATAACTTTTAACTACGGTACAATTACAATTTTTTTCTTATTAATTTTTTAATATTTTTGTGAAACTATACATTCAATTATAATACCTGAGGTAGATGATAACTCCAAAAAATTTATACCTTTATTTTTTAACACATTGCGACATTGTTTACCTAATGTTTTTCATAAAGTAATTATAGCAAATCCGGTACATTTTAGCTACTTTCAAAATATAAATCAAGAACAAGACTTATATTTCTTTTAACATTGATAACTATTTAAAGCTCTAAATTTTCTCTTTAAATATTTACAATAGAAAAAAAATATATAAAATAATAACCTTAAGATCGAAACAGAATAAGAAACTAAATTCCAAAAAGCAGTACAATACAAAACTTAGTGAACAATATCGCAATTACACAACTAAAGTCCAGCCTCTCTTAGTTTGCTCTTAATGTAAACAAATAATGACATCACTGATCATGCGCATTATATCAAAATATGTACACGCTGATTAAAAAGTAACAACATAATACTTTCAAAAGTATTTAAATACAAAATACTTTAAAAAGTATTTTTCTAAATGAAATTGTTAGGCCTACATCATATCATGACTAATGTTTTTAGTACTTTAAGTACTCATAATTTAAATAATAGTTAACTTAATAGGAATACGACATCCATAAATTTGCAGACTCTAGCGTGCACCCTGTAGTAGGTAGCTTTTGTTTGTTGACAGTAGGAGCAAACTAACAACGGCTGAACTGTAGTTGATTTCATAGTCATAGAACTATTACAATAAATAGTTAGCACTTTTTTTTGTAATCCCAAATTTGTGTACGTTGCAATCTGTTCAATTGAGAACAATAAGCAACCCCATGACCAAATGAGATGAGGATGATATGTATGACATGTAAATGAGATGTAGTCTTGTACAGACTCAGGTCGGCCATTCCTAAGAAAGTATGGTAAATTGAACCTCGACCATCAAAGTACACCAGTAACGACTGTCTAGTATTCAAATCCGTATAAAAGTACACGACTTCAAAGTTATGTAAGCGTATGCGCAGTAGATGGATTTGGTTGAGGTACGATGAACGGCGTAATAATGGTGTGAGTAGTACAGCAGTAGAGGGGGGAGGGAATTCACAGCCAACTCGCTGGAATGCATAACATACCGTAGGTTTATATGGTCTAGGCCTACGGCAGCCTCTTTTTGCTAAAAGAGCGACCTCAACATGGTGGAAGGGTTGACGTTTCCTTGGGGGCTTTTCACAAATGTCCACCGACCACAGACAATAAGACAAAATAGTCAACCGTTCGAGCTAAGATCTGTTCTCTGCGACAGCTTCAGTAGAATGAGACAATTCACGCACGAACATACGAATGCATCGAACGTATGTCATCCCTTCTACAGCCGGCAGTACGAGTATTCTCCCCACTCACTTCTCATTTCTGCGCGAACTAAGCTTACAAAACATTGACAGATTGTAACTACCTTTACTAGGATTTGAACCAGGAACCTTCGTCGCCAAAATCAGCTGTTTAACAGCTGATTTTCGGAGACAACTTTACCTTTACACCAACCCAGAGGGTTCAAGTTAGCCCTTTTAGCGATGAATTTGAAAACCTTAAGATTTTAAAAAGAATTTATAATAATTGATAGACAAAACCAAGGTGTGCTATTCCATGTAAAACAACAAAATATGTAAGGATGAGTTGGACTGATCCATAGGCCACAATGTGTTAAATAGAAGCTGAGAAAAAGGTGAAGTTAAAAAAAATGAAAAATCTGAGAAAACATGTTTGAAAATAAAACTAATTCTAGATATAATAAAAACTTATATCAGTACAAATATATAAACATAAGTACGTACACTGTTACACCGTTTTCAGACCCCCTGAACCCAAAAAACATGTTTTTAGCGATTGGTCTGTGTGTGTGTGTGTGTGTGTGAACAGAATATCTCAAGAACGGAACATCCTACGAACTTGAAACTTGAAAATTAAGTTACATACCACTACCGGACCCGACACGAACATTTTCATCAAAATCGGTCAACCGGAAGTAGTAGTTTATTCCGCGTAATTTTTCACTTTTTTGCGATTTTCTCAAAAACTGGTCCTACGATTTTTTTTAAAATCGCCTCATTTACTCAATTTTTTATTCTCTACAAGATAGGGTAGGCGCCATGTTGGCTGAAATTCTGGGTGAGGCTGTTTTGACGTAAAAAACATAGTTTTTTTAAGATTACGGCTTTAATATGCAATTTAGCGCAAAAATGTATATGATAAAAGTTGTAGAGAATTTAAAATCCTACAACTTTTATTTCAAACATTTTTTGTATAACACTTAGTTTAGCGGTAATTTGCGATTTTCTGATTTTTTCTCACGAAACCGTGTGAAAAATCGATTTTTTTAAGATTTCGGCCTTAGGCCGAAATCTTTTTACGACAAAAGTGTATAGAATTAAATTTATAGAAAATTAAAAGATCTACAACTTTTATCTAAAGCATTTTTCTCTACAAAGCGTAGTTTAGCGTGAAAGTGTGATTTTCCGTTTTTTATGCCAAATTGAGTTCGATTTTCATTTTGCGTCATTCACTCATGATTAAAATAAGGTTATGTTTTTGAGGTTAGTTTTTGTTTTATTTCTAATATTTTATTAATAATATTAGGTTTATTATTAATTATTTGCATTGGCAAGAGAAAGTTGTGAGTATTTCACACCAGATTTTTAATTATATTTTACATTAAGAAACCAAACATTTATTTTTCTTTCGATAGGAGCTCCCCTTAAGAAAATCGATACAAAATAAACTTGTAAGAACGAAAATGAAAAAGATTACAACAATTCACAAGAATATGGAAGTCATACAACTTTCATCTTTTTTTGTCTCAAAAGTATTTATTTTTAATACAGCACCTTCATCCACCAAGGTTCCCTTCTATAAAAAAAATTTGTTAATTTAAATCGATAATATTTATCGTACATTACTAACCGATTCTGTAAAAAAATTCTGATGATTGTATAATACAGAAGTACCCTCGTTTATCCACATGTTCGATGATACATCTTCAGTCATTTGTACAGTGTAACCTCAGAAATCCAAACCCCTAAAATCCGAAATTTCGGATAATCCGAACACCAATTTTGCAATAAGCTAAAAAAATTCTACTCTTGAAAAGTGATGGAAAGTTATAATAATTACAAATCAGAAATGAATTTAATATTTATTTGAACATTTTAGTTGATATTTTATAATGAATATGTCACCTTAATTGGTTGGAACAAAATCGGTTATCTTCTTCTGACGCAAGGAAGTAATCCTGCTTGAAGCGGCGATGTTGCGCCAGCGTCGCATAAACATCACGTCCGTCGGGGTAGTGGCAGCATGCTGTTCTACGTAGCACAAAGCAACTTCAAGTGCACTAGTCGATCGATCGATATCGATCAAACACTGAATGAAATGCTGGAATTGGGTGACTAGGCGGGCTATTTTTAGCGCGTGTTGCCATAGTAATGATGAATCACTCAAAGCCAATGACACTACACCGCCTGCCACTATCTGGCGTGTCGCCGTACAGCGCAAATTGGGGGGTCAGCCCCAATTAGTTTCGGATTTCTGAGGTTACACTGTATAAAACTCTTTTATACAAATGACTGAAGATGTATCATCTTCTGTAAATTTTTTAATAAATAACGTTTTTAGTTTCAATTATATGTTATTTACTCTGATGATGGTGGATCCACCGATACACGTGTAAGTGAAAATAAAAGTTGACGCAGTTAAAAAGAAAGGTCAGTGAAATTTATTATATAAATTCATTTATATAAAATACAATTAATTTCAAACTGCAGGATGCATTATAAAGATTTATTTTTGAATAAACAATTAAATTTTGGAATTAATTAGTATCCATTATGAGAATTTATATTGTATTATATTGAAACACATTTATATACAAATTGACTCCATATGCATATCACAGTTGTCAATAAATCTAGATTAATAGCACCATACTAAACTAATACTTATTTAATTAACTTAACTTAATTTGTACACAACTAACACAATGTAATTTCATTACACACTTTGTACCACTTCAGCTATAAAAAAACAACATAGAAACATGAAAATGTTTAAAAATTCAAGACTGTGACAAAGCAGCATAAACTTTGTCATGGAGAAAAGGTTATAATTTTGTAAAAAACTAATTTTACTTTTTTTGCTCTACACAAAATTTATGGCAGGAAAGTTCTGTTTTCATGTGTTTTTTTTTTAATTGAGCTGTCAGAGAAAATACACATTTTTACCGATTGGTCTGTGAGTGTGTGAACAAAATATCTCAAGAACAGAATATTGCACGGAATTAAAACTTGGAACTTAAAGTACCTTAAGTTTACCCAACACGAACATTTTCATCAAAATCGGTCAACCAGAACATAGTTTATTCATGAAATTTTCTCAAAAACTGTATGATTTTTTTTAACGATTCTAGCCTTAATATGCAGTTTTCGGTAAAAGCATAATTAAAGTTGTAGAAAATTTGAAAAACTATAATTTTTGTTTCAAGTATTTTAATTCTGTAGCGCTTAGTTTAGTGTAAATTAGGGATTTTCCGTATTTTTAAGTCCAACTTTGAATCGGGAGATTTCTTTTAGAATCATTCCGCCATGATTAACACTTTCTTTCGCTGATCACATTAATTGACGTCACAAAATTTTTCTGTTTTCCAAATCCCGTCATTTGACGTCTTCAAATTCCCCGCATTTTATTACGTAATTGAACATCTATGGACGGCATTTCTTTTGTTACAAACATTAATTTATACTTTTAGTTATAAAATACACCAGAGAAGTGCTTATTCAAAGTTTTGTTTCCTGTTTTAACATATCGACTTTGTCACTTCAATATGTCGTAAGCCACAAAATAGAAATTTTACAGAGTGCAGGTTTTTTTTGTAATTAAAATTTATGATTTTTGTTATTTGTAATAGTTATGATACATTTATTTATTTATATAGCACTGTGGCTTACAACATTTTTCCAGGGTCTATATTTGAGGTTAGTTGTGCAGTAAAGCGCAAAATCTCGATTTTGACAGCAATGATTGTATTGTAAACTACAATTGTGTTGTACAAATTACCTTGTTGAGTACGAGAAATGTAATAAAAAATGAGGTGATGTTAAACAAAATCATAGAAGCTGTTTTTAAAAAATTTGTATGAACAAACAACTTACGAATGACTGATTTTGATAAAAATTTTGCATAGAGTCCGCTAGCAGTACTTAGTAGAATTTTCCGTTTTTGAGTTCAGGGGACTTGAAAACAATACCTTCCTTACCACCTTAAAACCTTTCCATTCTTATTTATAAGATTTTCTATTTCTATGTTCTATGTACTTTGCGTGTAAAAAGTTTATTACTATTATAAATTCTATTCATTAACAACAAACTACAGTGTCCGTTATGAAAGTAATGCGCATTTTCTATGAAAAATAAATTTATTGATCCTGCTGGTACAAACGCTTAAAATTCTTCGAAATACTCTTTCCCTGCATCGATACACTTGCGGAGACGTGTCCGCCACGCCTGGGAGGCACCCTGAAACTCCTCGACAGGAATGTCTGTAAGGAACCTTGAAACATGCTTTTGGATGTTGACTTCCAATGCTTTCCTTTCAGCTCTCTCTTCAGTCGGGAAAACAAAAAAGTCACACGGAGCCAAATCAAGACTGTAAGGGGGCTGGGGGACCACCGTGGTGTTGCTTCAGGCCAGGAAATTGGTCTTCCATCAACACTTTCAGAACAAGCTTCATGCAGACCTCGCATATTTGCAGATCGTCGGTCACTGTCCATGTACTGCAAATGTGGACATGTTTAGAATGTCAGTGATGTGTCGACAGTCAGAACGCAAATCTTCACGCGCATGATTCACGTTATCGTTGGGCATCCAGAACGGGGTTCAACAGCGACCTCCTCCCAGCCCTCTCTGAATGCCTTGTGCCAACTCCAGGATTGTGACCTTGAAGGCCTCTGGGGTCCGTCAGTGACCTCCTCCCATCCCTCCATGAATACCTTGTGCCAACTCCAGGATTGTGACCTTGAAGGCCTCTGGAATGTTTTGGACGCATTCTTTCCAAGCTGCACACAAAACTTGATGGCATAACGCTATTTAAGCAAACGCTCCATCATGCTGTGTTACAAATTCGAAAAACACATGTCTCTCTGCTCAGACAGTTTAAAGCAAATTGGCAACAGACTACGTTGGAAGGGCAGACCCCCCACCAAATTTCCCGACCAATTTTACAACGCTAGGATGGAGAGTCACATCACAATAAAATCATGCGCATTACTTTTACAATGGACCCTGTATGTCTTAAAAAATAAACATTATAATATCATTAAAATCACATCGCTTCTACAAAGAAATGAAACAAACATTTATTTTAATTTAACAAAAATATCATGATAAAAATGTAAAATACAGTTTATCAAAATTAAGTAACAATGGGCAGTCACGAAACTGGTAGAAAATACATCAATAAATTACCATAAACATTAAAAAGTTACTTTGTTTAGACAAAAGAAATCTAAAAATATACTTGATTGATGGAAAATTTAAGAGGGTACAAAAGAAAAGTTCCTTTCTAAATTGTTTTTTTGTTGTTTTAAAAAACCATTACAACATCATGATGACGAAGTTTATTGAACCAAAAAACAAACTGAACTGAAAATTGTATTAAGTGATGATAATAAACCACACACAGAAATAATTTTTTGGTAAATTAATTTCTGCCCATAACAGACAGGTGGAGTGTCAAATTATTTACACTCAATCTGTTCGTTGGAGGGCTAAAATAAATAGTTCTGTTTCTTATCACATGGTCAGTCAATTAAATGACTGAATCATTTAAGAGCAGAAGAGGTAGAGGTGTAAAAGACACTAATCAGAGTTATCTTCTCTGAAAGTAATGAATTTCATTGTACAGCCAGACCCTGTGGTGAATGAAGTGAAGTTTTCATTTAGAGTGGAAAATATGTGCTTTTCAGAGGGCCCGGCATACTGATAAGCGTACTTTTCCACTCAGTGAGGAAGGCAATGGTAAACCACATCACTCCTCGTTTTACTTAGTAAAACCTCTACAGGTTCAAACCAGCCTTTCGGCTGTTGACCTAAACAACAACGACAAATTAATTTATCCAACTGACAGTAATGTGCAAGGCTTTGGTTTAATTAGTTAAAATTTATTAATTCAGTTAAAATTTCAATAACTGAAAAAACAACAAAAAAAACGAAGATACCTTCGGGTCTTTAAGGTTTATCTGAGCTGAATTTTTTCTTTAAAAATAAATGAAAGCGGAAAACTAAGTTTTTTTTGAAATTTGACATCTTAAAAACTGAAAAAGAATTTTGACCAAATGAACAGGAAACAAAACAAAAAAACATTAACATGATTTTGATCTACGACCATTACAACATCACAAGTACGAAGAGCCCACCGAACAAAAAAAAATCAAGTAATGAAAAACTGCATACACAGATGAAAGAAACTTAATAATAATAAAAATAAAAACATATTATATACATACCAAAATAATTTTTTTGGAAAATTAATTAATCTAACAGGCTAATGCTTTGGTTTGATTCCAATAAAAATTTCATTTATAAAAAAAAATACAAACATGTTACATTTAATCAATAAAATAAAAAAAAATCTCAGAGTCTTTTAACAGGTGTAAGGGGGAAACTACCTTTTTCAAAATTTTGACTCTTAATAATCGTAATGGTTTTTGTATTAAATTAACATCTATATCATGTAAGAACCGTTTCTAAATATTTCCTCAAAAAGTTTTTTTTTTAAATATTAATTTTTATTTTTTTAAATACAGTACAATCTCAGTAGTCCAGCCTGTTCGGGACCGAGAGGGTGCCAAATTACTGAAAATGCTGGATTGTACTGGATGTGTTGGAATTTTGGAACTATAAATTATAAATTTAAACAAAAAATGAATATGCATTGATTCCTATGAGATTTTAAATAAAATAACTCGCCACTCCAGCGGCGCTTTGCGCCGCTTCCGTGTCTCGCATCACAGGGGTAGGTGGATCAGAATACTTAAGCAGATCAGAACCATAAAAGTACGGTCCAGTAATCCGGCATTTTCAGTAAAATTCCGGATTACTGGATGTGTTGGAATTTTGGAACTATAAATTATAAATTTAAACAAAAAATGAATATGCATTGATTTCTATGAAATTTTAAATAAAATTAAGTAATTAAAAATGGTTTAACTTTAAATTAAATTAACTAATTAAACAAGGTTTGCTGAGTACTTGTGTAGTCATTGTACTAAACATAATTATCGGCTATTGACATCGCCTAGTGCGGTGTGGGGGTGCTCGTGTTCTGAGCATTACGTTTCGTTGTCAATCCAGCATGAAGTATAGAGTACGACCCAGTTCTGGGTTTTGGATAAAAGGTCAAAAATTATTACATTTAACAATAAATTAAGGTCTGCTTATTCATTTCTTTAATCAATTCCTAAACAAACATGTTATATTAAATTCGCCGTAAATTTGCAGGAACAAAGTAATTACATAATATTATTGAGAATAATTTGGACTAATGTTTAGCAAACCAACTTTGATACGCAAAAAATTGTTTTTTTCCAAGGTAGGCTCCCCCCCCCCTTAACACATACAACAAAAATTAAATCTATACTTAAAACTATGTACAAAAATAAACGTATTTAAAACACTAACACTTTATTCATCGTCAGATTCCTCTGATGACGAGATGCGTCTTTTCACCGATTTCCTCGAGTTGTTTCTACTTGACGATTGTAAAGCAGCTTGTTCTCTTCTGATGTCCCTAAATAAAGACGCGGTATGTTGATGAAGATCAGCAGGTAAGCCAAGTTCGGTAGGGTTTATGTTAATGACGAAAACATCCTCGTTAAATGACACGTTATTTAATAACTGTAACAAATATAAAACGAAAAATTAATCGTCAAATAATTCTCTAACCCACCGGGTGGGTTGGTCTAGACGTAAAGTCGTCGCCAAAATCAGCGGTTTAACCCTTTATAGGGGAGGACTGCCCATAACAGACAGGTGGAGTGTCAAATTATTTACTCTCAATCTGTCGTTGCTGGGCTAAAATAAATAGTTCTGTTTCTTATCACATGGTCAGCCAATTAAATGACTGAATCATTTAAGAACAGAAGAGGTAGAGGTATAAAAGACACTAATCAGAGTTATCTCCTCTGAAAGTAATGAATTTCATTATACAGCCAGACACCCTGTGGTGAATGAAGTGAAGGTGTCATTTGCTGAGTGGAAAATATGTGCTTTTCAGAGGGCCCGGCATGCTGATAAGCGTACTTTTCCATTCAGTGAGGAAGGCAATTGTAAACCACCTCACTGCTCGTTTTACTTAGTAAAACTTCTACAGGTTCAAACCAGCTTTTTGGCTGATGACCTAAACAACAACAGGGCAGTACTACGGGGGGGAAATCTAGGCCTACATGTTGTAAAATGTTAAATTTTATTTTATGTGGACTTGAATAATGTATTTTTAGAGCCAGAACAGTAAGATATTTATTTTTTTATGTCAAGCCCTGGTAAGTATACTTACCAAGGAATGTTTATTGAAATGGGAATCACATAATGAATGCTTATTAAAACAACTTGTTGCCCTATATAACAGAAAAATGTGTCGAATAACGTATCTTAACTTTATATTATATTAGCATGAATGCTTGCTTTTCCGTATAAAAAACAGGAATTTTTAAAGTTATAGGAAATAAAAAATTTACAACTTATATTCCATGCATTTTCACCCACAGAGCTTAGCGTCAATAATTGATTTACTGTATTGTGTTCAAAATTATATTTTTTTATAGGATTACAGCCTCCGTAGGCATTTTACGACAAAATGTGTGTGTATACAATAAAAGTAATAGGAAATTAAAAAACCTGCAACTTTTAAGCATTTTTCTCTGAAGAGCCTAGTTTACCAATTATTTATTTTCTATATTTTAAATTTCTACTGAGGTTGATTTTCATTTCGCATCGTTCACTCATGTTTAAACATAGGTTAGACGAATATTGCCCAATATTTACATAGAAAAGATAAAAGTTGTACAAGTGTTTTACGAAAGAATTTTTTTTATAATTCGTTTAGAATTTTGTAAAAAGTGTACTTGATTTTTTCTCAGACTAGCCAAAATAAATTTTCCAGATGAAAATTTAATTGCAGTAAACCTATGCCACTGCCACCTATATAAGCCTTGGTTTGTGCATAGGTAATATGAGGTAATTTATATAGAGGGGAAGAAACACCAGACCTGACCGGGGAATCAAACCCAGGACCCCTGGCATAGAAACCAGACTACAACACCTACGTGCCAACCTAAATTTTAACACATTATGTAACTTCTAAAACGATAATAAAAAGAGAAAGTACCTTTGGTGTAATGAGAAAGTACTGAGACATATTCTGGTCACTAATAGTATCCATAAGAAGGTCATAAATTCGTTTCTCGTTCTTCTCGTCCATTCCCTGATTCAATAAACAAACATACACATAAATTTATAACACATTTAATAAAAATCCCTTTTATGAGATGACGCGTCTCATGGCTGGTGGAAATTTTTAAAAAAGCTTACCTTTGGACCTACGGCAAAAACCATCAGTGATTTTTATATCAACTCTTGGAGGCGAAGCAAGTCAGTGATCGGCTGGCTTGCATGTGCCGAAGCATCACGTCCAAGAGAGCACACCTGCTCCCTTACTTTTTGTAGCAGTTTTTCGTGCCCGTGCCTCTGGAAACTCCTCGGCTTTTTATGGCTACTTTTCAGCCACGCATTGGTCTTGCCGAGGTGAGCTGAGATGCTGGGCTTCAGTCTGTCTATCCCTATCCTTGTCCTCGGCATCTAGCACTTTTTCTATCCGTGCTAGAGGCAACTTCTCCTACTTTAGCTTTTGCCCAACCCAAGTGGTGTTAGTCGTACCGTGCCCAAGGGTGGATGGCACTGGGGCTTTTAATCAGTGTCTTAACGGTGCCTGTAGGATACCTGGCTCCTCCTACAGTATGTTGCCTTACCTCTGTACGCGGGGCTATGCAGGGGCGGACCTATTATCTCCCTAGCTGCAAGTGGGGACCAGATGGTACCCATTTCATTTGAAATTATGAAAAACAGCTATGGATGCTGTGACTCTGGAAGGAGTGGATTTAAACTACTCCCCTGAGTTAGAGTATCTGGGGGCTGTCATGGATGGTGGCCTAACCTGGTAAGGCCACAGGTCCAGGACTTTGGAGAAGGCTATAAAGGCCTTATGGATATGTGAGAGTCTGCTGGGAGGACTCCGGGGCTTGGGCCTCGTATGGTGGAATGGGCTTATGTGGGCATCATTCTGCCAATGGTCACGTACGAAGTTGCTGTATGGTGGCCAACAACAGATCTAGGACGGCGCAGGATCGGCTGAGGAGCTAGAGACTGGCCTGCCTA
The DNA here is from genome assembly GCA_035578175.1 of Catonia carolina. Taxonomy (NCBI): domain Eukaryota; kingdom Metazoa; phylum Arthropoda; class Insecta; order Hemiptera; family Achilidae; genus Catonia; species Catonia carolina. Next base: position 16,973,223 of record JAQMRL010000015.1, read on the forward strand.
GGGATATGTGGTGCAATGTGCACTGGTCCAACGGCCGCTATGGAGGCGATGGTTGATTTGCCTCCTTTTCATGTGCAAGTGAGGGGAGAGGCGATTGGAACTGCCTTGAGGCTGGAGGACGGGATCGGGGTCCCATCAGTGGAGATGGGCCACACTGAGATCTTCAAGGTTTGAAGGGATGGGTGTGGTATGTGGTCCTTGGGACCGTATGAGCAGATCATACAAATTCTCCGACACACTGAGGATGAAAATTTTTGATCGTCAGGAGTGGGCGGAGGGTAGGCCGGTGAGGCCGGAAGGGGCTACCTTTTGGTATATTGAAGGCCCTGTGATGAGTGGAAGAGCGGGATTGGGGGCCTGGGGGTCCGGGGGAATGACTTCCCTGGCCCTTGGGTGTAACATGACCGTCTTCCAAGATGAAATATGGGCCATGGAGGTCTGTGCGGAGAGGCGTATTGTAAGGCGCCTCAGTGGGTCGCACATTTATATTTTTGCAGTTGCATTGTGGGTGGCTGCAAAGGTATAGCACTGTTGGGTGGGGATGTGTTAACACCTGCTCAGGTAAGTGCATTAAATCCTAGGCAGACCCTGCGCTTTATCGAAGGTGCGGGCCTTGCATAAACTAGGAATGGGGGCAATCACAAAAGATCTTTTAGGTCGCGGTGAGGAGGGGCTGGAGAAGCCCGAACGCCCTTGTTATAATAATGAATAATGAATAATATCAACTCTTTGATACTGTACTGTTTTTACGCCGGTCCGTCGTTCGTGTTTTGCCTGCAGTTGGCGCTGTGACGTAGTTGCTGCTGCCGGTAGATAGTGCAGCGGTCAAACCTCTCACAGCAGCTAGTACAACGGCAGGTACCTAACACCAACAGAATCAAGGAGGAGGAGAAGGAAGAGAAATGGAGAAATCAAGAAGGTGATCAGGCAGTATCGATTCAATTACTTGAGGTCAATACGGAGGAAGAATTGAATCGGTGAGTGGAAAAAGGGTAATATTCCAACAAATGCGAAATTGAACGAAGATAGCAGTTTTGTTAATTTTACTTCAGCGCATGTATTGGTTGATAAAAGGGAATTTTCCTTGTATCTAAAAGCAGCTGAGCTACATTAAAAATTTAGTAGAGTGGAAAAAGTATAATATTTCAGGAATATTAACCTTCTTCCATTCAATAGCGAACAACAGTTGGACCACTGGTTTCTTTCTTATTATTATCAAAATGTAATTGTAAATTATTTTGAAATAAAAATAAAGTTTTGTAGCATATTGGCACATTATATTGTTTTTTCAACCTAATTTTTCTTATTCACTTGTACCAAATCTAGAAAAAGGTGAATAGTCAACATATTAATAATAAAAAATCAATCCCATGATTATTGTAAAATAAATTCTAAATTCACCATTAAAAAGCTTTAATATAGTACTACAAACGACCAATTGAACATTTTACCATTAAACCAAAAACAAAGTCACAAAACAGTTTTTTTAATTTCTCCAAAATAAGGATTTTGGAATATTACCCTTTTTCCACTCACAGATACAATTATCACTCAACATTGAGGTTTTTTCTTGCTCCACACACTTCCTCGCTTCACCAGCAACAGCTCCTCTTGTAGGCAGCGGTAAAAGGTGCTCACGCTGCGTCGGCGACTGCTCTTATTCGTTTAGGCAGCGGTACAGACGACCTTCTTTTCGCTTGCCAGCGGCTGCTCCTCTTGAGGTAGCTGTGAAAACTTCCCCAACCACCATTCTTAGCTTCCTTTTGAACTACGCCATCGGATGCCCTGCCCTCCGGCCGGTTCTATGTTGGCTTTACCGATCTGGCTACTACAAGCCGGTGGTGACAACTTTAAGAAAAATCAAATGACACTATTGTTTTTTCAAAATTCAGACGGATTTCTTGACTTCCGGTTTTGAATTTGTTGCAGATCTCTTGTAGTTTCTGATAGATACGGATGTGACAGACAGATGGACATAGGAAAATGAAAGACGACAATTTTAAAAATTGCCACCAGAAAGCGCTACATGAAACAGCACTAAGAACTAAAAAGCAAAATTGAACGTTTTCAGTATTGCCTTACATAGAAAAAAAAATTTAATATATAGATACTGAAGTCACGAGATTGCCTTTGCGTATGTATGCGCTGTGAGGAAGAGAATAGAAATATTTGCAGTGCTGCCAACCTCAACAGTCAGACACTGCTCAAACATTTCATTACCGTGTAGTTTCTAGATACATTTTGTAAGCTGTATTTTATTCCGAGAAAATGTTTTCTTCACAAACCTTATAAGAAATAAATATGACCTGTAATATTGCCTATAACTTAATTACATGACTAGAAATGTTTGATTTACTGTAATTACGAATAAATCGCCTTCTTTACTATAGCTGTCATCGGCATTTTCATTATCAGTCTCTCTAGTATCTACCTAACCGCTTCCTTTTTTTACCAGATGTCAACAAAACTGTTAAAGAATAGCTTCTTTGTGTCCTTAATTTCCTTCTTTATTTTTCTAATTGTGGAAACAGAAACATCACAGTAGTTAGCCGCTCGCTCATAGCTTTTTTTAAGAGGCATTGAAAGGCATTTTCGTTTAGTTTAAACTTCACAGCATTTTAGATTTCGTTCTCTGCACTGTGAATAGTCGCCCACATTTTCAAGAAACTAACATTTCTGTTTATGGTAACAAACAGTTATATACGTACCATTAACCTACAAAAGGTTCCACGCTATACTTTATAGGCTATGCTCTGGGTATAGTATAAGTTGTTATGTTTGTGTACTGAAATTAAAGCAGTCGCGCATGCACACTGATGCTGTTCCCCCTTTACCCCTCGTTGCAAACAAGGACAAACTCGTGACTCAAGTGACTATATTATTGCTCCTCTTTGTAACTACGACAGTAATGTCGAAAATAAAAATCGCTGCCACAATCACCAACCTCTGAAACGGGAAACCACACAAAATAACACAGATCGATCGTGAACTTGCCTGATTGATTTCGTCGACACATCTGAACGGTACATGCGTCAATTCCTGCAACGACAACATGTAGACGGCTATCGTGACGGATCTTTCGCCACCACTCTGCGTGTACCTATCCAACTCTTGTAACGTATCAGACTCCCTGAATTTCACTCTTATCGCAATTCCGTACGATGCAAAGTCATCCTGAAAATAAAATACGCATTTTTACAACAAAAAAAAAACGACAATCGAAAACGTCCCATTTAAACTTGGCCAAAAGTTGCATGACAACGCTCGCCCTCATACAGCTCGAAGAACAAATGAACTTTTCTTCTTCTTCTTCTTTAAGTGCCGTGTCCTCCTAGAACATTGGCGATCAGTCGCATGACCTTTACTCTGTCCACAGCCAACCGAAATAGTGTCGTGGTGCTCACCCCGTACCACTGGCGAAGGTTCCTAAGCCAGGACGTTCTCCTACGTCCGGGGCCGCGCGTCCCCTCTATCTTCCCCTGGATGATCACATGCAGCATTCCATATTTTGGATTTCTCATCACGTGGACAAAGTACTCTAATTTCCTTTTGTGAACTTTTGGCCAAGTTAAATGGGGCGTTTTCGATCATCCCCCAAACAGCCTGGACTTGGCTCCTAGTGACTTTCACCTGTTCACTAACATGAAGCGGTGGCTTGCATCTCAGTGGTTCGCCAATGACGAAGAGCTTCAAAACGCCGTGAATGGTTGGCTACATTCACAGGCAGCAGATTTTTATGCAGAGGGTATTTCAAAGACTGTTCCAAGGTACGACAAGTGCTTGAATCTGTTTGGCGACTATGTCGAAAAACAAGAGAAAACTGTAGTTTTAATATGTATATAATAAAGTTTTTGTATCTTCACTTGTTTACTTTTTATTTCAAAACAAAGGTTATTTTTTGGATAACCCTCGTATTACTTTTTATGTGACATTTTTTTGTGAAATAAAAACAAGTAAGGTCAATTTATTTCGTACATACTATTATAAAATTATTTTATTCTAACAAAAACAAATTGTATTTTACTCATTTTAAACATGAATATTGCCCTTTCCGGCAAAAATTCTCTAATCCAAACCATCACAGTTTTTGTTAGTTTAGATTAACGAGCTTGTACTGTGGGTAATTTTACAAAATTATACTACTCAATATTATTAACGATAGAAAAGTTTGTACCGTATAATAAATTGTTTTTATAAATTTACAATAAAAAAGTTTTATTATGGGGTGCAAAAATCAGACATTACGAAACAGTGATAAGGCCAGAAGCGTTGTATGGTGTGGAAACGCTTAAAATTAAGCTAAAAGGAGGTATAAATAAAGTGATGGGCGCAGAAAGGAAAATAATGAGAAGTATATTGGGGCCTAGGAAACTAGATGCAGAGTACAATAGACCCCGAACAAATAAGGAAATATATAGCAGAGTTGAAAACATTATTCACACAATGAGGAAAAGAAGACTTATGTTTTTTGGTCATATAGCGAGAATGGACAATAATCGGCTGGCAAAACAGGTCTATGAGAGGATAATGAAACTTAAGATTAAGCCAGCATGGTTCACCGAAACGCTGTCAGATTGCTTAACGGCAGGGATTACCACAGAAGATATATGCAATAGAGAGGTTTTTCGGGGTAAAGTTGAGAGAGTGACCTTTAGGGAGGAAAGTGAGAGGAGGAGGTGTGAACCTCACAATATGGACCAGCTGAGGATGGACAGATCGAGAAGGATGAGGGAGGTGTGGGTGAGGAAGAGAATGGAGCAGCGTAGGACATGAAGAAACACCCCAAATATTGATTCAGCGTGCTCTCGTTAAAGAGCTATTCGAAAAAAAAAAAAAAAAAAAATTGTTTTTAAATGATTCCAATTAAAACGTACCTCATCACCATCATGGCACAAAGCTACTTCACCGACACAGCGCATTTCTTGAAAAAATTGTGAAAATTTCGAGTTGATTTTTTGTACCAATCCGTTCATTTGAGGTAACCATTTCTTTTTCAATTCTAGCAACCGACCAGTCCTGTTTTTACATTCTGACGTTTTAGCCGAGATCGTTTTCGATAATTCCTCAATTTCTTTCTCGTTTTTCTCATATTCAGCCACCGCCTGTGTAAAAAAAAAAAAAAAAAATCAAATACATTCTATAATAATATCTAAAATAAATAGTTCTGTTTCTTATCACATGGTCAGCCAATTAAATGACTGAATCATTTAAGAACAGAAGAGGTAGAGGTGTAAAAGACACTAATCAGAGTTATCTCCTCTGGAAGTAATGAATTTCAATTATACAGCCAGACCCTGTGGTGAATGATATGAAGGTGTCATTTGCAGAGTGGAAAATATGTGCTTTTCAGAGGGCCCGGCATGCTGATAAGCGTAATTTACCACTCAGTGAGGAAGGCAATGGTAAACCACCTCACTCCTCGTTTTACTAAGTAAAACCTCTACAGGTTCAAACCAGCCTTTCGGCTGATGACCTAAACAACAATAATATCTATTGTGACACTTATCGCTAACGTCCGTTTCTGGATCTAGGTTATTAAATAATTAATACACTAAAGTTTACAATTACAAATATTACACTACAAGATTTACAAAATAAACAACAAACTAATTATAATTTACTAATATAGTAATTTAAGAGGTAAAGTCGTCGCCAAAATCAGCTGTTTTAGCAGCTGATTTTCGGTGATGAAGGTTCCTGGTTCAAATCCTAATAAAGGTAGTTACTTTTATACGGATTTGAATACTAGACAGTGGTTACCGGTGTACTTTGATGGTTGGGGTTCAATTAACCATACTCTCTCAGGAATGGTCGGCCTGGGTCTGTACAAGACTACACCTCATTTACACGTCATACACATCATCCTCATCTCATTGGGTCATGGGGTTGCTTATTGTTCTGAATTGAACAGATTACAACGTACACAAATTAGGAATAAAAAAATAAAAAAAAAATAACTTAGCACTACTTACAATCAATTTTATAGAGTGCACATAGAAAATGAAACTGAATACACAAAAACTGAATTTAATACAGATTCACAATACACACACAAACAAAGACAGTATAACAATCGTTGACCAACACAATGCTCGGAACCCGCCTGCACTATGTCCGACAGCAACTCGTCAAAGATCAAACGAATACTAACTCACTGACTGCGCTCGGGGGTCTATTTATATACCAGGGGGGGGAGAGTGAGAGAGTGCAAAAGAGAGAGTGTGTGTGTGTGTGTGTGTGTGTGAGTGAGTGAGTGAGAGAGAGTGAGAGCAAGGGAGGGAGAGAGAGAGGGAGGGAGAAAGAGAGGGAGGGAGGGAGGGAGGGAGAGAGAGAGAGAGAGAGAGAGAGAGAGAGAGAGAGAGAGAGAGAGAGAGAGAGAGAGAGAGAGAGAGAGAGAGAGACGTGTCAATGCAGTACGTTGACCACTGTGGTCCACGTACAAGAGTAGTGTGATACATTTATACTAAGTGCGATCAAAAATATGTAAATACGAAGAAGTTTTCAGATGGGTACTTAAAACTGTTACGAGATAAAATCATGCCTAAGCAAAACAGAAAAGTTATTCTTTTTGTGGACAATTGCCTTGGGCATCCGTCTTCACAATAAAACAAACTTTATTGTAAACAAATACTGTTTTTAGGGAATATGGTTACGGTCGAGTAATCTCACTTAATATAAGTAGCAGTCGTAATGAAAAAAAAAAAAAAACAGCGTTTCTCTTTATCAAAGTTTCTATTCATCAAATTTTTTATGAGGAACCTACAATTTCGATATACGGAGGTCCAACTGTACCTCAAAAGCAGGTGAGGATAGAGTAGTTAAACCGCAGTTTTATGGGCGCGCTCTGTGTGGTCTGGGGTGAGCCCCCCCCCCATCTAGTACTGACATTAAGAGTGCCTAGTCACAGATCTATGACACAACCGCTCCCTCCCCACCGGTAAATATTGCCTGCCGGCACGGTATAGGAACCGGCCAACCTTCTATTCTCTACTAACCTTGGGAAAAAGCAACACTACGCTCAAACAGAACCTTCTACACAAACACTGTTTTGGGTTGGTCTCTAGAGCACCCACCTAGAGGTAGAACGGTAGACTGTTCTACATAAAGGAGCAGCCGTGAGCTTTCAGTTCAGTTTCTTTAGGATCCCCCGTCATATCACAGCAAAAATCTGTTCTAATGATACTGATGTCACTCCGGATTAATTGTGTGAATTTATTCGCAAGGGCCAGCCAGCTAGTTAGACTAGATTGTTAAGGTAACACCTTGTAAATGCCTGGATGGTTTTTCGAAAAGGAATTTGCCTCTAAACTAAAACTATCGGAGGACCAGTCCACATTTTTAGGGGTCAGTATACAAGACCAATAGACAATTTGCAATAGAACACCCAAAATAAAGGAAAGGAACACACAGGGAGATTGACCAAATGAACGATAAATTACTATCATGAATAAATTGCACTTACTTGATTTGAAATTACGACGCAGAAATACACCGAATGCAATAAGCAGTAATGCTGCACTGTAGAACTTTGATACACACTTAAAAATACATGAACAAATGGAAGCATAAACACAACGAAATCACAATTTAATAAACACATAAGCAAATAATAACACAACATAAGCCTTAAACGATCGAACGCCGAAGTTAGCGCCAAAGCAAGGTGCTAACTGCAAGTTAAGCCTCAAAAACAGAGAATGCATCTATCCATGACGAGCTTCATCGAACAAGTGGCCAAGACAGCGGGAAAAGGAAGTGACGTAGGTGGAAGGGGAAGGAACAAAGAGAGAGATGCAGGATAATTGGAACCAACACGTAACAACAGCTGCGTTACGGCGGGAGCAAATGAAACACAACAAGACCCCGGTACAGAATGCCTTAACATAGATATTCATAATGTTTGTTGAGAAACTCACCTGATCATCGGCGCCCATAAGACAGTCAACACGAGCTTTCAGCTCATCAAGATTATTATTGATCGCATCAATCGTTTCTGGTAATTCATTAAATATCGGCTCAAACTTTTCTTTAAATCTTTTATCCTTTGGCGTCAGATTTTCCGTCATTTTTTTAGCTGCCATTAACAGGTGTTCCAGATCACCTTTCACTTGCAAATACTCTCGTTCACACACCTTTAATTCCACCTGTAACAAAAACAAAAGACATTATTTTATTACAGTAGAAATGTAATATTACAGGAGTCGTGGCTATTCAAACAGTAATGGACGGTGGATCCATCGTGATACCAGTCCAACGGATCACATACCCAGATATGCAGGCGTCTGCAAGTGTAGAGCGAATGCATACAAAAATGCAGTTATTATCTTACAACTGGCAAAAAGGCAATGGTCTGCACATGCGCCAGTTGCTGGCAGAGAATAGCTTCCTCCACCAAATCTCAATTTTGATCTGTAACATCGCTCATGCATATGTGCTACTATAACAAAACAGTGCAAGGGTGCTTTAAACACCGTTACAATTCAGCGATGAAAGTGTACTGTGTAAAATATATCAATATGAGGTCTGTTCAAAAGTTTCCAAATTTTTTTTATAGCACTGCTACAGTTAATTCCACAGAGATCTGCCAAGACTCATTGTGTTCATAAAAACAGCTGTTTTAATGAAGGTGTTTTCTACAATTTGTCAAAGTAAAAAAAGAGACTTGCCTGAACAGTGTTGTGCCATGAAATTTTGCGTGAAACTTAGAAAATCTTTCACGGAAACTCATGAATTGCTTTCCAAGGCTTACGGTGACGAATCCATGAGAAGAAATACATGCTACGATTGGTTCAAACGATTTCCAGGTGCTACAATCCCGGTTGTGTACGTGACATCCTATTGGACTGTCTACATGAATTGCCTGACTGCATAGTTCATTATTCAGGTAGACAGTCAGATCAGGCAACATGGATAGTAACCCCCGCAATACCCAGTCTATTTTTCAAAATTTTTAAAAATCTACCACAACATTAGCCAATCAATATTTCATGTTATTAACATATTTTTACAAAGTGTTTTTACGCTAAATAAAACGATAAGTTTGCCCGTGCCAAACGATCGAGCGGTTACCGAGATAGCAAGGGTTCAGAATATTGTTAATAAATCAAAATTAAAATAACGTACGAATTTGAAATTACGTTCACGCTGTAAGAATATAATTGCCTATGTTGTGTTAAAATTTCAAACTTTTCGGTCAAATAATTATAGAGTTACACGCCTCTAAACGGATGAAATTTGTTGCGGTTGTAAAAAAAAACCGGATCTTTTTGTCTTCCAACCTTGACGTGGCAATTTTAAAAAAACATTAAAAATATAGGACTATTATAGGTCAACAAAGTATAAAATGAGCTAAATTTTTATGTAAAGTATGTTGAAATCCGACTCATAGTTTTAGAGATGCAAGGGTTCAAACTCGGGTGTCTATGATTGTGAAACCGATAGTCACAGTTATCTCCTCTGAGGGTAATGAATTTCATTAAACAGCTAGAAACTGTGATGAATAAAGTGAGGGTATTATTTGCAGAATAGAAGTAGATGTTTTTCAGAGGGCCTGTCAATGCTGATAAGCATACTTTTCCACTCAGTGAGGAAGGCATGGTAAACCACCTAACTCTTCGTTTTAGTTAATAAAACCTCCAGAGATTCAAACAAGCCTTTCACCTGAAGACCTAAACAACCACAAAAACATTTCTGTAACGCACGTTAATGTTTTAACAAGACTTACTTCAGCCGCTTGGATCTTTTTCAACGTATCTTTATGCTCATCCTCCTTCTTTGTTAGATTCCTGTTGGCCAACTCTCCCTCGTAAGAGAATAGCATCTTTTCCACGATTGCTGCCTGTAACTCCTTCATAGTTTTAGTGGACTCCTTAACACATTTGTGACATTTATGCACTGCTTCCTAGATAAAAAAAAAAAAAAAATCTGATGTGAAACAACACTCACACAACTTTCTCTTGCCAATGCAAATAATTAACAATAAACCTAACACATAAAATTATTAAAACATTACAAAATAAACAAAAAACTAACCTCAATAAACATAACCTTATTTTAATCATGAGTGAAAGACGCAAAATGAAAATCGAACTCAGTTCGGCTTAAAAATACGGAAAATCACTCTTTCACGCTAAACTATGCTCTGTAGAGAGAAATGCTTTTAATAAAAGTTGTAATCATTTAATTTCCTATAAATTTTATTATAAATACACTTTTGTCGTAAAATCCAGACTGAAGCCAAAATCTTAAAAAAAAATAATTTTCACACGTTTTTATGAGAAAAAACAGAAAATTTCTAATTACCGCTAAATTAAGCCTTTAAAATAACAGTTGTAGAATTTTAAATTCTCTACAACTTTAATTGTATACATTTTTGCGCTAAAATGCATAATAAAGCCGCAATCTTAATTAAACAATTTTTTTACGTGAAAACAGCCTCACCAAGAATTTCAGCAAACATGGCACCTACACTATCCTGTAGAGCATAAAAAATTAAGTAAATGAGGCGATTTTTAAAAAAAATTGTAAGACCAGTTTTTGAGAAAATCGCAAAAAAGTGAAAAATTACACGAATAAACTACTACTTCCGGTTGACCGATTTTGATGAAAATGTTCATGTCGGACCGGTAGTGGTATGTAACTTAAGTTTCAAGTTTCAAGCTCATACAATGTTCCGTTCTTGAGATATTTTGTATATACACACACACACACACACAGACCAATCGCTAAAAACATATTTTTTGGATTCAGGGGGTCTGAAAAAGTGTAGATCCGATGAAGAGTGGATTTGTTAAAATCTATATGAAAACAATACTTTCCTTCCTATGTATTCATATAGGCAAGAGAAAGTAATAAAATAACAATAAATGCGTGTTAAAATAATACATCCTGTAAAACCTCGAATCTACTGGACAGTTTTCTCTTGGAACCGATTGCAGAAATTCCAATGCACATTAGAAACAATGGTACAATACAGTTGATAATACACAGGAACCAGAAGGTTGTTATACAGGGTGATTTTTTAGTCCTGTTACCCAATTGTTAATGTCTGGTAATTTTTTTCTAAGAAAGGGATATTTTGTTTTGTGACACAAAGTTGGTAGCCCTACTCAACCGGTATAGATATGACAGTTTGAGTTGATTCTCCTTGAGTTGCGTAAAATTTTGTGCTGTTTCCAGTTGTGTTACGAACAGAATGTCTTTTACCCTAGAACAACGGGTTTTCATTCTTGAACAATATTTTGCTACAAAATCGTATGCGAGTGTAAAAGAATCATTTCAAATTAAATTTTTTCGTGTTCCTTCACTCTATTCTAGTCAATTTCTAGGCTAACTAACTGATTTTTACAAGCAGGTATTGTTTGCAGCAGAAAACGTAGTAGTCGACCAACTCTCTTGACAGATGACGTTAAGAGAATGTGAAAACAAGATTGCTGAATTCTCCATGGAAAAGTTTACAAAAACGTTCCTCGCATGTTGATTTGTCATGTTCGAGTGCTCAGAAAGCTGCTAAAAAATTGAAATTGTATCCATATCACATACGATTAGTTCTAGAGCTTCAGCCTCCAGATTTAAACAAGAGATTGTTTTAGGATAAAAGACATTCTGTTCATAGCACGACCGGAAATGGCACAAAATTTTACACAGCTCAAAGAGAATCAACTCACACTGCCATATCCATACTGGTTGAGTAGGGCTACCAACTTAGTGTCACAAAACAAAATTTATTCTTTTTAGAAAAATATTACCAGACATTAACAATTGGGTAACAGGACTAAAAAATCACCCTGTACTAAGAATGAAATATTTAGGCGGGTTGAGTTCTCGCCCGTGTTTCCCTTCCACAACCTCCTAATAACTGAACTGAACTTCACGTCCAATAATCTTTTCAAGACTTAACGCCAACTGATCCCCGCATCTAAGAGTAAAGTATAATCTACCACCAAAAAATCTGGTGTGAAACACTCACACAACTTTCTCTTGCCAGTGCAAATAATGAACAATAAACCTAACAATAGTAAAAAACATTAGAAATAAACAAACAAACTAACCTCAATAAACATAACCTAATTTTAATCGTATATGAGAGACGCAAAATGAAAATCGATCTGTTTGCCTTAAAAATACGGAAAATTACTCTTTTACGCTAAACTATGCTCTGTAGAGAAAAATGCTTTAAATAAAAGTTGTAGATCTTTTAATTTCCTATAAATTTGATTATATACACTTTTGTCGTAAAATACATACTAAAGCCGAAATCTTAAAAAAATCGATTTTTCACACTTTTTGTGAGAAAAAAAAACAGAAAATTTCTAATTACTGCTAAATTAAGCGTTACACAAAAATAAGTTTTAAATAACAGTTGTAGAATTTTAAATTCTCTACAACATTAATTGTGTACATTTTTGCGCTAAAATGCATATTAAAGCCGCAATCTTAAAAAAAATTTTTTACATGAAAACAGCGTCACCTAGAATTTCAGCAAACATGGCGCCTACCCTATCTTGCAGAGCATAAAAAAATGTAGTAAACCAGGCGATTTTTAAAAAAATCGTAGGACCAGTTTTTGAGAAAATTGCAAAAAAGTGAAAAATTACACGAATTCAACCGAAAATAGAGTCAACCGGAAATAGTAAGCATGCGCTGAGTATTAATGATTGGGGCCAATCAGAATATGATTCAAAATCTGGTGTGAAACACTCACACAACTTTCTCTTGCCAGTGCAAATAATGAACAATAAACCTAACAATAGTAAAAAACATTAGAAATAAACAAACAAACTAACCTCAATAAACATAACCTAATTTTAATCGTATATGAGAGACGCAAAATGAAAATCGATCTGTTTGCCTTAAAAATACGGAAAATTACTCTTTTACGCTAAACTATGCTCTGTAGAGAAAAATGCTTTAAATAAAAGTTGTAGATCTTTTAATTTCCTATAAATTTGATTATATACACTTTTGTCGTAAAATACATACTAAAGCCGAAATCTTAAAAAAATCGATTTTTCACACTTTTTGTGAGAAAAAAAAACAGAAAATTTCTAATTACTGCTAAATTAAGCGTTACACAAAAATAAGTTTTAAATAACAGTTGTAGAATTTTAAATTCTCTACAACATTAATTGTGTACATTTTTGCGCTAAAATGCATATTAAAGCCGCAATCTTAAAAAAAATTTTTTACATGAAAACAGCGTCACCTAGAATTTCAGCAAACATGGCGCCTACCCTATCTTGCAGAGCATAAAAAAATGTAGTAAACCAGGCGATTTTTAAAAAAATCGTAGGACCAGTTTTTGAGAAAATTGCAAAAAAGTGAAAAATTACACGAATTCAACCGAAAATAGAGTCAACCGGAAATAGTAGGTTGACCGATTTTGATGAAAATGTTCGTGTCGGGTCCGGTAGTGGTATGTAACTTAAGTTTCGAGTTTCAAGTTCGTACGATGTTCCGTTCTTGAGATATTTTTTATACACACCGACACACACAGACCAATTGCTAAAAACATGTTTTTTTGGGTTCAGGAGGTCTGAAAACATATAGATCCAGTGAAAACTCTATTTTTAAAAATCAACATGAAAACAATACTTTCCTTCCTATACATATGGCGAGAGAAAGTAAAAATTAATTACAATTTTAAGTAAATCATTTCCTACTAATCCGTATTTTCAAAGTACCGTCCGTAAATCCGTAACTGTGACTACTACTAAACCATAACACGATTACGGATGATCCGTAGTAGTTGGCACATCTGGCATTATAATACAGGGCGTTTCAAAATGTTCTTCGGGGTTACGAAAATTCATTACAAAAAAACTATTCCACTTACAAGAATGAAACAAGTACTGTACGAAAGAGCAATTCAAACAGTTTTTTTCCACGGGTACTGGGCAGTTAGTTGACCGTCTGCCCGCTAGGTGTAGACAGTAGAGAAAATGGCTGCCACGGGAAGCGAGAAGTCGTTTTGTGTCTTAGAATTTCACTCGTCAAAGTCGGTAATTACTGTGCAACGTGCGTTTCGGTTGAAATTTCATAAGGATCCACCAAGTGACAATTCAATTCGTGCATGGTACAAACAATTCAGCGAAACTGGTTGCTTGTGCAAGCGGAAATCAACTGGTCGTCCATCAACCTCAGATGCCAGTGTTGACAGTGTGCGTGCAAGTTTTATTCGCAGCCCGTCAAAATCGACTGCGTCTGCAGGCAGAGAGTTAGGAATTCCGAAAACAACAGTGTGGCGAGTTCTCCGTAAACGTTTATTATTCAAACCATACCATCTTCAATTACTGCAGCATCTATCTGATGGAGATAAAACACGTAGGCTCCATTTTTGTTTAGAGTTACAGCAAAAGGTGTCATTGGATGAAGGTTTTCTAGAGAAGACAATTTTCAGCGATGAAGCTACGTTTCATATCAGCGGCAAAGTAAATCGTCATAACGTGCGAGTTTGGGGAAGTGAAAACCCACACGCTTATGTGGAACACGTTAGGGATTCTCCGAAAGTAAACGTTTTTTGCGCGATCTCTCGTGAGGCAGTGTATGGGCCGTTCTTTTTTGCAGAAACGACAGTAAACGGCATGACGTACCTGGACATGTTGCAATTATGGCTTATGCCTCAGCTATTAAATGACTTCATTTTCCAGCAAGACGGTTGTCCTGCCCATTTTCATAACGAGGTTCGACGGTACCTTTACACAACACTGCCTCGACGCTGGATAGGACGCGCGTCTGAGGAAGACCAACAACTTTTGCTGTGGCCACCAAGATCACCAGACCTCACGCCATGTGACTTCTTTGTCTGGGGCTATGTGAAAGACAAGGTCTTCAAGCCACCAATGCCGAACGATATCGCTGAGCTGAAGGATCGCATAATCAATGCGGTCAACTCTATCGAAAGAGACATGTTAGGGCGTGTTTGGCAAGAGCTAGACTTTCGTGTTGACGTATGCCGTGTCACCAAAGGAGCACACATTGAACATTTATAGATGTTAAAAAAAACTGTTTGAATCCCTGCATCTGCACGTACAACTTTCATTTAGGTAAGTGGAATAGTTTTTTTGTAGTGAATTTTCGTAACCCCGAAGAACATTTTGAAACGCCCTGTATTTTTTTCCACGTAAATAAGTAATTTTTTCCAAAATGCCCTTCCGGCCTGCCTCAACACTTGGACATACTCCTTAACCCTTTTACTGTCAAGTTATAAAACCATGGGTTAAACCAGTGAGCCAGGTTTTTTAAATATTTTTTTGGATGCATCTTAAGTTTTTAAACATTTTATTTTTAATAGTTTTAACAATTAAAATTATTTCTTTGTAGCAGATTTATTCAATTTTATATTAGATTTATTCCACTATTTGTATCACTAAAATCATGAACAACACGAATAAATTTATTGGAAGCCTACTGGCAGCTTTCCAAAGTAGGTCTAACCTTTTTACGTCATTTAGATAGAGGTTTAATTACACTAGATTGTTCTTCCATGTCACAATCACTATCAATATCGGCTAAATCACAATTGGAGAGGAATAAAAAAAAATCAATATCACTATTGACGCCATTTCGTGTTTACAAACAAAACAGGCCGCACAGAAATAAAAATCTCTCTTTACCACGTAACTGAATTCGTCGATAAAGAAGAAAAAAGTCAACAGTAAATGCGTAAATACAGCTGTTAACACTTACTCAAAAATAAATCTTTATAATGCAACCTGCAGTTTGAAATTAATTCTATTTTATATAATAATTTCACTAACTTTCTTTTTAAACTGCGTCACCTTTATTTTTATTCTTACTTACATGTGTTTTGGTGGATCCTCCATCATCAGAGTAAATAAAATAATTGAAACTAAAAAAAAAAATTCATCTCACTTATTTAAAATTTATAAAAGATGATACATCTTCAGTCATTTGTATAAACAGTTTTATACAAATGACTGAAGATGTATAATCTTTTATAAATTTTAAATAAGTGAGATAAATTTCTTTTTTTAGTTTCAATTATTTTATTTACTCTAATGATGGTGGATCCACCAAAATACATGTACGTAAGAATAAAAATAAAGGTGACGCAGTTTAAAAAGAAGGTTAGTGAAATTATATAAAATAGAAATAACACTTACTGGAGGCAATTCAAACACTTTTAGTGCCAACTGAGTTAAATCGTGTTTGGCAATACGATTTAAAACTTCGAAACGAGTTAACTCGTGTTTGGCAGTGAAAGGGTTAATATTCTTCTTACTTACCCTAATCTTAATATTTAGTTTTTGTTCTTCCGCCTTTAAATTCATAAAATTTTCCTGGAGCTGTTTGATTTGCGTCACCATTTTGTTTCGTTTTAATACTTCGAAGCGCAGCTGCTGTTGTTTTTCCACGTAAATTTTCTTCGAATCCAACAATTTCTGTCTCTCTTGCTCCATTACAATCCTTCTTCTTTTGACGTTTTCAAAGAGTTCTAGATTCACTTTCGCTTCTCCTTTTTGTCTTTCAAGCCTGTACATAAAAAAAAAAACGTATTAACAAATTGAACGCTACGTGGGTATAGGGAATTTACATGCTGTGACAGAGCTGTTCATGCCAATTCTGAGGCTTGATGCCTCTCGAGCATCCTCCGGCAGGTATACTACAAGACTTTTATTTGCATTCATATTAATAAAGAAAAATATTTCAATTTGCACATCTTTTATTTTTAAAACAAAACTATGGTAAACTAGACTCTGCAGAGAAAAATGCTTTAAATAAAATTTGTAGATCTTTTAATTTCCTATAAATTTGATTATATACACTTTTGGTCGTAAAATGCATACTAAGGCCGAAATCTTTAAAAAATAAATTTTTCACACATTTTCTTGAGAAAAAAACAGAAAATCGCTAATTACCGCTAAACTAAGCGTTATACGAAAAAATGTTTTAAATAAAAGTTGTAGGATTTTAAATTCTCTACAACTTTTATTATATAAACTTTTGCACTAAAAATTAAAGTTAAAGCAGCAATCTTTAAAAAAAAAACAGCCTCACCAAGAATTTCAGCAAACATGGCGCCTACCCTACCATGTAGAGCATAAAAAAACAGGTGACTTTTAAAAAAATTGTAGGACCAGTTTTTGAGAAAATCGCAACAAATTACATGAATAAACTACTACTTCCGGTTGACACATTTTGATGAAAATGTTCGTGTTGGGTCCGGTAGTGGTATGTAACTTAAGTTTCAAGTTCATACGATGTTTCGTTCTTGAGATATCTTGTTCACACATACACACACACACACACACACACACACACACACACAGACCAATCGCTAAAAACATGTTTTGTTGGGTTCAGGGGGTCTGAAGAAAATGTGTAGATCCGGTGAAAACTCGATTTGTTAAAATCGACATGAAAACAATACTTTCCTTGCTATATATTCATATAGGCAAGAGAAAGTAATAATATTAAGATTAAAAATTTCAAAACAGCTGTGGCTGAATTAGGTTGGAAGAGACCGTAGCAGTAAGTTGATACATTTAATGGTGTTGAATCATATAAATATTAACACGTTCAGCATGGCAGATAGAATCAAGGGTGCTTCACTACGCTGACTCGCTATTGCGGTGAAAATGTACCATGCTGCCTTAACCCTAGAAGCAGTAATAGGTTTAACTTAAAGTGTCAAGCATTTTTAACAAAAAAAACATGCTTACAAAAACAATTTTTTATTGTTTTTGTATTTCACATATCAGGTACGTATTATATACCAAATTAAACAGAAAAGATAGCTCTACCTGACTGTTATTTTTGTTTTCTGATAATATTATTTCCCAAATAACCAGGACTAATGAAATATTTATAATAACAAATTTGAGAAATATGTTTTGTGTTATTAGCTACTTGACAGATTTACCTAAACAAATGCGTAAAAATGGAAATATACATTTTTTAGTGCAATCTTTCTAGAATAATTACGTTTTTGAATTATCAGTTTATCTGTTTTCGTTATTATAATATGTGAAAAAATGGTAAGGTCTGTAGAGAAAAGATCTAGGTTATGTTTACGCAATGTCAACATTTACAGAGTACACATTTATTTTCGTAGGTTTTATTTATAACCTGAACACACATTAAAATAATATTACAGATAATTCACGATATTTAATAAACTTACAGTAAAACGAATTAAAACACACTAATAACATGAAACAACAACACATCTATCTTAACAAACAGATCGCCATTACAGTGAAACACGACATTACGAAACAACAACTTTCAAAGACTCGTACGAATGAACGAGAGAACGAAACTACCGGCAAACTGTGAAATTAAATAGATCAAATGAAATACTTTCATATGATTAGTTATATAACCTAGGTTGGACAACCTGCTGGTTGAAAATAAGAGTGGGTGCATCTGTCGACCAAATCGACATCGACATGTATTCAACAGCACAACTGTCGCTCAGATCGACAGTTACCGCTTCTAGGGTTAAGGCGGCATCAGGCCACGGAAATGATCTTACTTATTTGCTAATCTACTCACCAGCTCAATATAGTACGGTATTATACGCGTTTGTTGTTTCTACCAAATTTATATTTGAAATTAACTTTTTAATTATTACAAACATTTATACTTATATAAGTTATTAAATAATTGAAAATTATTTTTATGTGTAAAATTAAATAAACACAATAATTATGTTTCATAATAAAAAATAAGGTGTACGACAAGGTTGTTCTTTGTCACCACTAATTTTTAACTTGTATATAGAAGAGGCTATAAATGAAGTGAAGGAGAAATTTGACGTAGGAATAAAAATTCAAGGAGAAACAATAAAAATGTTGAGATTCGCCGATGATATAGTAGTATTAGCCGAGGCAAAGAATGAACTAGAGGATGCCTTAAATGGAATGGATGAGATCTTGAGGAAGGATTACTTCATGAAAATTAATAAGAACAAAACGAAAGTGTTGTGCAGCAGCAAGAGTGGTTTAGAAGAGATGGAAAATTTAAAAGTAGGCAACGAAAACATACAGGAAGTTGGGGAATTCTGCTATCTAGGGAGTAAAATAACAAAGGATGGTAGAAGCACGAGTGATATCAAGAGTAGAATTGCTCAAGCTAGAAAAGCCTTTGAAATGAAAAACAGCTTACTGACTACAAACATTGATTTACAGATTAGGAAAAATTTCTTAAAACATTATGTTTGGAGTGTAGCATTATACGGAAGAGAAACGTGGGTGATAGGGGCTGTAGAACGGAAGAGGATAGAAGCTTTTGAAATGTGGTGTTATAGGAAAATGTTAAAGATTAGGTGGGTGGACAAAATAAGTAATTTAGAGGTTCTTAGGCGAGTGGATGAAAAAAGAAGTATATGGAAGCATCTTACCAAAAGAAGGGATAGGCTAGTGGGGCATATCCTAAGACATCCAGGTATTGGGCTATCAATAATGGAGGGTAACATTGAGGGAGTAAATTGTAGAGGGAGGCAAAGATTAGAATATATAAAGCAAATTACAAAAGATGTAGGGTGTTACAGGTATGTAGATATGAAACGACTTGCGCAAGATAGAACAGGTTGGAGAACTGCATCAAACCAGTCGAGAGACTGATGACAAAAAAAATAAATAAAAAATATTTAATTCATAAAATTTGTTATGTAAAATTAAAATTTGATTATGTAAATTTTTTTTTAAATATCCCAGAATAAAAACAAATATATTTACATGTTTACAATAAATTAATAATTCTTAGTGAGACCATGGCAATATGGAAAAATTAGTAATAAAAGTACTTTTCTTCGTACAAAATTATTTTATGACCGTAATTATAATAGTAAAATATATTATATAACGTACAGTAGGCCTGCAAAGGAAACAAAGTGCATAGAAATCGCGAGTTTAGAAAGTAACAGAAATTTCTTTTGAGTAATAAATAATTCAACTATTTTTACGTAAAAATGTATTATTATTACCTTTTATTTGTAAAAAGAAGTCACTGAGAACAAAGAAATTCGTAGAATAAATGATATAATTAAATAAAACAATAAAATTACACGGCACTAGAACATTCGAATAGACTATACTTTTAAAATTTGTTCAAAAATTCTCGGCAGTTAGTAATGAAAGACAATCTTTACAGCAGCGCTCGTAGAATAGATCTGAACCCCTGAACAACCTTTACTAACACTGCCAGTACACATGCGATTAAACAAAAGCTATAGAAATGTGGTATTGTATATGCCGCCTTAAGGTGGCACCCGCCTCTGGAATGAACCTCGATTTGCTGCCTTAAGGCGGCATCCGTGCTGAACGTGTTAATAAAGATTTATTAAAAGTTAAATGAAGAATTAATAAATGGACAAAAGATTAAGAACTACGAATAAAATTTAAAAAAAAATTGATATTTATAAGAATCAATTTTATACAAGAGATTTTAAATAGAATAACTAAGAAATAATTCCAAGCTGCAATCAGAATAATCGTCACCTTGTTTTGTTTTTTTTCGTGAGAAACAAAAATTACAATAACATCAAAAGCAATAAATACGTTTTTTTTTAAATATAAAATCATTATTCATTTTTAACAAAAATTGTATGAACAATTTCAGTTTTTTACCACTGCAAGGGCGAGGTGAAAAGGAGTTGAGTCGAGCTCAAAACCAGATTTAAAAGAAGAATTAAACGGAAAAGCGATGATGTCAATTCAATAATAAAATTTAAAGGAAAGAAAAAAAACGACCGCCACTTACGTTGTTTAACTCGCCGTGTTGGCCTAGAGGTAAAGTAGTCGCAAAAATCAGGTGTTTAACAGCTGATTTTCGGAGACGAAGATTCCTTGGTTCAAATCCTAGTAAAGGTAGTTACTTTTATATGGATTTGAATACTAGACAGTGGTTACCGGTGTACTTTGATGGTTGGGGTTCAATTAACCATACTCTCTCAGGAATGGTCGACCTGGATCTGTACAAGAGTACACCTCATTTACACGTCATACATATCATCATCATCTCATTGGGTCATAGGGTTGCTTATTGTTCTGAATTGAACAGATTGCAACGTACACATAATAGGAATTTAAATAAAAAAAAAAAACTTACGTTGTTTGCAGTTCCTGATCAGGTCTACTGACAGAATGAATTAATAACTGACCCCGATATATAGTGGTGCTTCTGGTGATTCGCTCCTTAGTATACCGTGAAATAGTAACGGTAAACTGTTTCGTATCTGAAAAGATAAACAAAAACAAAATTTTAATTTATTTATTTACAACAATATAAAGGCTAACAGAACTTATCCATCCATGTTGTTGTTGTTGTTTAGGTCATCAGCCGAAAAACTGGTTTGAACCTGTAGAGGTTTTACTAAGTAAAACGAGGAGTGAGGTGGTTTACAATTGCCTTCCTCACTAAATGAAAAAGTACACTTATCAGCATGCCGGGACCTCTGAAAAGCACATATTTTCCATTCTGCAAATGACACCTTCAGTTCATTCACCACAGGATCAGACTGTATAATGAAATTCATTACTTTCAGAGGAGATAACTCTCATTAGTGTCTTTTACACCTCTACCTCTTCTGTTCTTAAATGATTCAGTCATATAACGGGCTGACTATGTGATAAGAAACAGAACTATTTATTTTAGCCCGGCAACAAACAGATTGAGAGTATATAATTTGACTCTCCACCTGTCTGTTATGGGCTAAACTTATCCATATAAGCCTTATTGACATAAAAAAATTACATATTTATAAAACAATATTTGCTTATAACAATTTTATTTACATAATATACATGCTAATACACTTTTAGTTTCTCTCATAAAAATAAAATAATGTTATAAAGGTAACTAATAATTTATACAGGTATCCATCAATGTACAAGGGTCATTCAATTAAACAGGCAAACATATGCAGTGAACACAACGCTGAATGGAAGGAATTAAAACATCTGTTTCTTGCTTTTTACTTTCTCTTGCCTATATGAATATATAGAAAGAAAAGTATTGTTTTCATGTCGATTTTTCACCGGGTCTACACATTTTTACACCCCCTGAACCCAAAAAACTTGTTTTTAGCGATTGGTCAGTGTGTGAGGATATGAACGGAATATCTCAAGAATGGAACATTGTACGAACTTGAAATTTAAGCTACATACCACTACTGGACCCGACACGAACATTTTCATCAAAATCAGTCAACCAGAAGTAGTAGTTCATTCGTGTAATTTTTCGCTTTTTTGCGATTTTCTCAAAAACTGGTCCTACGATTTTTTTTAAAAACTGCCTGGTTTACTAAATTTTTTATGCTCTACAAGATAGGGTAGGCGCCATGTTTGCTGAAATTCTTGGTGAGGTGGTTTTCACGTAAAATAAATGTTTTTTTTTTTATGATTGCGGCTTTAATATGCATTTTAGCGCACAAATTTATAATAAAAGTTTTAGAGAATAAAAAATACTACATTTTTTATTTCAAACATTTGTTTGTATAACGCTTAGTTTAGCGGTAATTAGCGATTTTCTGTTTTTTCCTCACGAAGTTGATTTTTTTAAAATTTCGGTCTTAGTATGCATTTTACGACTAAAGTGTATACAATCAGATTTATAGGAAATTAAAAGATCTACAATTTTTGTTTAGAGCATTTTTCTCTACAGAGCCTAGTTTAGCGTGAAAGAGTGATTTTCTGTATTTTTAAGCCAAACTGAGGTTAATTTTCATTTTTCATCATTTACTCATGATTAAAATTAGGTTATAATTATTGAGGTTAGTTTTTTGTTTATTTCTAATGTTATGTTTATTGTTAATCATTTGCATTGGCAAGAGAAAGTTGTGTGAGTGTTTCACACCAGTTTTTTATAATCGTACCCAGAAGACTGCCAATAAGATTATATAGGATTAAGATTATATAGGACATATCAAGAAGTTATAATATCTGAAATAAGTATTTTAATCAAACATTGATCTAAAAATACTGTTTACACAAAAATTCTTGTACACTATAAAAAGTAGTTTTTCAGATTCTTACTTTTTTTGTCCATATGAATATTATAGGACAGAAAGTATTGTTTTCATGTCAATTTTTCAAAATCAAGTTTTCACCGGATATACACCTTTTACGACCCCCTGAACCCAAAAAAAGGTTTCTAGTGATTGGTCTGTGTGTGTGAAACAAAATATCTCAAGAACGGAACTTCATACAAAGTTGAACTTAAGTTAGGTACCACTAGAGGACGCGACACAAACATTTTCATCAAAATCAGTCAACCAGAAGTTGTAATTTATTCATGTAATATTTCACTTTTTTGCAATTTTCTCAAAATATGCTCCTACGATTTTTTTAAATCGCCTCATTTACTACATTTTTTATGCTTACATGATAGAGTAGGCATCACATCTGCTGAAATTCTTGGAGAGGTTGTGCTCTCATAGAAAAAAAAAGGTTTTTTAAAGATTGCGGCCTTAATATGCAGTTTAGGGCAAAAGTGTATACAATCAAAGTTGTAGAAAATTTAAAAACCATTAACTTTTATTCCAAACATTTCTTTGGCATAATGCTTAGTTTAGCAGTAATTAGTGATTATCTTGTTTTTTATTTAAAAAAATCTGGTGTGAAACACTCACACAACTTTCTCTTGCCCATGCATAATATAACCTAACATTAGTAATAAAACATTAGAAATAAACAAAAACTACCCTCAAAAAATATAACCTTATTTTAATCATGAGTGAAAGACGCAAAATGAAAATCAACCTCAGTTTTGCTTAAAAATACGGAAGATCACTCTTTCACGCTAAACTAGGCCCTGTAGAGAAAAATGCTCTAAATAAAAGTTGTAGTTATGTTAATTTCCTATAAATTTGATTATATACACTTTTGTCTTAAAATGCATACTTAGGCCAAAATCTTACAAAAATAGATTTTTCACACGTTTTCATGAGAAAAAACAGAAAATCGCTAATTACCGCTAAACTAAGCGTTATGTAAAAAAAGTTTGTAATAAGAAATGTAGTATTTGTAATTCTCTACAACTTTTACTATAATTTGTTGCACTAAAAAGCTGCAATCTTAAAAAAACAATTAAAAAACAATCTTAAAAACAATCTTAAACACTTAAACAATCTTAAAAACAATCTTAAAAAAACAATTTTTTTACATGAAAACAGCCTCACCAGGAATTTCAGCAAACATGGCGCCTACCCTATCTTGTAGAGCATAAAAAATTTAGTAAACCAGACGATTTTTAAAAAAATCGTAAGACCAGTTTTTGAGAAAATCGCAAAAAAGTGAATAAATTACACGAATAAACTACTACTTCCGGTTGACCGATTTTGATGAAAATGTTCGTGTCGGGTCCGGTAGTGGTATGTAACTTAAGTTTTGAGTTTCAAGTTCGTACGATATTCCATTCTTAAGGTATTTTGTATAAACACACACATACACGCACAGACACACAAACCAATCGCTAAAAACATGTTTTTTGGGTTCAGGGGGTCTGAAAACGTGTAGATTCGGTGAAAACTCGATTTCGAAAAATCGACATGAAAACAATACTTTCCTTCCTGTATATTCATGTAGGCAAGAGAAAGTAAATATCTGTAAAAAATGAATTTTTTAAGATTTTGGCCTTGGTATGCTTTTAACGTCAAAAGTGTACAAACATAATACAATTTACAGGAAATTAAAAGATCTAAAACTTTAATTTAAAGAATTTTTTCTACATAGCCTAGTTTAGCGACAAAAGAGTGATTTTTTGTTATTAAGCCAAAGTGAGGTTGATTTTTACTTTCTCTTGCCTATATGAATATATAGGAAGGAAAGTATTGTTTTTCATTTTGCATCATTCACTGATGATTAAAATTAGGTTTTTTTTGACATTAATTTTTTTTTGTTTATTTCTAACATTTTATTATTAATATTATGTTATATTGTTCATTATTTGTGTTAGAACTTTAAACTCGCGGGCTTCCCTCGCATTTGACTAGTGCCGCCGCTTACTTGCAGCAGAGTGGAATCTACACGACCAGGCTTTTTCGATAGAAGAGTTGTCGTTTGGAACGTACACAGTCTACCAGTTACCTCACTCCATGCCAGTACAGATAACTACGAGGGTCATTTGTAAAATAAGGTTCCCATAATTTTTAAAAATAGACAGCTATATTTTTTATCTTAGTGTTATACATCAATTTAAAGCTTAAAACTTACGCTATTTTTCTACACAATCGCCGTTTCTGTCCAAAAACTTTCGCAGACGATGCTCCAACTTTTCTATCCCCATGTTGTAGAATTCTGCCGCCAATCCTTTGAGGAATCCAGTAACCTCTTCCTTGACTTCATCATCGGAACTGAAGCGTAGGCCACCCAAGTATTCCTTTAATTTTGGGAATAAGTGATAATTACTTGGGGCTAGGTCCGGGCTGTAGGGGGGGGGCACAAAAGTCCACCTAAAATCTGTCAGCAGTTCTTGAGTTTGATGTGAGACATGAGATCGAGCGTTGTCATGGAGAAGCCTCACACCATTGGACAATCTTCCTCTCCAGCCGTTCTGGGTCGCGCGTCTCAGTTCTCTTGATATGTCGCAATATCCGTCACAGTTTACTGTTGTTCTATGATGAATGTCAATAGGTGAAATCCGTTTTGCATTTAAAAAACGTATCACAGCACGAATTTCGCATCTATCGGTAACAGCGATAGGGTAACTCCATCTTCAAAGGCTGCTAGGCCGGCACTGATCGATGTAGCGAGGCGGGAATGGTGGGGAAAAAGAGGAGAGCTGATGAGTAAGACAAAGTTGCCAGATTTCTCCCAGCTCATCGCATTCTGTCTCGGCAGCTTAGGGAACCTTATTTTACGAATGACCCTCGTAGAATAATAATTAGGATTTAAAGTCCATTTAAATTTATGTTCGTAATCTGGCTTTATGGACAATTCGTAATATCTAGAGAAAGTTACGAGAGTATTTCACACCAAATTTTTTTTTAGACGAGAACAAGTCACACAACTTACCAGAGAAAAACCGTCTTACAAATGCAGGTATTTTATCTAGATTATCATTGACGGTATAATTTCCAACCGGAACCGCATGTAATCTATACATATTACAAAGATACCTTAAAACTGGTTCTGGTGCGTCCACAACGTCCAACAGGTAGTACTCGAAACCATATTGCCTGCAAACAAAAACGGAATCGATGAATATTTAGTAAACGTACAATAAAATACCGACAACCAAAACAACAGAAACACCAAAGCTTTCCATCTGATGAGCCCTTTAACCCTAGAAGCGGTAATAGGTTTAACAAGTGTCAAGCATTTTTAACAAAAAAAATAAACATGCTTACGAAAACAATTTTGTATTGTTTTTGTATTTCAGATATCAGGTACGTATTATATACCAAATTAAACAGAAAAGATAGCTCTACCTGACTGTTATTTTTGTTTTCTGATAATATTATTTCCCAAATAACCAGGACTAATGAAATATTTATAATAACAAATTTGAGAAATATGTTTTGTGTTATTAGCTACTTGACAGATTTACCTAAACAAATGTGTAAAAATGGAAATATACATTTTTTAGTGCAATCTTTCTAGAATAATTACATTTTTGAATTATCAGTTTATCTGTTTTCGTTATTATAATATGTGAAAAAATGGTAAGGTCTGTAGAGAAAAGATCTTGGTTATGTTTACGCAATGTCAACATTTACAGAGTACACATTTATTTTCGTAGGTTTTATTTATAACCTGAACACACAGTAAAATAATATTACAGATAATTCACGATATTTAATAAACTTACAGTAAAATGAATTAAAACACACTACTAACATGAAACAACAACACATCTATCATAACAAACAGATCGCCATTACAGTGAAACACGACATTACGAAACAACAACTTTCAAAGACTCGCACGAATGAACGAGAGAACGAAACTACCGGCAAACTGTGAAACTAAATAGATCAAATGAAATACTTTCATATGATTAGTTATATAACCTAGGTTGGACAACCTGCTGGTTAAAAATAAGAGTGGGTGAATCTGTCGACCAAATCGACATCGACATGTATTCAACAGCACAACTGTCGCTCAGATCAACAGTTACCGCTTCTGTTGTTCTATACAAGGGTGTGATAAGAACTGATTGATTGTAAATAATTTGACACTCCACCTGTCTGTTATGGGCATATGATATGGCTATATAATGAAATTCATTACTCTCAGAGAAGGAAACTTTGACTAGTGGCTTTTACACTTCTATCTCTTCCATTGTTAAATGCTTCAGTCATATAATTGGCTGACCATTTGATAAGAAACACAACTATTTTTTGTAGCCCTGGAACTAGCAGATTGAGTGTAAATAATTTAACAATCCACTTGTCTGTTATGGCTAGTAAAACAGATTACACTGCGTTATAAAGTATATAAAAGTAAACATACTTAATAGCGTTGATCGGTAAATCAGGACGGAACACTTTACTAATGTGACCTCGGTACGGAGGAGCGGCGAACGCGTTGACTTTCAGGTTATGTTCTTTACACCACCTGACTAAAATGGTGACATCGTGGCAATCCTCACATATGAACGCGATCATATCCCGATACGGGATAGTCGCTTCGATGAAACGAGTGTGAGCAATATTATCGATTTTTAACTGCAACAAAAAAATATCATAAACAAATATGATTAACACATTGGATACAGTAGAAGCCTCTTCGGCGTCATTATTTTTTTATACAGGGTGAGCATAAAGTCTTGCCCCGATTATAAAACTTTATTACAGAAGAAAACCGTTTGACATAATCACTTAAATCTGGTGCTGTTACATAGGTTATTTTTAGTCATTTTTGTGACCAATAGATGGCGCAAGTGCTCCTCGACAATGACGTGGTCTGTTAGTTCACGTTAGTTGCTGGCGAAATGGCGTCGAAGCAGGAGAAAGGCTTCTTATGGACGCAGCCCTCCTGATGTTAAATCAGTAAAGCGATGGTATGAAAGGTTTAAAGAAACAGGCAGCGTTGAAGATCTTCCTAAAAGTGGCAGGCCTAGTGTGAGTGAAGCAACTGTTGATCGTGTTCGGCAATCGTTTCAACGGAGTCCATCTAAATCAACTCTTCAAGAATCATGTGAACTTCAAATACCGCAAGCAAGTGTGGTGAAAATTCTTCATAAAGGCTTAGGTTGCATGCTTATAAAGTGCAAATCGTGCAGGCCTTGTAACCGAATGATTTGCTGAGATGTGCAGAATTCGCAACTGAGATTCTCAAAAGGATTGATGGCGCTAACAATTACATAAATTGCATATGCTTTAGCGATGAATCCACATTTTATGTCAGTGGAATGGTAAATAGGTATTATGTCCGTATATGGGGATCAGAGAATCCACGTGCTACTGTACAGTTACAGTGAGACAGCGAAAAAGTGAATGTTTGGTGCGGCCTCATGCATAACAAGGTTTTCTGGCCGTTTTTCTTCACGGAAAACACCATTCTTCTTCTTCTTCTTAACCATTAACGCTAAAATTTACTTAGATGTTTTGCAACAGCTAATTGCACCACAGTTAGAAGAATATCAACCATGGATAATTTTCCAGCAAGATGGATCATCCCACTGGACTTTTGTTAGTGCGTAATTTCTTGGATGAAACATTTCCGGATCAGTGGATTGGAAGGGATGGTCTAACACCCTGGCCACCCTGCTCTCCAGACATTACTCCCCTTGACTTTTTTTCTGTGGCTATATCAAGGACAGAGTCTTCGCCACACCAGTTGCTGATGTTGACGAACTGAAGGCTACGATACAAGCTGCTGTGGGTACTGTGACAGAACACATCTTACAAAACACCTGGCGGGAACTGGAATATCGCTTCGACATTCTCTGAGCTATCAAAGGGGCACACGTTGAAGTTTACTAATGTAAGTAATCTTAAAAAAAAACTAGTAACGCTAACCTATGTAACAGCATCAATTTTAAATTATGTCAAACGGTTATTCTGCAATAAATTTTTATAATCAGGTCAAGACTTTATGCTCGCCCTGTATTTCGGTGTCCTACAGGTAAAGTGTGTTAACTCATATTTTGGTAAAATTGAGTTAACGCTACCTTTGAAACTGACATGATAAATGCTCTATTTAATGTGTCTACACAGTGTTTAACTCCTATACTATTTTCAGTGATGAATGTAATTTTCACATTAATGGAAAAGTTAATAGACATGTTAGAATGTGGGGCGCAGAAAACCCAAAAATAACTTTACAGCATACACACGATTCCCCTAAAGTAAACGTCTTTTGCGCATTATCTCGTAAAAAGGTTTACGGGCTGTTCTTCTTTCGCCAAGTGTCAGTAACCGAGTAATTTATCTGGACATGTTAAACGAATGATTAATGCCTCAACTCCAGGAAGATAGTGATAACTTCATTTTTGTACAAGATGGAGCTCCGCCTCACTGGCACTTACAGGTCAGAAATTATCTTGATGAACGTCTTCCTAAACGATGGATCGGCCATGCAAGTGAGGAAAACATTGTGTTTACAACGTGGCCACCTCGTAGTCCAGACTTAACACCCTGTGACTTTTTCTTATGGGGTTATGTAAAAGACAAAGTTTTTGTACCACCACTTCCTGTAGATATCGATGATCTAAAACAACGTATCGCAAATGCTCTTACCACAGTTGACCGTCATATGCTTAATCGTGTGTGGGAAGAATTTAACCACCATGTTACAAATGGTGCACAAATTGAACATCTGTAAATATTTTCAATAAAAACTTAAATGAATTCTTCTATATAATCATGTAATTACTTTAACTTTTCAAAAATAAATTTTCTATAAGCTATCAAAACTGTTTATTTCATTTATAATCACCCTGTAGTTTTTGAACAGTTAATTATCTTAAGAATATACTAGTAAAATGTCATACGCAATTGTTGAGATCTTTCGAAAATGAAATTGTCTTCTTCTCGTGACATATTATTAAAATGTATGTATAATTTTTTTTTATAGAATACAAAGCGGTGGTGAGGATTGCGACACTGGTTCAACAGAGAGAGTGAAGACGATAATGATACGTTATATAGTAAAAGTTGTAGAGAATGTAAAATTCTACAACTTTTATTTCAAACATCTTTTTGTATAACGCTTAGTTTAGCGGTAATTAGCAATTTTCTGTTTTTTTCTCACGAAAACGTGTGAAAAATCTATTTTTTTAAGATTTCGGCCTTAGAATGCATTTTACGACAAAAGTGTATAAAATAAAATTTATAGGAAATTAAAAGATCTACAACTTTTATTTTAAGCATTTTTTAGTACAGTGCCTAGTTTAGCGTGAATGATCGATTTTCCGTATTTTTAAGCCAAATTGAGTTCGATTTTCATTTTGCGTCTTTCACTCATGATTAAAATAAGGTTATGTTTTTGAGGTTAGTTTTTTGTTTATTTCTAATGTTAGGTTTATTGTTAATTATTTGCATTGGCAAGAGAAAGTTGTGTGAGTGTTTCACACCAAATTTTTCTTTTTCTTATGCGACAGGTGCATTATCAATTTATTATCGCGCGACCTGTCGATCTACTTTTGGCATTACCGGCCGCTGCTGGCGGGGGAGTGCGTTCCGATGCTCTGTTTACTTGCCCCTTGCTAAAACAAAAGCGGCAGGTGATGTAGCGATAGTGGTCTATTTTTTTAATCTGCTGCAACAACACCGCAAATAGAAAATTTAAATTAGAACGCGTAATCTACAAGATGGGGGGATCCAAAAAAAAACCGGACTGAGAGTATGCCGCCGTTCGTAGACGTAGCAAAGAGTTCTCCCGCTCGATGAAGCTAGTAAAGATCTACAACAAACAACTGGCCAGATGGTGTCATTTTGTAGGTTAACGTTTGATTATAATGTGGTTTTCATACTATTGTCGTGTTCTGCCTGTCATCATTATAGCAGATTTAAAAGACCAACAAGTGTGTTCTACAATGATGATAATCTACAGTTGAGCCGTTGTTAGTTTGCTCCTACTGTCAACAAACAAAAGCCACCTACTACAGGGTGCACACTAGAGTCTGCGACTTTACGGATGTCGTATTCCTATTAAGTTAACTATGATTTAAATTATAAGTACTTAAAGTACTAAAAATATCAGTCATGATATGATGTAGGCCTAACAATTTCATATAGAAAAATACTTTTAGAAGTATTTTGTTGTTACTTTTTAATCAGCGTGTACACATTTTGATATAATGCGCATGTTCAGTGACGTCATTATTTGTTTACATTAGGAGCAAACTAAGAGAGGCTGGACTATACTATGTTTCTGAAGGTTTTTTTTATATTAACACACAGTCCCTAAAGGCCATACATTCACAGCACATTATAACAAAGTGCGGTCCCACATTGTTCACAATGTAGTGGATTTCTTGAACGCTTGCAGCACCGCAACTGCACCCCACTCACTGTACAGCCCAGATTTGGCCCCTTGCTACTTCCGGCTGTTCTCCGAATAAGTTTCCGCTCAGAGGACGGAAATTCAAGACCAATCATGAGAACATCAAAGCTGTGGAGAGGTACTGCAAGGAGCTCGAGAAAGATGGTCTGACGTTCATGCGTAAAAAAAGGCAGAAACGGTGGCAAAAGTGTATTAGAACCAAAACGGGTTACTTTGAAAATGAGCATGTACAGGGTGCGGCAGCATAACTTCCTTTTTTCAAAACTCAATAAAAACTATTGTATGCATCGGAAAATATTTATTTATTTTTTATAATGTAGGTACATGTATAAAGTTTTTATTTACATTGTTTTGAAGATCAAATCTGTTAGGTGACGTCCCCCATTCTCCATACATTGCGTAAACCGATTTCTGGCGTTTGTCATGGCTCTTGTTAGCATAGCAGGTGTTATGTTGGCAATTTCTTCTTGGATGTTGGTCTTCAAATCTTGTAGGGTTCTTGGACGGTTCACATAAACACGAGATTTCAAAAAACCCCATAGAAAAAAATCACAAGGGGACAGATCGGGAGAGCGTGCCGGCCATTCCAAATCGCCTCTAATTGAGATAAGGCGCTCTGGAAAGTGTTCCCTCAAAACAGCCATCGATGCTCTTGAAGTGTGTGCTGTTGCACCATCTTGTTGGAACCAAGTGTCCCCCAAATCCAACTCTTCTAGCCGTGGGAAAAAAAAATTCTGTAGCATGTTTACATACCGGTCCGAATTCACTGTCACTGTAACCTCATTTTCCTCAAAAAACCAGGGACCAATAATTCCAGCTGAGGAAATTGCACACCACACTGTGACTTTGGGTGAATGCAAAGGCCTTTGATGCAATTCTCGAGGGTTGGTGTCAGCCCAGTAGCGCATGTTTTGTTTGTTAACCGACCCACACAAATGAAAATGGGCTTCATCGCTAAAAAAAACAATAGCACCCTCGGGAACGACATCAAGAAGAAGCTCACACGCGTTCATCCGAGAATTGAAGTCACGTTCTGAAAGTTCCTGCACTATCGCCATCTTATAGGGATGAAAATAAATATCATCACGAAGAATTCTTCTCACAGAACGATCGGATAGTCCAAGGGCATATGCGTGTTTGCGCGCAGAACGCCGTGGTGATCGCAACATTGACGCTCTCACTGCTTCAATGTTCTCAGGTGATCTAACGGGCCGAGGGACTCCAGTTCTTCGTTTTGTCGCACTTGCAGTTTGTCTGAATGTAGTGACCCATGTAACAATTGATTTGCGGTCTGGGACGGGAGCCAACGGGGCTAAATTAAAACGATTCCGAAATGCACGCTGTGTTGCAATAACCGAACATCCGCTTGAAAAGTAGGCCTCAACGGCAAAGGCACGCTCCTCACTATTCCAACGCATGATGGCGACTGAACCGTGTCGGGACAAAACTTTACAGTACCCCGTCTTGAACGAGACCACTAGCGCTCCGCTATGACATCAACTAACTGAATGGCGCGCATTTTAAAAAAGGAAGTTATGCTGCCGCACCCGGTACATTTGGAAGACTGAATAAATATATTTTTCTGTAGAGCGGTTCTATCATTACTTAGACCAGCTCTCTTTTTCGCAAAAGTAAAAATATTATTACCTCAAAGAAAATTGGGCCAAATACTTCAGCCGAAAACATTTGTTTATGGCTTTGAATGAATTCTCTTATTTTTGCAGTAACCGGATCTCTCTGTTGTAGTAAAGCTAATTTTTTCAATTCAGTTTGGTTAACTTCATTGATCCTCCGTTCAGTACCTAAAAACAAAAAAATTTCATGTTTTCATATGCAAAAGAAGCGTACGAGTTATACAGAGTGATTCAAAACTATACAGCAATCTCTTAGGATCTCATTCTATAGCTAAAAATAAGAAAAAAAGTTCATATAAACATATGCCTGAAAACGCTTAGTTAGCAAGTTACGCCTAGCGAAAAATTTCACCTAGAACTCTGTACCCTCGGTGAATTAAGGCCATATAAAAATGTTAAAGGTAGTTAGAAAAATACAAATACGATTGTTTCTTATGTTTTTTAATCTGAAAAATTGAATAAAATTGGTTCCAGAGCTGTAAATGCAATACTTTCACAGATAGCTTACATAAAACACAAGAATTGGTGCAAAGAAATAACACATTCTTGTGTTTAACGTAAGATTACTTCCATAAATGTAAATAAAAATGTATTTTTTCTTAAATAAATTTGTAGAAAATTTAATTCTGAAAAGATTCATGTGAATTACTCAGGAAAAAGTTGGGAATAACAGCTGATCAATCAGCTGTTACTCCCAACCTACATATTAGTATTTTATGCAGTTAAGAATGTACGTTTTATGTGCATCTGTTTTGATTTTAAATAAAGTGAAATTTCAATATCTATTATTCATTTTTTCCTGAGTAATTCACATGAATCTTTTCAGAATTAAATTTTTTACAAATTTATTTAAGAAAAAATACACCTTTATTTACCATTTATGGAAGTAATCTTACGTTAAACACAAAAATGTGTTATTTCTTTGCAACAATTCTTGTGTTTTATGTACGATATCTCTAGTATTGCATTTACAGCTCTGGAACCAATTTTATTCAATTTTTCAGATTAAAAATTCTTTAACTACGAATAAAAATCTTTGTAACTACCTTTAACATTTTTATATGGCCTTAATTCACCAAGGGTACAGAGTTCTAGGTGAAATTTTTCGCTAGGCGTAACTCGCTAACAAAGCGTTTTCAGGCATATGTTTATATGAACTTTTTTTCTTATTTTTAGCTATAGAATGAGATCCTAAGAGATGCCGTATAGTTTTGAATCACCCTATTTAAAGCACCTGGAATTTTTTCATCTACAAACACCTTCAAACATCAACAAACACACACATTCATAAAGTAACGGTAGTAAAATGTGTTTATAGTAGTTAGAAGGCCCAAGGATCAAATAGACAAAGAAAAAAATATCTTCAATCTCAAAAACTGGTTCCCTCGGTTAAAGGTTGAATGAAAAAGAATGACCTTCCTTTATTACAAACTAAACTAATAAATATGTACTGGGTGATTCATTTAAAAGTAGCCCGCCGCTCGAGTAATTTTCATATCCTGTATTGGCAGCACTGATCACGATGTGATCGACTGGCCTTTATAGTACAATTTATATTATTATAGAGTACAATTTTTTCCACCAAGATGGTGCAACATGTCACACGTCTCGCAGGTCCCTATCTCATATCAATCAGGCTTTTCCCATGCGAGTTGTTAGTAAAGATTTGTGGCCTCCTCGTTCACCCGATTTGAGTATGTACGATTTTTTTCTATGGGGTTATTTAAAAGGAACTGTTTACCAAACAAACCCCCGCAGTATACATGAGCTAAAGAATAACATCGTGGCAGCCATTCAAGCTATAGACGTTTCCGTATTGCGTTGTGTGTGCATTAATAACATTGAACGAGCGCAAAAATGTGTAAGCGTTCAAGGACGCCACTTTCAGCATCTACTGTAAAGGTGAAGTTGAAATTTGTATAATTTTTGTGTAATTTTAAATAAATATGTAAAATTATGTATTAAGTAATTTTCTATATATTCATTTATTATTTGAATCCAATTGAGTGCCGAAGGCCGCTGCTAAATGCAGCGGGCTACTTTTAAATGAATCACCTGTATAACTGCAGTCGTACCAACTCAAAATATGAAATATTTAAAAAGTTACTCGGTCTGTAACATAGTAGGAGCCATCAAAGAGTTTGTCCACTTCGCTCTTTTCATAGTTCTGTTACACGTACACTAAATTCATTGTATTATAACGAGGGTAAGTCAATTATTATCTGCAATGTACTTATAAAATTTCACTGTAATCAAATAGGAAACTTACAAGTACATAATTTTTCGACATAGTCCCCTTGCTTTTCAACGCACTTCGTCCATCGCTGTTCAAGTTTCCAGATGCCCTCATAAAAGAAGGTTTTTGGTTGAGATGCAAGCCAAGGATGCTCTGCTTCTTTCAATGCTTCATCCGAGGTAAATCGACGGCCCCTTAATGCCTCCGAGTGGACCAAACAAGTGATAATCAGAAGGAGCAAGATCGGGACTATATGGAGGATGAGCGAGTACTTCAAAATTGAGTTCCCGGAGCGTTTCAATAGCGCGGGCAGCAGTATGCGGACGGGCGTTGTCGTACAACAACACAACACCTTTTGACAGCATCCTCTGCGTTTGCTTTGAATTGCAGGCTTTAGCTTGGCAGTAAGCATCTCATTGTAACGTACACTGTTTATTGTTGTGCCCGTTTCCTGATAATGTTCCAGTACTGGACCTTGTGAGCCCCAAAAAAACCGTAAGCATCAGTTTTCCTGCGGTTGGTTGGGTCTTGAATTTTTTCTTGCACGGCGAATTTGGATGTTTCCATTCCATACTCTGCCGTTTACTCTCTAGCTGGTAATGATGAATCCATGTTTCGTCACCAGTAATGATCCTGTATAAGAAGTTGTCCCGTTAGTTACCATAGTGATCCAAATGTTTTTTGCAATGTCCAAGCGCGTTTGTTTCTGCAACAGTGTCAGTTGTTTTGGGACCCATCTTGAACAAACTTTATGAAACCCAAGTGTGTTGTGAATGATTTCGTGGGCAGAACCATGGCTAATTTGCAGACTATGTGCCACTTCAACAATAGTTACTCGTCTGTCTAAGAGAATCATTTCACGTGAACGCTTTATGTTTTCTTCATTTACGGCGGTAAACGGTCATCCGGCTCCTTCATCGTGCATAACACTTGTGCGACCATTTTTGAATTTTTCAATCCATTCGTAGACACTCCATTGTGGCAAAACACTGTTCCTGTACTGTACTGAAAGTTTTCTATGAATTTCGGCCCCTGATACACCTTCCGACCAAAAAAAAAAAAACGGATCACTGAACGTTGCTCTTTGGTGCAAATAGAAAGCGGAGCAGCCATGATTAACAGCATGACAGCGATAATGAAACTAACCTAGCAGCTTGAAACTTGCATACATACGAGGCATGTTCAGAAAGTAAGTACCGTTTTTAAAAAAAACAAGTTCAACAATTTTTTTTCAACACAATTTTATTTCTACATGAAAGCCCGAACCTTAAACTATTTTTCGACATAGTTTTCACAGATGTTCAAACACTTGTCGTAGCGGGTGATCAATTTGTCTATACCCTCTTCGTAGAAGGTTCCCGCCACTGACGTGCACAAAACCAAGAGACTCGGAAGTGCTTTGACTTTTCTTACACGGTACAGTGAAGATGGTGAGGATTTTTTAAACAAAATTATGACAGGTGATGAAACTTGGGTCCGTCATGTCACACTGGAATCTAAACAGCAGTCAATGGAGTGGCGACACACGCAATCTCCGATGAAACAAAAATTCAAGACGACAATGTCTGCACAAAAAATCATGTGCATTGTCTTTTGGGATCGGAAAGGTGTTTTGCTGATTGATTTTCTCCCAAGAGGTGAAACCATTAATGCGGCAAGGTACGAAACCTTACGAAAACTTAAGACGGGCAATTCAAAACACACGGAGAAGAATGCTCAGTAACGGAATGTGTTGTTCCATGAAAATGCTCGGCCCCATACTGCTGGTGACATTTAAACATTGGTTCGACAATTTCGTTGGGAGCAGTTCGATTACCCGCCTAACAGCCCGAACTTGGCACCGTCTGACTACCACTTGTTCCTGCACATGAAGCGCGAGCTAGATGGCCAACACTTTGAAACCGACGATAAAGTGAAAACTGCCGTGGAGTCGTGGCTACATTCGTTGGCGGGAACCTTCTACGAAGAGGGTATACACAAATTGATCACCGCCGCTACGACAAGTGTTTGAACATCGGTGGAAACTATGTCGAAAAATAGTTTAAGGTTTGGGCTTTCATGTAGAAATAAAATTGTGTTGAAAAAAAATTGTTTTACTTGTTTTTTTTAACGGTACTTACTTTCTGAACACGCCACTGTATGACGGATGTGGGAAAACCTCCCATTTGAAAGCATCCAGGACTTCTCGTGTTCGATAAGCCGTGTGTGGTCGGGCGTTGTCATGCAAAAAGAGAATTTTTCCAGTCAACTTACTTCTGTGCTTGTTTTGGATCGCTCTTCTTAACTTTTCAAGTGTTTCACAATACCTTGCAGAGGTTATTGTTGTGCCACGTTCCAAGAAATCGATAAGAACTCCTTTCCTGTACCGACCGTACTTCACAACTGGCGGGATTTTGAATTGCGGCACACATTTTAAATTGTTGTTGAAAAACAACGAAGAGCGACACAGACCTCTCGCTAGCACGGCTGGATAGCCACTGAACGGAGAAACGCCGCGGCACCAACATGGCCGCGATAGCTCCGCCCCCAGCGACTACAACGCAAAACGTGACAGACTATCTGGACTGCCCTCATAAATACGTAAGTTTTACCGCGGTAAAGACAGTAACTACCGGACCGACTACAGTCGGCTCCCGATTTAAAAGTGTTGTCACGACAATGGGTCTTTTCAGCCAAAGTAAATCACCGCTAACCATTACTTACTCATCACTTCCGCCACCGCCAAATTCATGGATTCTCGAAATTTATCTTCTTCTTCCACAAGGTTTCTTAATTCGTGGATTTTATTATTCACCTCCGCTTGAATATTCTGTATCTGTCGTTCATTGGCACTTTCTATAAACACAACAAAATCAAATTATCGACTGAAATTGAATCGATGAGTGGAAAAAGGGTAGGTAATATTCCAAAATCCTTATTTTGGAGAAATTAAAAAAAAAACTGTTTTGTGACTTTGTTTTTGGTTTAATGGTAAAATGTTCAATTGGTCATTAGTCGTACTATATTAAAGCTTTTTAATGGACACTTTAGAATTTGTTTTACAATAATCACGGGATTGATTTTTGATTATTAATATGTTGACTATTCACCTTTTTCTAGATTTGGTACAAGTGAATAGGAAAAATTAGGTTGAAAAAAACAATATAATGTGCCAATATGCTACAAAACTTTATTTTTATTTCAAAATAATTTACAGTTACATTTTGATAATAATAAGACAGAAACCAGTGGTCCAACTGCTGTTCGCTATTGAATGGAAGATGGGTAATATCCCTGGAATATTATCCTGTTTCCACTCTACTAAATTTTTAATGTAGCTTAGCTGCTTTTAGATACAAGGAATATCTCCCTTTTATCAACCAATACATGTGCTGAAGTAAACTTAACAAAACTGCTATCTTCGTTCAATTTCACATTTTTTGGAATATTACCCTTTTTCCACTCACCGATTCAATTGTACAATGGATTCACCACAGGCTGAAAGAAAGTCTAATTTTAGTTGTCAAGTAACTTTGGTTAACCCATTGACTGATAATGACGAGTCAAGACTCGCCGCCACTTAAAAAACACAATGGCAACTTTGACGAGCTGGACTTGCCATTCCTATCCCTTGAGACCGTCTTGACGATAACTGCTCGCTGTGTATTTTTACTTTCTCTTGCCAATATAAATATATAGGGCGGAAAAAGTATTGTTGTCATGTCGATTTTTCAAAATTGAGTTTTCACCGGATCTACAAGTTTTCAGCCCCCTAAACCCCCCCAAAAAAACAGGTTTTTAGCGATTGGTCTGTCTGTGTGTGTGTGTGTGTGTGTGAACAGAATATCTCTGCTCGCTGTGTATTTTTACTTTCTCTTGCCTATATGAATATATAGGACGGAAAAAGTATTGTTTTCATGTCGATTTTTCAAAATCGAGTTTTCACCGGATCTACAGGTTTTCAGCCCCCTAAACCCTAAAAAAAAACAAGTTTTTAGGAATTGGTCTGTATGTGTGTGTGTGTGTGTGAACAGCATATCTCTGCTCGCTGTGTATTTTTACTTTCTCTTGCCTATACGAATATATAAGGCGGAAAAAGTATTGTTTTCATGTCGATTTTTTGAAATCGAGTTTTCACCGGATCTACAGGTTTTCAGACCCCTAAACCCCCCCCAAAAAAACAGGTTTTTAGCAATTGGTCTGTGTGTGTGTGAACTGAATATCTCTGCTCGCTGTGTATTTTTACTTTCTCTTGCCTATATGAATATATAAGGTGGAAAAAGTATTGTTTTCATGTTGGTTTTTCAAAATCGAGTTTTCACCGGATCTACAGGTTTTCAGACCCCTAAACCCCCCCAAAAAAACAGGTTTTTAGCAATTGGTCTGTGTGTGTGTGTGTGTGAATAGAATATCTCTGCTCACTGTGTATTTTTACTTTCTCTTGCCTATATGAATATATAAGAAGGAAAGTATTGTTTTCATATCGATTTTTCAAAATAGAGTTTTCACCGGATCTACACGTTTTCAGACCCCCTAAACAAAAAAAAAAAACAGGTTTTTAGCAATTGGTCTGTGTGTGTGTGTGTGAATTGAATATCTCAAGAACAAAACATCATACAAACTTGAAACTTGAGTTAGATACTACTACTGGACCTGACACGAACATTTTCATCAAAATCGGTCAACCGAAAGTAGTAGTTTATTCGTGTCTTTTTTAATTTTTTTGCGATTTTCTCAAAAACTGGTTCTACGATTTTTTTTTAAATAGTCTCATTTACTAAATTTTTATGCTCTACAAGATAGGGTAGGCGCCATGTCTGCTGAAATTCTTGGGGAGGCTATTTTCGCGTAAAAAAATTGGTTTTTTTAAGATTGCGGCTTTATTATGCATTTTACAGCAAAAATACTAAAAGTTGTACAGAATTTAAATTCCCACAACTTTTAATACAATCATATTTTTCTTGTATAACGCTTAGTTTAGCGGTAATTAAAAATTTTCTGTTTTTTCTCACGAAAACGTGTAAAAAATTCATTTTTTAAAGATTTCAGCCTTAGTATGTATTTTACGACAAAAGTGTATATAATCAAATTTATAGGAAATTAACAGATCTACATCTTTTATTTAGAGAAATTTTCTCTACAGAGCCTAGTTTAGCGGAAAAGTGTGATTTTGCGTATTTTCAAGCCAAACTGAGGAAGATTTTTATGTTGCTTCTTTCACTCATAATTAAAATAAGGTTATGTTTATCGAGATTAATTTTTTGTTTATTTCTAATTTTTTATTACTAATGTTAGGGTAAGTGCACAGTGAATGCTGGTCGCAGGTGCCGATTCACGGTGGAAAACGCGCATAGTGGGAGCACGTAACTACGCGCTTAACTTTCATTCAGTTGTTGGTATTCAACATGAGTTCCAGTACCAGCAGGATGAATTATTTTTAATTGATAACGTTTCCACAAAATTATTATCATTTAAAGAAGACACTGTTAGTGACATTAATAAGAACAGAAAATTGTTCGGCATAATCTTCTTTTTCCGCAATTTAGAAAAGATAGACAGGTTTTTTAAATGCATGAGAATGACTCTGGAAACGTTTTATTTTATATTGTCTAAAGTAGAACTCGTTTTCAAAAACAGTGGTGCAACTTGTACAAGCAACCAATATTACCGGAAGAAAGACTTGTGATTACTTTGAAATACGTTTTTTGAACACTTTGACTACCGATATTTAATATAAAAAAGCATTGGTTGGCCAGTAATAATCTTTTTAGTTATTTTTATAAACCTACGAGGGTCGATTGAAAAGTTCGTGCAAAGTCAGATATATGGCACTACTGGCGCATATCGAGCATATGTTTAGTTAGTAGCATCTGTTGGAAAAACACATATGTAGTTTCAGCCAGATCGGTCTATTTCTTTGTGTTTGACATTCGTTTTAATCGAGGAAGTCGAGTGATTTTCAAAAAATGGTTGAAAAAGAATTTCGTGTGAAGTGTTGCAAGGACGGTTTGCAGCTGTTCCAGAAGAATTCGCAGGACTTTAAGCGTCGTTTCGTCACTGTGGATGAAACATGGATACATCACTACACTCGAGACCAAAGAACAATCTAAACAATGGGTTATGAAGGGGGAATCTGCGCCAAAAAAGCAAAGACAGGTCCTTCGGCCGGAAAGATTACGGCGACTGTCTTTTGGGATTCACAAAGAATTATATTCATCGATTATCTGGAAAAGGGTAAAACTATTACAGGTGCATATTATTCATCGTTATTGGACCGTTTAAAAACCGAGCTGCAAAAACTACACGCACGATTGCCCCACAAAAAAGTCCTTTTCCATCACGACAATGCACCAGCAGTTGTGGTTGCAAAATTAATGGTATTAGGGTTCCAACTCGTTTCACATCCCCCCTATTCTCCAGACTTGGCTCCCTCGGACTACTATTTGTTTCCCAATTTGAAGAAATGGCTAGCGGGAAAAAGATTTTATCCAAACGAGGAGGTGATTGCAGGAACAAATGGCTATTTTTCAGACTCGGACAAATCCTATTATTCGGAAGGGATCAACAAACTAGAGCAGCGTTGGACGAAGTGTACAAGCCTGAAAGCTCGAGACTATGTCGAAAAATAAAAAAGGTTTAGCCCAAACAATTAAGTAGTTTTTATTTTCGCACGGACTTTTCAAACGACCCTTGTATGTTGTAATTAATTAACAAGATGTTATTATTTATGAATAAGTATTATCCGATCATTGCATTGGATATGGACTTA
The DNA here is from genome assembly GCA_035578175.1 of Catonia carolina. Lineage (NCBI taxonomy): Eukaryota > Metazoa > Arthropoda > Insecta > Hemiptera > Achilidae > Catonia > Catonia carolina. The sequence continues at coordinate 17,015,259 of JAQMRL010000015.1, forward strand.
GAATAAATGAGAAAAAGACTAAATTTATGATTGTCTCGAAAGCAGAACATGGAAATGAAACATTAACAATAGAGCAAACTCAAATAGAAAAATCTGGTGTGAAACACTCACACAACTTTCTCTTGCCAATGAAAATAATTAACAATAAACCAAACATTAGTATTAAAACATTAGAAATGAACAAAAACTAACCTCAAAAACATAACCTTATTTTAATCATGAGTGAAACACTCAAAATGAAAATCAACCTCAGTCTGGCTTAAAAATACGGAAAATCACTATTTCACGCTAAACTAGGCTCTGTAGAGAAAAATACGTTAAATAAAAGTTGTAGATCTTTAAATTTCCTATAAATTTAATTATATACACTTTTGTCGTAAAATGCATACTAAGGCCAAAATCTTAAAAAAATCGATTTTTCACACGTTTTCGTGAGAAAAAATCAGAAAATCGCTAATTACTGCTAAACTAAGCGTCATACAAAAAAATGTTTGAGCCAGAAGTTGTAGGTTTTTAAATTCTCTACAACTTTTATTATATAAGTTTTTGCGCTAAAATTTATATTAAAGCCGTAATCTTAAAAAAACAACGTTTTTACAAGAAAACAGCCTCACCGAGAATTTCAGCAAACATGGCGCCTACCCTATCTTGTAGAGAATAAAAAATTGAGTAAAATAGGCGATTTTAAAAAAAATTGTAGGACCAGTTTTTGAGAAAATCGCAAAAAACTGAAAAATTATACGAATAAACTACTACTTCCGGTTGACCGATTTTGATGAAAATGTTCGTGTCGCGTCCGGTAGTGGTATGTAACTTAAGTTTCAAGTTTCAAGTTCGTACGATGTTCCGTTCTTGAGATATTCTGTTCACACACAGACACACACACACACAGACCAATCGCTAAAAACATGTTTTTTGGGTTCAGGGTGTCTGAAAACGTATAGATCCGGTGAAAACTCGATTTCGAAAAATCGACATGAAAACAATACTTTCCTTCCTATATATTCATATAGGCAAGAGAAAGTAAAAAGTAGAGACATACAAATATCTGGGAACCTGGGTTGATGGCAAGAATGACCAAAGTAAAGAAATTAAAGTACGAATTGAAACTGCAAGGCAAGCATTCATAAAATTGAAGACAATGCTAACAAACAAAGACCTTCAGTTGCCTCTCAGATTGAGGGCTCTAAGATGTTACGTATTTTCCATCGTACTATATGGAATGGAAGCTTGGACATTGAAGAGACAACACATAAAGAAGATAGAAGCGTTCGAAATGTGGTGTTACAGGAGAATATTGAAAATTCAGTGGGTCCAAAAGGTTACCAATGTTGAGGTGCTCCGACGTTTAAATAAGGAGTTAGAAGTTACGAAAAGTATAAAAACAGGAAAACTAGAATATTTGGTTCACATAACCAGAGGAGAAAAATATGAGTTGCTGAGAATTATTATGCAGGGAAGGATCCGAGGAAGAAGAGGCGTAGGAAGAAGACGCATCTCCTGGCTGCGGAATCTTAGAGAATGGTTCAACTGTAGTTCATTGCAACTATTCAGAGCGGCAGCCAGCAAAGTGACCATAGCCATTATGATATCCAACCTCCGATAGGAGATGGAACTTTAAGAAGAGGAGATTATACGATGCCAAGTACACTTAGCAACCTGCTAGCAAGCAGCAGGCAGGTTTATCCAAAACAAACCAGTGAGCTGATATGCGCAGATGACCAGTGCACAGCTTTCTCCACCGGCATTTACTGTGAGACGTCCGATTAAAATATAATGGCCTATTCCTGCTAGCAGGCTCACCCGCTTGTAAGCGACCAGCATTCACTGTGCGCTTACCCTTAAGTTATATTGTTAATTATTTGCATTGGCAAGAGAAAGCAGTGACAGTGTTTCACACCAGATTTTTTTGACTTAATTTCAGTGTCTGACCCACCGGGTTGGTCTAGAGGTAAAGTCGTCGCCAAAATCTGCTGTTTAACAGCTGATTTTCAGAGACAAAGGTTCCTGGTTCAAATCCTAGTGAAGGTAGTTACTTTTATACGGTTTTGAACGCTAGACAGTGGTTACCGGTGTACTTTGATGGTTGGGGTTCAATTAACCATACTTTCTCAGGAATGGTCGGCCTGAGTCTGTACAAGACTACACCTCATTTACACATCTTACATATCATCCTCATCTCATTGGGTCATGGGGTTGCTTATTGTTCTGAATTGAACAGATTGCAACGTACACATATTAGGGATTATAAAAAAAAAAAAAAAAAAAAAAAAAATTTCAGTGTTTTACTCTCCTGAAAATATTGCTTAGTGGAGATAAGGTCCCATTTCTAATAGACGGTAATATATACATCATTATTTTTTAAATTCTGTAAAAAAATGGAAAAAATTATGCAGGGACATAATTCAACCGGCGTTATATCCGAAAGTGTGCCATAACCGACGGTGTTATGACCAGGGACCACTGTTTAGTTAAGAATACGTTTACTAAAAGTTAGGTTTAGTCGGCCGTACACGCCTCGTATCGTTTGTTTCTGTTCTGTTAAGTACCAACGTCCCGAAAAAAGGACGATCGACATATTTTACATAACGGGTGTTTTTTTTAGAGGTATAGAACTTTAAAATGAAATAAAACACAGAATAATTGAACAATTGACGTGGAATTGGTTTTATTTTAAAGATAATTATTTGCCATTTATATTTGAAAATAATTTCCGGCATGTGGCCGCCTCAGCTTGCTTAAACGTGGTCGAATCGAGACATCCAATTTGTGACCACTTTTTGCAGCGTTTGGGGCCGTATATTGGTAATAACGCAGCGAATGTTGCCTTCCAAGTCGTCAAATGTCTGTGGCTTATTGGCATAGACTAGCGACTTCACATACCCCCACAGAAAATAGTCAAGCGGTGTTAGATTGCACGACCTTGGAGGCCAATTTACAGGTCCAGAACGTGAAATTATGCGTTCACCAAACATTTCCTTCAGTAAATCGATTGTGGCACGCACTGTGTGACATGTTGCACCATCTTGTTGAAACCACAGCTCTCAAACATTAAGGTGATTCAATTCAGGAACAAAAAGTCATTGATCATGGCTCTGTAGCGGTCACCATTGACTAACATTCTGCCCGGCATCATTTTTGAAGCAGTAAGGACCAATGACTCCACCAGCTCATAAAGCACACCAAACAGTCACTTTTTCTGGATGTAGTCTTCTCAGCAATATATCGAGGATTACCTTCACTCCAAATGCGGCAGTTTTGTTTATTGACATAGCCATTCAACCAAAAATAGGCTTAATCACTGAACAAAATTTTCATGTGAAAATCGGGATCAACAGCGATAAGTTTCACGAACCGAACCATGATTTTCAAAATAAATCTGCACAATTTGCAAGCGTTGTTCAGGCGTCAGTCGATTCATTATAAAATGGCAAATTAAACTGAACATAAATTACAAAACAGTTTTCAAAATGGCCGCCATGGAAATCAGTACTGCCAACTTAAAGTTCTATACCTCTAAAAAAAACACATTATAGTTACAACACATGGTTTACCGGACGCCCGTAAGTTATGTATTAAGTGCCAACGCTCGGATAACCGAACATTTACAAAAAAAAACTTTAAACAAAAATTAATGGAATAATGTATTTTGAAACCGCCTCCGTGGCGTAGTGATTCGCTAGCCTACAAAGCAAAAGGTCCTGGGTTCGATTCCAGACTAGGGTCTGGAAATTTTAACACATTAAAACCACCGTTAAGGTACCAAAATCCACTGTTGTTGCTAATGACAAAGCTGTCGATGCGACTTTAAATAAACTAAAAAAACCTATTTCGAATAGTTTCAATTTTAGTATTTAGTTTTAATATTACTTGCCTATCTTGGAAGCGTCGTCTCAAATAATGGGAGTGTTAAGCTAGAAGTTCTAAATAGAGTGAATAAAGGATCCTCCTTTTTTTACCAAGTGTGGAACTTAGTCTGGGATAATACAGTTCCCATAAGAGCCAAACAGACCATGTTTAAAACATATCTTCTTCCAATAATGACATATGGCCTGGAAAGCTGTGTCTTATTGAAAGGGGACATTAGCAATTTACAGGCATGTGAGATGAAATTTTTAAGATCAGCCTTGCAGAAGACCAGAAGAGACAAGGTCAGAAATGAATATATAAGAAGAGATATGCAGGTGACCTTAACGATGGAAGAAAGATTACGTACCGCAAGACTCAAATGGTTTGGGCATGTACAAAGGATGCCAGAGGCACGTATCCCCAGACAGTACTTGGACATGGAGGTATCTGGAAAGAGACCCGTTGGACGTCCCAGAAGAAGATGGACTGACCAAATAAGGGATGATCTCCTAACAAAAGGAATGACGCTACAGGATATCAGAATACAAAAGGTATATCAAGATAGAGATAGATGGAGGCATATCGTCCACTCAAATCCTACCCGGCCTGCTGGAAGGATACCCAGATGATGATGATGATGATTACTTGCCTTGACCAGAAATAATATTCTTATTGAGTTCTTCGACACTGCGCTGAAGAATTTCGACTTCCTCTACGCTTCTTCTGTTCATCTGAATCCGCTCTTCATGTTCCGCTTGGAACAACGGTATCTTCTCTTTCCACTCTCTAATTGTTTCCATCGTTTTTTTGAACTCGCCTATCTTCTGTTTTTCATTTATCCTCTGCAAACATAAATTGATATCAAGATTAACAGGGTCAGAGGAAATAAAATGTAGACATTACCACCAGTATACTGTTCGCCAGGAGGCGAAGCAAGTCAGTGGTCGGCTGGCTTGCATGTGCCGAAGCATCACGTCCAAGAGAGCACACCTGCTCCCTTACTTTCTGTAGCAGTTTTTCGTGCCCGTGCCTCTGGAAACTCCTCGGCATATAATGGCTACTGTTCAGCCATGCTCTGGTCTCGCCGAAGTGAGCTGAGATGCTGGGCTTCTGTCTGTCTATCCTAATCCTTGTCCCTGGCATCTAGCACTTTTTCTATCCGTGCTAGAGGCAACTTCTCCTACTGTAGCTTTTGCCCAACCCAAGTGGTGTCAGTCGTACCGTGCCGAAGGGTGGATGGCACTGGGGCATTTAATCAGTGTCTAACGGTGCCTGTAGGATACCTGGCTCCTCCTACAGTATTTTGCCTTACCTCTGTACGCGGGGCTATGCAGGGGCGGACCTATTATTTCCCTAGCTGCACGTGGGGACCAGATGGTACCCATTTCATTTGAAATCATGAAAAACAGCTATGGATGCTTTGACTCTGGAAAGAGGTGGATTTAAACAACTCCCCTGAGTTAGAGTATCTGGGGGTTGTCATGGATAGTGGCCTAACCTGGAAAGGCCACATGTCCAGGACTGTGGAGAAGGCTATAAAGGCCTTATGGATATGTGAGAGTCTGCTGGGGAGGACTCCGGGGCTTGGGCCTCGTATGGTGGAATGGGCTTGTGTGGGCATCATTCTGCCAATGGTCACGTACGAAGATGTTGTATGGTGGCCAACAACAGATCTAGGACGGCGCAAAATCGGCTGAGGAGCTATAGAGACTGGCCTGCCTAGGGATATGTGGTGCAATGTGCACTGGTCCAACGGCCGCTATGGAGGCGATGTTTGATTTGCCTCCTATTCATGTGCAAGTGAAGGGAGAGGCGATAGGAACTGCCTTGAGGCTGGAGGACGGGATCGGGGTCCCATCAGTGGAGATGGGCCACACTGAGATCTTCAAGGTGATTGAAGGGATGGGTGTGGTAGGTGGTCCTTGGGACCGTATGAACAGAGCATACAACTTCTCCGACACACTGAGGATGGAAATTTTTGATCGTCAGGAGTGGGCGGAGGGACGGCCGGTGATGCCGGAAGGGGCTACCTTTTGGTATATTGACGGCCCTGTGATGAGCGGAAGAGTGGGATTGGGGGCCTGGGGGGCCGGGGGAATGAGTTCCCTGGCCCTTGGGTGTAACATGACTATCTTCCAAGATGAAATATGGGCCATTAAGGTCTGTGCGGAGAGGTGTATTGTAAGGCGCCTCAGTGGGTCGCACATTTATATTTTTGCAGTTGCATAGTGGTTGGCTGCAAAAGTATAGCACTGTTGGGTGGGGATGCGTTTACACCTGCTCAGGTAAGTGCACTAGATCCTAGGCAGACCCTGCGCTTTATCGAAAGTGCGGGCCTTGCATAAATTAGGAATAGGGGCAATCACAAAAGATCTTTTTGGTCGCGGTGAGGAGGGGCTGAAGAAGCCTGAACGCCCTTGTAAATGAATGAATGAATGAATACTGTTCGCCAATTACGGCGGCATGTAGGGAGGGTAGTGAGACAGAGAGAGAATGTGTTGCATCTGCCATTCCCCTCAACTCATTTCGATCAGTGCACGGTGTTCAAGCACAATAGTGACAATACGCGGTACAGTAGGGCACTCTGCCGGCCAGTTTCGTTCACTACACTCTAACAAGCTCATTTTTCATCAAAAAATTCTGAAAAAATTACTTTCACTTCCTAATGAATCTTATTTTATTACACTATAAATGTTATTAGTACCGTATATTCTGATGTTTATATAAGATACGCTCGAACAAAGACGTTTAAATCTCATCGCATTTTTTGCGTATCACGCAGGCTAATATAACTTCTTTTCCAGGATAACATAATAAGCGTTTTATTATTTTGTTATAAATTATAAAATTTTATCTGTAATTTGATATATGTAGGGTAGAAAGAGAAACAATAAACGAGCTTGAAAAAAATCACTTTTTGAAGGGAAGTCAGAGATAGATAATCATGTCTGGTGTCTCCTTCCTATTAGTATTCCAAGAAGCTGAATCAATTTTTATAGTTGTGAACTTAATACAAACATACATCAATTTTTAAAAATCAACTACACTCGCACAATATCAGTTGTATGAAATTTTAACAAAAAGAACCGTATAATAGCATAAATACAACAGAATGAGGGTATGACGTACCTCTCTTTCGGGTCTGTCAAAACGTATGGTAGGGACATCATTTAGAAAAAACTTATTACCTATTACCCCAAAATGAATCGCAGACATTTTTCCCCATATTTTGTGCGCGCGCAACTAATTTCGACGGCGTGCGGCTTTCGACAGCGACACAAATGTCAAAATGATTACCGCATGAACAGAACAGAATGAGTAGTGAGTACTACTTTAGAGGCAGCCTGTATCAGGCTACAAAGCTGTGGTGGGGGAGCTACTTATTGCGCATGTGCGGCCCGCATGCCACCGTAGTTGGTTATATTTATATCAGTACAACTTAACATCTCATTGCTTGGCATTTTAACACGTGATGCCTTAGGGCGGCAAATCGAGTTTCTTCCCAGGACCGACTAACATCTAAAGGCATGCAGTCATACCTCACTATATGAACTTAAGCCGTTCTGAAGTGGAGTTCGTATAGCAAAAAGTTTGTACTGGGTGTTTAAAAATGAATAACGGGGTTTTAACGCTCTATAATATTTAATACATTATACAGTAATCCCTCGTTATCAGCGGGGGGTTATGTTCCGGAGGGTTACCGCGGTTAGTAAAACCGCGGAAAATAATACCTTTTATGAACGAAAAGATGGGGTTTAGGTTCTAAAGGTAAAGCGCTGTAGTCGTTTTAAGTGTTTAATAGTTTCAGGAACATTTTACCATTATTATAATCTATGAATATTTAATAAATACCGTACTGTACGCATAAAAAATTTAAATTGTTTTAAAATAGTTAGTTATGGCTCTTTGCTTCTTCTTCTTTTCAAACTCCTTGTGGACTTCTTCGTATGGTATCACCAGCTCCTGAGTGCTCTTTTGAATTGAAGGGCCCTTTCCATGACGGGATCCGTCTTCAACACGTGGTTCACCAATGCGTTGCCATGCTGAGGATCTCATTGATGGTTTGTGAAGAAATGCTTGGCTTCGTTTCAAGATCGTCAAACACACAAAGAACTGTACGTACGTACGAAAAAATTAGACTGACACATGGAGGAAAACGTACGGAGAAATTACAGTATAGTGTCTGGGCGTACGTATGGTGGTAAGGGTGGGGTGTTACTACAGGCTTTACCTTTAAAACCTAACCCTCATCTTTTCGTTCATATAAGGTATTATTCTTCTTCTTCTTAGCGTGCCTGTCCGGTTCGAACGCTGGCTGTCATCATGGCTATCTTGGTCTTGTCATCTGCAATGCGGAACAGTTGGGCCGAGCTTTTCCCATACCAGTCTCTCAGGTTAGCAAGCCAGGATATTCTTCTTCGGCCTGGCTGTCTTCTACCATCCAATCTTCCCTGCAGGATGCGCTGCAACAGTTCGTATCTACCGTGGTTCCTCATAATATGACCGAGGTATTGCAACTTGCGACACTTAATGGTGTTTATTACCTCTGGTTCCTTGTTCATCCGACGCAGTACCTCAATGTTGGTCACCCTATCTGTCCATGGTATCCTCAGCATTCTTCAAGGTATTCAAGGTATTCAAGGTATTATTATCCGTGGTTTTACTGACCGTGGTAACCCCCCGCGGATAACGAGATTGCAGTTGAATGCGAATTGATTTTAAATGATGTAAAGCTATTTACCCTATGTTACTCAGGAAGCTCTAAACTTCCAACACTTTAAGAATTTTCAAAACCAGTCGAGTAGTTTTCGAAACAGCCTTGTACAGATAAACATTACTTTCTTATAATTTTAGTACAGCTATATAATTTTTTCACTAATTTTGACCGCGTGGAGACGTTAGAATTAATAACGAAATGAAATATTACGTACCGCTCTGTCGATTCGCTCATCTATTCTTCTAAGCTCTCTTTTGACTTGGTTGATCGCATCCTCAAATGGTTTAGCTGTTTTTCTAATTGCCACAACATCCTTCTCTTTTCTTTTTTTAATCACCTCATACTGAAAAGACAAACAAAAATTATGTGAATTAAAAATTAATAAAATATATCATTATCTTATCGCCGAATCAAGAGGCCGCTGGCGAACATTCTGTGACACTTATCGCTAAGGTCCGTTTCGGGATCTAGGTCATTAAATAATTAATACACTAGAGTTTACAATTACAAATATTTATTACACTTAAAGGTTTACAAAATAAATAATAAACTAATTAAAATGACTTATTACAATAAATAACTTAAAATAAATTATAAAATTATAAATTAAAATTATAAAATAAAATTTACTTAAAATAAATAATAAACAATAAATAACTTAATGACTTACTTAGCACTACTTACAATCACTTTTATAAGATTACACATACAAAATGAAACTGAATACACAAAAACTGCACATTAACTTTACACAATACACACTCACACAAAGACGGTATGACAATCGCTGACCAACACAATGCTCGGAATAGTTAACCTGTATAACACCCCGATAATCGCTCGTCGAAGATCAAACGAATACTGACTAGACCGCGCTCGGGGGTCTCTTTATATACTCATTCACAAAGATAATTCGAGAAGAGCAGAGAACAACATACAAAAATGAAGTACAAAAAAATAACCGTTTATAAATGAGTGCTAAATAATGCTTTACTAAAAGAGTTACAAAATGAATAACAAACTAATTTTATTATAAAGAAGTAATACAATAAATAACTTAATAATTTACTTAATGCTACTTACAACATTTATATTACACAATGGAACTGAATACACGCTGCACATATACAACAAGACTGAATAACAATGCCTCGGAAACCCCCCATTGACCTGTTCTAATGGAGTTACCTTCGATAGCACATGTAGTAAACACTCGTCAAAGATCAAACGAATATTAACTAACTGACCGCGCTCGGGGGTCTCTTTATATAGTGAATCAAAAAAGAATCTTCCCGAAAGACACCGAAATTCGATACAAAAGTCCTTTCTAGAGAAGTCTTATTTAATGTAAACAGGTAATCAACCGACACTTCATAAATAGTTGTACAACAAAGACACAATAGCGCAGTTCTTTCAAACAACTTTCATGAATAGGCATCCCTTTATAGCCACCCTATTGTTACTTTTCCACTCTATTATCTACTCTTACCATTCTATGAACATTTTACCATTTTACTAGAAATTTCGCGAACCATGCCCTTCTTCGATATTGTCACAGTACCATTGGTTTCTGAACCCTCTAAAGCAGTGATTCCTAAACTTTTTTTTACCATGCCCCTTCTGCCTTGGAAGAAAACTTCCCATGCCCCTTATACAATTTTATGTTATAATGAAAAAACTAACTAAGTATTGGAATAATCATACATTTATTTATTTTTTATAACATTACAAGTTGCGATTTAGATTGAACAAGAAAGAAAGACAGAGAGACGGAGAGAGACAGAGAGGAGGGAGGGGGAGAGAGGGAGGGAGAGAGAATGAAAGAAAGAGAAAAAGAGAGAAAGAAAATTCACCAGCGAGATGAATGACCTTGCCTTTTTTTTTACAAGATTCCCTATTCTTAGTTGATTATTAGAAAATGCACAGCGTAAATCATAACAACATCAAGTTTCACCTGATACTTTGTTTTTAAAGCAACAAAAGTGTTGTAAACGCATTTCCGCACGAATAGGTGCTTGATAAAGGTTACTACAATCACAGCACTAGCTTTAACGTACTGGGGTACACTTTTTCACAATTTAAATTGTGATTGTCGTTTTCAATATTTCGAGGTCCCCGGCAACCCCCGGCTTCACCCATGCGTTAAATCGCCACTGATGATTCTAAATGACGGACTCACTTTAACAAGGCTATACGAGGGCTGTTCAAAATGTATCGGACCTTCTGTCCTGCCGCTGAAACGAATGAAGCGCTGGCGGCCAAGCTTAGTGCGGATGTGGAGGAGACTGTCATGCGCGCGCATACACTGTTTCGTGTCATGACAAAGCTTTTGTCGCTGGCAGTCAGCCCAGTAGTGTAGACCTCTTTGTTGTGCTCGGCGATTTTTATCAAGTTATACAATGACAGAAAAACTTGAGCAGCGTTACTGCATTAAATTTTGCCAAAAACTTGGCGATTCACTAGTGGAAACAATTTGTTGACTTGTTTACGGTGGATTTTTCTAGCACTCATTTATAAATGGTTTATTTTTTTGTACTTCATTTTTGCATGTTGTTCTCCGCTCTTCTCAAATTATCTTTGAGAATGAGTATATAAAGAGACCCCCGAGCGCGGTCCAGTCAGTATTCGTTTGATCTTCGACGAGCGATTATCGGGGTGTTATACAGGTTAACTATTCCGAGCATTGTGTTGGTCAACGATTGTCATACAGTCTTTGTGTGAGTGTGTATTGTGTAAAGTTAATGTGCAGTTTTTGTGTATACAGTTTCATTTTGAATGTGTAATCTTATAAAAGTGATTGTAAGTAGTGCTAAGTAAGTCATTAAGTTATTTATTGTAATAAGTCATTTTAATTAGTTTATTATTTATTTTGTAAACCATTAAGTGTAATAAATATTTGTAATTGTGAGGCGGCCCAGGAAACCATGCCACATGTCGTGCGGCATTATTTCACAATACGGCGCAAAACAGTTGTTTAGGTCAAAAATACCAATTTTTCGATTTTGACGCTATCTGTTAGCTTAAAGTTTAAACTATTAACTAAACTAACACTTCTGGTAGTAATAAAAAGAATTAATAGAGAAATATGCAATTTATAAAAACCTTGCACAGCTGACAAATCATGCCTCATGTCGCCAATATTAATTTCCATAACGACATCAGGCATGGTTTATACTTTTAATGTTTACAGATTAGTTGACAGTTCTTAACACTTTTTTATATTTTTGTAAATCTTTCAATTATATTTTTTGATTAAATAAGAGCTTATTTCATAACTTTTTACGAGAATTGTTAATAAATATGTAAAACTTCATTGTAACAGACGCAGTGGGCATGTTATTCGCCAGTTGACTTGTTTACTGTTCGTTTATGGATGCTATTCGTTTACGCGTAAAATTATTATTGCTATTATGGCTAAGAATAAACAAACATTGTATTTTTATTATTAATAATGTGATTTTATTATTCTTTTATTGTTCCTAGTTTATAATGTAGTAGTTAGATTAGGGCTACTCTTATATTCCTTTCTAGGTATGCGTCAACTTCAATTATCCAACAAAGGTGCAGAATGTTGATTTTTTGTACCTATTTTTTAATATTAAGGTTAAGTGAAATATTTTTATTGCAGAAGTATAGTTTATTAGGTAATTCAACAGTCTAGTTCTCTGCAGGATAAATTTTATTGTAATGGTACTGTAAATAAAGTAGGCTATAATTTGAGTCGTTTGGACCAAACCATATTTTTTTAATGTTAAGTAATTAAGCTAGATTATCTTAGAAAACTATCATAATTATAACTTCTTATACAAAATAAATGATAGTTATTTCATAATAGAAAAGCAAAGTATTTCATTCAATTATATTTCAAGTGATGCTTTTCTTTGACTTTTAAAGATTTTCTCAAACTTTACAGGCTGTTTTCCGAAAATTAGTACAAACTAAAACCATACATTCAAAAAATCATAAAAAAATTTATTTTCAGCCTAGAAGGGTAATTTTTTTTTAAAATGTTCAGAATTAAATTTTCTTTTAGGTGAGATAATAAAACAAAAATGCATTTTTGAGACATGTGGCATGATTTCCTGGGCCGCCTCACAATTGTAAACTTTAGTATATTAATTATTTAATAACCTAGATCCCGAAACGGACCTTAGCGATAAGTGTCACAGTATGGTAACATTACAGTGATATTCTAGAAATGGCTGCCGGAGTAAATTGTTCATTGTAAGAAATTGTGTATTTTTATAAAGCGCTATGTATTGAACAAGAATAATGGATTAGCAATGAAAATGGAATGTTTTAAATAGGAATTACTGGAAATCGAAACTACACTATTTTTCAAGACTGATGAGCTCTCAACTTATGCATTGCCCCCTAATCACTTTATAGCCAGCCAATGACTTGCCAGCAACGTTGCCAATACTTGCTCTTCTAGCTCTGTTAAATATTTCTTCGGCCATTTTTTTTGGTCTTTCAATAACAATTATAAGCTATAAACATACAATCAGCTGATTATATTATAAAGTATTGCCTGTTAGCACGCTCTATAATCAATTCCTTCAGTGAGAGATGAAAGACGAGAGTGAACTATTGCGCCTCTTATACGCATGTGCGCGTAATGTTTGTCAGGTACAATCTGACAACACTGGCAAACGTTCTGATTGGTCTAAACGTGTGGAACGGCAGAGCTCATCAACCGTGAAAATCATATTAGTAGAAACGTTTATTACTATTTATGGAAACTTAGTTAATAATGAAACACAAAAAAAATAGACGTACCTCTTTTAATTGTTCATTCTTCACGCCGAACTCTACCCACGCCTTTTTTCTTTTTAAATTATCTCGCTGTGTTAACATCCTTTCTCTCTCTCTAACACGCTCCATTACTTTAGAGAGCCTGAAAGTCAAATATAAAAAATTAAAAGATCTTTTCTACTCCTTAGTAATCGGTCTGATAGGAAAGATGGTTGCCCATAACAGACAAGTGGAGTGTCAAATTATTTACACTCAATCTGTTCATTGCAGGGCTAAAATAAATAGTTCCGTTTATTATCACATGGTCAGCCAATTAAACGACTGAATCATTTAAGAACAGAAGAAGTACCGGTTAAAAAACACTAATCAGAGTCATCACCTCTGAAAGCAATGAATTTCATTATATTGCCAGACCCTGTGTGAATGAAGTGAAGGTATCATTTGCAGAGTGGAAAACATGTGCTTTTCAGTCGGCCTGGTATGCTGATAAGCGTACTTTTCCACTCAGTGAGGAAGGCAATGGTAAACCACCTCACTCCTCGTTTTACTTAGTAAAACCTCAACAGGTTCAAACCAGCCTTTTGGCTGATGATCTAAACAACAGGAAAGAAGGGACTTACAAAAGGAGTCTGTGAAGAAAAAGATGATATAGAGAGACTGTATGATGGTTTTGACTGAAAATTTTGATTTTTGGTTTTTTGTTTTTCAATAGTTTAAATTATAACAAAAAATTGTTTTAATGAAAAAATTTAAGTTTTTATCAGGTTTATCCTAAAAAATTAACATGTCGCCAAGAACAAATATTTTCATATTTTTATATTGCTCATTTTAGTGTAAGAAGAATTTTAATTTTTTTTAAAATATCTGCTTCACTATTTTTAATATTCTCCGCTGTTGGTGCAGCTTTCTAACCAACTGTTGATGGGAAATTAAACTTGTTTGTGTACATTTTGTTTCTCATTTGTGCAGTTTCCCGTAAATTTACATTTTTAACACTTAGGTACGTTTTTCTCAGAAACCATTTAACATACCAGGCTGAAATTTTTACCAGTTAATTATCATGTACATGCACATTCACCAACAATAGTAATATGCAAAAAACGTAGAAAAAAATTGTAAAAATTTCATGTTATTCGTTATTCTTTTAAAAACTTTATGGTCCAACAGATTAAATTGAAAAAATGTCAGTAACTAAAACCACCCTACAACTATAAGTGTGTAAAGTTTCATTTTTGTAACTTTCACAAATCCTATGAAAAATGTACCTAAAAATAGCAAATTTAACATTGGCAGGATACAAAGTATAATCTCCCCTTAATCACTTTTTGGGTCGCTGAACAGAACAGTAGAATCCATTAAATACTCTATTTAGGGACTCCATTACTCCCATTCGTTGGTAAACGCTCAGTGGGACGCAGACGAATATCCTGGTTAAGAAACCTGAGAGAAGCGTTTAACTGCTCGTCGCATGACCTTTTCAGAGCAGCAGTGGACAAGGTACGATAGCCAACCTTCGTAATGGAGAAGGCACCTGAAGAAGAAGATTACTCCCATTTATTTTGGGTATTTTCGGGTTAATTGAATCCGGGATAAACGAGGGCGGTGTTTTTTTACAACATACGATATGCATTAAAAAAAAAGACGAGTGAACACAGAAAAAATGTTTTATTACCGAAAATTACACTTACGGCTAATTTTCGACATAATCACCCCGACGATGGAGGCATTCGTCTTCATAAAATGTTGCCGCCAATAAATTTAACTTAAATAAGACAACATGAATTGTGAGCGCAAAGTTTTGCATTCCGACTCTCTATTAAGTGTCCAGGATATCGCTGACACCCTAAACATATCCATATTTGCGGTACATGGGATAGTGACAGAGGATCTGCAAATTTGCACGGTCTCCAAGAAGCTTGTTCCGAAATTGTTGACGGAAGACCAACTTCCTGGCTCAAAGCAACACCTCTGTGGTGGTTTATGCCTACATAAGCCTTGGGCTTGTGCGTAGGTAATGATATGTGGTGATTTACAGATGAAAAAAAAAAATGCCAGATTTGACCAAGAATTGAACCCGGAACCCCGGCATAGTAGCCAGTTGCACTGACCACTACGCCACGGGCCGGCCTCCTTACAGTCCCGACTTGGCTCCATGCAACTTTGTTTCCTCGACAGAATAGAGCTGAAAGGAAAGCATTGGGACCCCGTGGAAAACATCCGAAAGCATGTTACAAGGTTCCTAACAGAGAAGTTCGGCCTATGCCGACCCAACACTGCGGGGCTCTGGGGGCCACCACTGCCACGCTGCAGTGGGGACCCAACTGCTGCTGAGGGAAGGCTAAGCCTGAACCCGGTAGCCGAGCCGTCACTTATCGGGCTCCGCTTCCATCACGCCGGCTCGCCACTTCCAAATGCCAACAACGGCCCTTTTCAGGGCCACCAACACAATTAAACGGCCCTTTTCAGGGCCACCAATTTCACAAACAAGGTTTTGCCACGTGTTTTCGGCCCCAGTTGGCGACATACCAATACGATCAATAAATTAATTTTCATAGAAAATACGTATTACTTTCATAATGGACGCTGTACGTACTATCAATAAATTATTAACCAATTCCGCGAACTTTTTAACCCTACCTCATATTAGAACTACAGTGTAATTTTACGGGAAATGTGGTCTTGATTTACACGGTTTTGAATCGCGTCGATTTTTCAGAACCAATTAATTACATAAATCATCGGATACCCGTACAATATTTCGTCTAACTAGATACCTACTACAGAAAGTCAAAAATTTACCTAGATTGTTTTTCTTTGCATACGTTTAGTTTATCTGCCAGTGATTTTAGAAGATCAGCAGCATTCGTATTGTTTTTCCTAACATCTAACAACTGCTCAAAAGTTTGAATCAAAAGTTCAGAACCTGTAACAAATAAAAAAAAGATAACCTATGTTTTACCACGAAAATATTAAAAACATGTTTTAATATTAAAAACATAAACTAAACACAGAGCCTGTGTACCTCTGTGTTTCTTATACAGTAATCCCTCGTTATCCGCGGGGGTTACGTTCTGGAGGGTTACCACGGTTCATAAAACCGCGGATAATGATACCTTACATGAATGAAAAGATGGGGGTTAGGTTCTAAAGGTAAAGTCCTGTCGTTTTAAGTCTAATAGTTTTAGGAACATTTTACCATTATTATAATTTATGAATATTTAATAAATACAGTACTGTACGCATAAAAAAATTTAAGTTCCTTGAAAATAGTTATGGCTCTTTGCTTCTTCTTCTTATGGTATCATCAGCTCCTGAGTCCTCTTTTGGATTGAAGGGCCCTTTCCATGACGGGATCTGTCAGCGAACTGCGTTGCCATGCTGAGGATCTCGTTGTGAAGAAACGCTTGGCTTCGTTTCAGGATCGTCGAACAAACAAAGAACTGTACGTACGTACGAAGAAGTTAGACTAACTCATGGAGGAAAACGTACGGAGAAATTACAGTAAGGTGTCTGGGCGTACGTATGGCGGTGGTGATGGGGTTGTACTGGCGGGCCCGGTACCCAGTGACGCGGTCACTACGTACAGTACGCGGAAATCTAGGTTGGCTCATGGCGGCCGTCGCTATACTAGTGTGTGACAACATGTTACGGCTGAAACCATAGTGAAGACAGAGGTCAGCGCAGACCCCGAAGGAACTGCCTCGGCCGTGCTATTGGCCGACGGCCTAAGGCAACCCAACACTGCGGAGCTCTGGGGGCCACTAATGCCATGCTGCAGTGGGGACCCAACTGCCGCAGAGGGAAGGCTAGGCTTGAACCCAGTAGCCGAGCCGCCACCTTTCAGACACCGCTCTCCACATGCCAGCTCGCCGTATCCGGCCACCTACAACGGCCCTTTTCAAAGCCACCGACACAATCCAAACGGCTCTTTTCAGGGCCACTAACCAATCAAATAGCCCTTTTCAAGGCCACTAATTTTGCAAGCGAGGTTTTGCCATGTGTCGTCGACAATATGTATATATGTATGCACTTAAACCACACCATCCACAGATTTGACAAAAAATAAAAGCCGTATTACGTGATGCCAAGACATTGCACACCAAACACTGTCAACATAGCCATCCAAGTGAAGACACCATGCTTCATCACTAATGCAACCATGATTTAACACCTTAATACTGTTTTTTTCGACACTAGAACAAAATCAACAATACTGTATATACGTTTTCTGTGGTCTACTCGTTTCTGTTCCTGTACAACACTCATACAGTAAGCAGCTCTCATAGTAGCCCTAAAAGCTAGTGTTGGGAACTATAGCTATTTTTACTTTCTCTTGCCTATATGAATATATAGGAAGGAAAGTATTGTTTTCATGTCGATTTTTAGAAATCGACTTTTCACCGGATCTATACGTTTTCAGACCCCCTGAACCCACACAAACATGTTTTTAGCGATTGGTCTGTGTGTGTGTCTGTGTGTGTGTGTGTGTGAACAGAATATCTCAAAAACGGAACATCGTACGAACTTGAAACTTGAAACTTAAGTTACATATCACTACCGGACCCGACACGAACATTTTCATCAAAATCGGTCAACCGGAAGTAGTAGTTTATTCGTATAATTTTTCACTTTTTTGCGATTTTCTCAAAAACTAGTCCTACGATTTTTTTTAAAATCAACTGGTTTACTACATTTTTTATGCTCTACAATATAGGGTAGGCGCCATGTTTGCTGAAATTCTGCTTGAGGCTGTTTTTACGTAAAAACATTTTCTTTTTAAGATTGCGGCTTTAATATGCATTTTAGCGCAAAACGTTATATAATAAAAGTTGTAGAGAATGTAAAATTCTACAACTTTTATTTCAAACATTTTTTTTGTATAACGCTTAGTTTAGCGGTAATTTGCGATTTTCTGTTTTTTTTTCTCACGAAAACGTGAGAAAAATCGATTTTTTTAAACATTTCGGTCTTAGTATGCATTTTACGACAAAAGTGTATATAATTAAATTTATAGAAAATTAAAAGATCTACAACTTTTGTTTAGAGCATTTTTCTCTACAGAGCCTAGTTTAGCGTGAAAGCGTGATTTTCCGTATTTTTAAGCCAAACTGAGTTGGATTGTCATTTTGCGTCATTCACTCATGATTAAAATAAGGTTATGTTTTTGAGGTTAGTTTTTGTTTATTTCTAATATTTTATTAATAATGTTAGGTTTATTATTAATTATTTGCATTGGCAAGAGAAAGTTGTGTGAGTGTTTCACACCAGATTTTTTTATAACGCGTTACTGAAAATAACAGCCTGCTTGATAACTGGATTCTATAACCAGTTATTAAAATAACACTGAACGTCTTCACCAGATCAATGAAAACCACAATGGTTACCTGGTCACATGTTAGGAGACATGAAATTTAACCACATATACAATTCTTCCTTTTTCCACATTTTAAGAGACATGAAATTTACCTTCTTAACGTTATGGTCGCGTCATTTTTACTTTCTCTTGCCTATATGAATATATAGGAAGGAAAGTATTGTTTTCATGTCGATTTTAAGAAATCGAGTTTTCACTGGATCTACACGTTTTCAGAACCCCTGAACCCAAAAAACATGTTTTTAGCGATTGGTCTGTGTGTATATATGTGTGTGTGTGTGTGTGTGTGTGTGTGTACAGAATATCTCAAGAACGGAACATTGTACAAACTTCAAACTTAAGTTACATACCACTACCGGACCTGACACAAACATTTTCATCAAAATCGGTCAACCGGAAGTAGTAGTTTATTCATGTAATTTTTCACTTTTTTGCGATTTTCTCAAAAACTGGTCCTATGATTTTTTTTAAATCGCCTAATTTACTAATTTTTTTTATGCTCTACAAGATAGGGTAGGCGCCATGTTTGCTGAAATTCTCGGTGAGGCTGTTTTCACGTAAAGAAATTGTTTTTTTAAGATTACGGCTTTAATATGCACTGTAGAGAAAAAATTTACATAATAAAAGTTGTAGAGAATTTAAAGTCCTACAACTTTTATTTCAAACATTTTTTTGTATAACGCTTAGTTTAGCAGTAATTAGCGATTTTCTGTTTTTTTCTCATGAAAACGTGTGAAAAATCGATTTTTTAAGATTTCGGGCTTAGTATGCTTTTACGAAAAAAGTGTATATAATTAAATTTATACTATTAAATTTATAATTGAAAGATCTACAACTTTTATTTAAAACATTTTTTTCTACAGAGCCTAATTTAGCATGAAAGAGTGATTTTCTGTATTTTTAAGCCAAAATGAGGTTGATTTTCCTTTTGTCTTTCACTCATGATTAAAATAAGGTTATTTTTTTGAGGTTAGTTTTTTGTTTATTTCTAATGTTTTATTACTAATGTTAGGTTATACTGGTCATTATTTGCATTGGCAAGAGAAAGTAGTGTGAGTGTTTCACACCAATTTGTAAAAGATGTCGATTATTCATACATACGTACCGACAGAATTTTGCGTGTTCACTAGCAATTGTTGCTTGTTTAACCGTGCGAAATCATGTACTCGATCCTGTGGTAGAAATTGGCATAAATTATCCACTTGAATCGATAGATCTTTCATCACTGCTTCAACCTAATTACACACAAAACAAAACAAAAATAAATACATAAATCAAATGTTTAACTCCAAAATCAGGCATTATAACTCTATAATCAAGCCAGAGGCTACATATGCTTGTGAGACCCTTTTCAACTTGAACACTCGATCAACCACGGACAAACTTCAAAAGATAGACAGAAGAATATTAAGAACAGCCATTAATTTCAAGCATCAAGTCCAAGGAAAATGGTGGATAGTCCCCAACAATATAGTTTATAAGGAAAATGAGCCGATATTGGACACAATGAGGAAGAGGAGAGTCGCTTTCTTTGGCCACCTTAGCAGACTGCCTGACTCAAGACTCATTAAACAGCTCCTTGACTACCAAATGAAGAATAAGATCCAAAACAAATGGATATAGGAAGTCATGTCAGACATGAGAAACTTGAATATAAATGAAGAAATGATCCAGAGACGAGAAGAGAAGACCATCCTAAAGGAAAAGAGGATAACCCAACTGCTTTTCAGAGAGAGAAGACAGCCGAATGCAGTTGTAGCAGAGAGATTGAGAGCCACCAGGTCAAGGAATATGAAATTGATGTGGGAACGAAGAAAACAGTGTGGTGCCACAACTAACTCCTCAAGGAACGCATGTCCATGAGTGACTTGAGTGCTCCAATTGGGGCGTAAAAAAAAAAAAAATCAAATCAAATGTTTTTAAGGTATAGAAAGTTATTGCTTTGTATCTTCCCATGACCGGATCCACCATTCACCCCCTATTCTCCTAATCCCCAACCCTTAAGCCCCGGAGCAAAATGAGACACAGGTCTGTGAGGTGACGCAGGGTGTCTTTAACACCAAATTTTTCACAGCAGAGTTAATCACTGTGACTATCATCGAAGTGATGGTAAATAAAGCTACTTTTTGAAAACGTGATACTGAAAATCACAGCCTGCTCGATAACAGAATTCTATAACCTGTTATTAAAATAACAATGTTATTGTCTAGAAAGGGCTGACGAATACAAGGAGGAATGGAGGAATCATCTTGGCAGGATGGATTAGAGGAGGATTCCCAAGACGATAATGTCTTACGTGCCAGAAGGTAGAAGGGATGTGGGTCGGCCGAGGAAAAGATGGAATTAAGATTTTTGTGAAACCGGAACAGGCTTTAAGCCTAATCCTTGTTGGAAAGAAGAAGAAGAAGATTGTCTAGCCTACAATACAATGTAAAGGGTGTTTTTTTTTAGAGGTATAGAACTTTAAGATGGCAGTACTGATTTCCATGGTGGCCATTTTGAAAACTGTTTTGTAATTTATGTTCAGTTTGGTTTGCCATTTTATAATTCAATAGACTGACGCCTAAACAACGCTTGCAAATTGTGCAGATTTATTTTAAAAATCATGGTTCGATTCATGAAACTTATCGCGCACTACGTCCGTTTTACGATCGACATTATCGTCCATCAGAGTAAATAATTCACTCAACAATGAAACGTTTTCGGTCAACATTTACTCTGAATGACAACACACATCCTTTGAGACGTCATACAGTGCGTACTGAAGAAGCTATTGCTGCTGTAGAGCGTAGCATTGAGGAAGACCCGAATGAGTCCATCCGCCATCGTGCACAAAACTTGGAGCTGTGTCCATCAACTTTATAGAAGATTTTGCGGACTGATCTTAATTTACGTGGTTACAAAATCCAACTCGTTCAGGAATTAAAGCCGAATGACCACCTGGCAAGGCATACATTTGGAGAATGGGCCCAGAACATGATTGCTGTTGATCCCGATTTTCACATGAAAATTTTGTTCAGTGATGAAGCCCATTTTTGGTTGAATGGCTACGTGAATAAACAAAACTGCCGCATTTGGAGTGAAGGTAATCCTCGATATATTGCTGAGAAGCCTTTACATCCAGAAAAAGTGACTGTTTGGTGTGCTTTATGGGCTAGTGGAGTCATTGGTCCTTACTTCTTCAAAAATGATGCCGGGCAGAATGTTACAGTCAATGGTGACCGCTACTGAGCCATGACCAATGACTTTTTTGTTCCTAAATTGAATCGCCTTAATGTTGGAGAGCTGTGGTTTCAACAAGATGGTGCAACGTGTCACACAGCGCGTGCCACAATCGATTTACTGAAGGAAACGTTTGGTGAATGAAAGTATTATTATTATTATTATCGACGCCATTTCGTGTTTACAAACAAAACAGGCCATGCAGAAATGAAAATATCTCTTTACTACGTACTTGATTTTGTCAACAAAGAAGAAAAACAGTCAACAATAAATGCGTAAATACAGTTGGTAACACTTACTGGATGCAATTCAAACACTTTCAATGCCAATCGAGTTAAATCGTGTTTGGCGTATAAGCATGGTAAGCCCACTACGTGTATACTCGTGTTTGGCGTGTAAGCGTGGTAAGCCCACTACGTGTATACTCGTGTTTGGCGTGTAAGCGTGGTAAGCCCACTACGTGTATACTCGTGTTTGGCGTGTAAGCATGGTAAGCCCACTACGTGTATACTCGTGTTTGGCGTGTAAGCGTGGTAAGCCCACTACGTGTATACTCGTGTTTGGCGTGTAAGCGTGGTAAGCCCACTACGTGTATACTCGTGTTTGGCGTGTAAGCGTATTACGTGTATACTCGTGTTTGGCGTGTAAGCGTGGTAAGCCCACTACGTGTATACTCGTGTTTGGCGTGTAAGCGTATTACGTGTATACTCGTGTTTGGCGTGTAAGCGTGGTAAGCCCACTACGTGTGTACTCGTGTTTGGCAGTGAAAGGGTTAATAGATTTAAGTTCAGAATCGGATTCGGAAAAAACAAATCTGTGTTCGAAACTGCAAGTTACATGGCTATGATAAAACAAAACAAAACAAAACGTAGCGAAAGCATACATGAAAAAATGACAAAGTCTTGGAGAATTTTCCCGAACAAAGAAATTAAAGGTGAAAAATTCATAAACTATTTTTAGGTTAGGTTTCCAGGTAGAAAACTTTGCGTGTATGCACGACCTCAAATAGTTTTTCCCATCTCGGACTTGTTGTTGTTCAGGTCATCAGCCGGAGGACTGGTTTGAACCTTAAGAGGTTTTACTAAGTAAAACGAGGAGTGAGGTGGTTTACCATTGCCTTCCTCACTGAATGGAAAAGTACGCTTATATCAGCATGCCGGGCCCTCTGAAAAGCGCATATTTTCCACCCTGCAAATGACGCCTTCACTTCATTCACCACAAGGTCTAGCTGTATAATGAAATTCATTACTTTCAGAGGAGATAACTCTGATTAGTATCTTTTACACCTCTACCATTTCTGTTCTTAAATGATTCAGTCATTTAATTGGCTGACCATGTGATAAGAAAGAGAACTATTTATTTTAGCCCTGCAACGAACAGACCGAATCAACATCTCGGACTATGGGAACAAATGAATTCGATAAGATCACATCGCACAGGAAATTGCGTTAAGCAGGGCCACTACGAGCAGAATCTGCGACACGTCACCCCGTGCTCTAACATGCGCGATTTTGACCAGTTTTGTGGTTCGCATGAACTCATGGTGAGCCACCTTGGATCACCTCATGGACCAGAGTCTCATTTTGCGCCTGGTCTTAGTCTCAAAGCATAAAGCATAGCCTCGAAGCCTCCTCATTAGCATAAAACTCAATGTTAACTTTTTGCCAAATTTCTCGACACCCACAAATAAAAACTTGAAAATTCTTTTTCAGATCTGTCTCTTTTTGTGCCTCGCCAACCTTAACCAAGTTTCAAGTAACCTTATTTTAGGCCCACCCACAACTCCTCTACATCTATCTCTTCCACTGAATCATCTCACCTCCATTACTCTTTTAACATCACATTTTTTTTCAATTCATCCATCTTGTAATTAAGGTCATCACCCAAAAGGTTCGTTTGAACCTCTAGAGAGGCTTTACTAAGTAAAACGAGGAATGAGTTGATTTATAAGTGTCTTCCTCACCGAGTAAAAAATTATGCTTATCAGCATGCCAGACCTTTGAAAAGCATATATTTTCCACCCTGCAAATGACATCATCACTTCATTCACCACAGGGTCTCGCTGTATAATGAAATTCATTTTTCTCAGAGAAGAAATACATTACTCTCTTGAGGGGGAGAGATGATATATCTCTCCCCCTCGACTGCGGGGTATTTAAGCGGCAGCACTAGCCCGCGAGGCACACTCTCCAATCATCTCTCAACCGGAGAAGAACAAGAAAGAAGAGCTCCCGACTGAAGAAGAAGAGCCCAGCTGAAACCAGACGCACCATCCCTGGTCTACACTACTGATAACGTGGACACGCGTTCCCTCACCGGTCAGACTTCGCCGACCCGGAGAAAACCGCTTCGGCCGCGCTATCGGCAGACGGGCTATGCCAACCCGACACTGCGGACTCTGAGGGCTACCGCTGTCACACTGTAGTGGGGACCTAACTGCCGCAGAGGGAAAGCTAGGCCTGAACCCGGTAACCGAGCCGTCACTCTTCGGGCTCTGCTACAAACACGCCGGGGCTTGCCGCTTTCGGCCACCAACAACGGTCATTTTCAGGGCCAAATACAAAACACACCTGGCCCTTTCAGGGCGATCAATATAATTAAACGGCCCTTTTCAGGGCCACCAACTTTAAGAACAAGGTTTCATCATGTGTTGTCGGCCCCAGTATAAATGTGTCAACAATAAATCAAATTAATTTTGAAAATTTTTTTTCAATTTGTTAAATTCATTCTATTTTCATTTTGTTTCAAAATTTTGTTTTTTTTATTCAGTACATTAATTAGCAATCTATTAAAGGTAACTTCACAGTTACAAATAGTTTAGGTTACGGCAAGAAATTTGTGAAAATGAAGAACAATAAAAATTTTCACTTACTTCCTTTAGACTTGACGGTTTTCTATTAATCATCCATGTCGAAATAGCCTTGTCCTTGGTAATCGTCCGAGAGATTGTAATATTACCATTAGGACAGAATAGCTCGATCTGGATGTTTCCCTTTTTACAACCTCTTCGGACGAAATCGCTTACCTATTAAAACAAAAAACAGATGTAAAACACTCACACTTTTCTCTTGCCAATGCAAATATAATGAACTACATAACAACTACATAACCTAACATTTGTAAAAAGACATCAGAAATAAACATTGGCGTAGTTGGTATTTTCTTGCCCTCATACAGCTCAAAGAACAAATGAACTTTTGGCCAAGTTTAAATGGGACGTTTTCGATCATCCCTCATACAGCCCGGACTTGGCTAATAGTGACTTTCACCTGTTCCCGAACATGAAGCGGTGGCTTGCATCTCAGCGGTTTGCCAAGGACGAAGAGCATCAAAACGCCGTGAATGGTTGGCGACATTCACAGGCAGCACATTTTTATGCAGAGGGTATTTCAAAGACTGTTCCAAGGTACGACAAGTGCTTGAATCTGTTTGGCTATGTCGAAAAATAGAGAAAAACTGTAGTTTTAATATGTATATAATAAAGTTTTTGTATCTTCACTCGTTTACTTTTTATTTCAAAACGGAGTTTATTTTCTAGATAACTCTCGTATCATCACTCGGTGAAGACACATTTTTACTACTGCGTTTTTGTCGTCGAATCTGACATCTCCATTTGCGGTTGCGTTCTAACTGCTGTTACAACAATATTCATTGCGTTTCTGTCGCGGCAATAAAACTGCTGAATATGTCACTAGCCTTAATGGTGGAATATTGTAATCAATTATTTTTTTTTATTACACATAAATTATTTATACACATTATTTATAATGTTGAACCCACCGGGTTGGTTTGGAGGTAAAGTCGTCCCTAAAATCAGCTGTTTAACAGCAGATTTTCGGTGACGAAGGTTCCGCGTTCAAATCCTAGTAAAGGTAGTTACTTTTATACGGATTTGAATATACTAGACAGTGGTTACCGGTGTACTTTGATGGTTGGGGTTTAATTAACCATACTCTCTCAGGAATGGTCGGCCTGGGTCTGTACAAGACTACACCTCATTTACACGTCATACACATCATCCTCATCTCATTGGGTCATGGGGTTGCTTATTGTTCTGAATTGAACAGATTGCAACGTACACAAATTAGGAATAGATTTATTTATAAACACATACAATAACATGATACACAGAGCATATATATACACAAATAACAATAAAGGAAGATTTGATAAAGAAATAAATTATATTAAAGAAGTAGCACGAAATAATGGATACAATAATATTTTCATAAACCGATTAATAAATAAATACCTAGATAAAATTAATCAGAAAAAAAAACATCTATTACCATTAAATAATAAAGAAGAAATAAACAAAAATGGTAATAAATACATAACATATAATTACATAAATAATAAAATACACAAAATTACCAATGTATATGACAAAAATCTGGTGTGAAACACTCACACAACTTTCTCTTGCCAATGCAAATAATTAACAATAAACCTAACATTAGTATTAAAACATTAAAAATGAACAAAAACTAACCTCAAAAACATAACCTTATTTTAATCATGAGTGAATGACGCAAAATGACAATCGAACTCAGTTTGGCTTAAAAATACGGAAAATCACGCTTTCACGCTAAACTAGGCTCTGTAGAGAAAAATGCTCTAAACAAAAGTTGTAGATCTTTTAATTTTCTATAAATTTAATTATATACACTTTTGTTGTAAAATCCATACTAAGACCGAAATGTTAAAAAAATCGATTTTTCTCACGTTTTCGTGAGAAAAAAAACAGAAAATCGCAAATTACCGCTAAACTAAGCGTTATACAAAAAAATGTTTGAAATAAAAGTTGTAGAATTTTACATTCTCTACAACTTTTATTATATAAGTTTTTGCGCTAAAATTTATATTAAAGCCGTAATCTTAAAAAAAACAACGTTTTTACGTGAAAACAGCCTCACCGAGAATTTCAGCAAACATGGCGCCTACCCTATCTTGTAGAGAATAAAAAATTAAGTAAAATAGGCGATTTTAAAAAAAATCGTAGGACCAGTTTTTGAGAAAATCGCAAAAAACTGAAAAATTATACGAATAAACTACTACTTCCGGTTGACCAATTTTGATGAAAATGTTCGTGTCGCGTCCGGTAGTGGTATGTAACTTAAGTTTCAAGTTTCAAGTTCGTACGATGTTCCGTTCTTGAGATATTCTGTTCACACACAGACACACACACACACACACACACACACACACACACACACACACACACACAAACACACACCAATCGCTAAAAACATGTTTTTTGGGTTCAGGAGGTCTGAAAACGTATAGATCCGGTGAAAACTCGATTTCGAAAAATCGACATGAAAACAATACTTTCCTTCTATATATTCTTATAGGCAAGAGAAAGTAAAAATGAAATCATAGAAAAAAATTTGGTATGTAACACTCACACAACTTTCTCTTGCCAATGCAAATATTGAACAATATAACCTAACATTAGTAAAAAAACATTAGAAATAAGCAAAAAAAAACTAACCTCAATAAAACATAACCTCTTTGAATCATGAGTGCAAGATGCAAAATGAAAATCAATCTCAGTTTGGCTTAAAAATACAGTAAATCACTCTTTCACACTAAACTAGGCTCTGTAGAGAAAAACGCTCTAAATAAAAGTTGTAGATCTTTTAATTTCCTATAAATTTGATTATACTTTTTTGTCCTAAAATGCATACTAAGACTAAAAGCTTTAAAAATATCGATATTTTTACACGGTTTCATGAGAAAAAAACAGAAAATCGCTAATTACCACTAAACTAGGAATTATACAAAAAAATGTTTGAGTTAAAAGTTGTAGGATTTTAAATTCTCTACAAATGTTGTTATATACATTTTTGCGCTAAAATGCATATTGAAGAATTTCAGCAAACATGACGCCAAATCTTGTAAAGCATAAAAAATTTAGTAAACCAGTCGATTTTTTTTAAAAAAAATTTGTAGGACCAGTTTTTGAGAAAATCGCAACAAAAGTGAAAAATTACACGAATAAACTAATGTTTCCGGTCGAACGATTTTGATGAAAAAGTTCGTGTCGGGTCCGGTAGTAGTTCGTACGATGTTCCGTTCTTGAGATATTTTCTTAACACACACGCACGCGCGCGCGCACACGCACACACTCACCGACCAATCGCTAAAAACATGTTTTTTGGGTTCAGGGGTTCTGAAAACATATAGATCCAGTGAAAACACGATTTTGAAAAATTGACATGAAAACAATACTTTCCTTCCTACATAATTCATATTGGCAAGAGAAAGTAAAAATCTGGCTGGGTGGGAAGAACTAACGTTGATTCAAGTTACGGCGAATGAAAGTCGCGTACTGCATTTATACAATACAAGTAACACCATCTAGCGGCAAAACGAGTTACTAATTTTTTTAACCAAACTCAGTCATACACTATTTGCTTAGGGAATTTTTATTTTATTATTTTTATACAATGACCCACCGGGTTGGTCTAGAGGTAAAGTCATCGCCAAAATCAGCTGTTTAACAGCTGATTTTCGGAGACGAAGGTTCCTGGTTCAAATCCTAGCAAATATAGTTACTTTTATACGGATTTGAATACTAGACAGTGGTTACCGGTGTACTTTGATGGTTGGGGTTTAATTAACCATACTCTCTCAGGAATGGTCGGCCTGGGTCTGTACAAGACTACATCTCATTTACACGTCATACACATCATCCTCATCTCATTGGGTCATGGGGTTGCTTATTGTTCTAAATTGAACAGATTGCAACGGACACAAATTAGGAATAAAAAAAAAAAAAAAAAATTTTTTATACAATTTACTGAAGAAATTTTAACAATTCAAGAATGTGTTGTTATAGTTTACATATAAATTGAGAAGTTATTCATAATAATTATTTAAACTAATTCAAACAGAGCATATTATTAAATATCCTACTGCCTGCATTCAAGAAGAATAAAACATCCATTTTTGTGGATATAGTTTCATACTTCCTAAAACTCCGCAATTAAAGAAAGAAATTAATTTATCAATTATTGGAATTACCAAAAAACAGATTATGGGAAGCCATGGAGAGAAGTGGAAAAAACAATACATACATCAATGCAGTAAAAAAGATGTATGAAGATAATATGAGTTGCGTGAAAAGTCGAGAAGGAGTGTCAAGCATGTTTCTTGTCAACAAAGGTTTGAGACAGGGTTGTTGTATATCTCCTACCCTGTTTAAGATATACATGAATGCGGCACTGGAAAAATGGTGTAGAAAATGTAGGAATATGGGAGTCCAGTTGGGAAGAGATTACATTCATACACTTTTGTTTGCTGACGACCAGGTTGTTCTAGCTGAGGCTGAAGAAGATTTGGAATACATGTTGCGAAAATTAATAGAGGAGTATGATAAATGGGGGCTAGAGGTGAACACGGAAAAGACGCAGTACTTGGTTATTGGAAGAGACCTTAATGTAAACGGAAACATCATTAAGAATGTTGAAGAGTATAAATATTTAGGAGTGACGTTTACAAAAAATGGAAGGGACGAAAAAGACATAGCTAATAAAATTGTGAAAGGAAAGGCATTAACTGGTCAACTGAACTCAATTCTGTGGAGTCTCAACATAAGAAAAGACATAAAGAAACGAATATTTTCAGCAATAGTGGAAGGTACGGTGACATATGGGGCAGAAGTGTGGACCATTACGCAAAATATGAAAAATAGAATCAGTACAGTGGAGAACAGATACTGGAGAAGACGTTGCAGATTGACGTTACGAGATAGGGTAACGAATATAAGAGTAAGAGAGATAATGGGCATTGAAGACTCAATAATAGACCATATTGAGAGAAAACAACTGCACTGGTATGGTCACATGCGAAGAATGAGCAACGTACAAATCCCACTGAAGGCTTGGAACTGGAGACCGCAGCGAAATAGAAAAAGATGAAGACCGAGAAGGAGTTGGATGGAAGGTATTGACAGAGCCATGGAAAGAAGAAACATAGAGGAGGAGTCATGGCAAGACAGGCAAAAATGGCGTTTTGACTGCGACAAACGACCCAGTGTTGTAAATAGTCGCCACTATATATATAATTTTTGGAATTTGTGGGAGCAACCAGATCTAATTTCTGTTGCGTTGATTGTACAAGTAAATGATTAGATTACTCTGGATTGATAATAGAATTTATACATAAATTACATTCTCTTGCCTAAATGAATACTTATATAGGAAGGAAAGTATTGTTTTCATGTCGATTTTTCGAGTTTGGAAATCCAGTTTTTTAACGGATCTACACGTTTTCAGACCCCCTGACCCCAAAAACCATGTTTTTATTGATTGGTCTGTGTGTGTGTGTGTGTGTGTGTGTGTGTGAACAGAATATCTCCAGAACGGAGTATCTTATGAATTTAAAACTTCAAGTTACATACCACTACCGGACCCGACACGAACATTTTCATCAAAATCGTTCAACCGGAAGTAGTAGTTTATTCGTGTAATTTTTCACTTTTTTGCGATTTTCTCAAAAAGGTCCTACGATTTTTTTTAAAAAATCGCCTGGTTTACTAAATTTATTATGTTCCACAAGATAGGGTAGGCGCCATGTTTGCTAAAATTCTTGGTGAGGCTGTTTTTACGTAAACAAATAGTTTTTTTACGATTGTGGGCTTTAATATGCATTTTAGCGCAAAAATTTATATAATAGAAAATGTAGAGAATTTAAAATCCTACAACTTTTAGTTCAAACATTTTTTTGTATAACGCTTAGTTTAGCTGTTATTAGCAATTTTCTGTTTTTTCTTACGAAAACATGTGAAAAATCGATTTTTTAAAGAATTCGGCCTTAGTATGCAATTTACGACACAAGTGTATAATCAAATTTATAGGAAATTAAAAGATCTACAATTTTTATTTAAACTATTTTTTTCCAAAGATCCTAGTTTAGCGTGTAAAAAAATAAAAGTTGTAGATCTTTTAATTTCCTATAAATTTGATTACACTTTTTTGTCATAAAATGCATAATAAGGCTAAAAGCTTTAAAAAAATCGATTTTTTTACACGTTTTTATGAGAAAAAAACAGAAAATCGCTAATTACTACTAAACTAAGAATTATACAAAAAAATGTTTGAGTTAAAAGTTATAGGATTTTAAATTCTCTACAAATGTTATTATATACATTTTTGCGCTAAAATGCATACTGAAGAATTTCAGCAAACATTACGCCAACCAAATCTTGTAAAGCATAAAAAATTTAGTAAACCAGTCGTTTTTAAAAAATAATTGTAGGACCAGTTTTTGAGAAAATCGCAAAAAAGTGAAAAATTACACGAAAAACTGCTATTGCCGATCGACCGATTTTGATGAAAATGTTCGTGACGGGTTCGGTAGTGGTATGTAACTTAAGTTTCAACTTTCAAGTTCGTACGATGTTCCGTTCTTGAGATATTTTCTTCACACACACACACCAATCGCTAAAAACATGTTTTTTGAGTTCAGGGGGCCTGAAAACATGTAGATCAAGTGAAAACTCTATTTTGAAAAATCGACATGAAAACATTACTTTCCTTCCTATTTATTCATATTGGCAAGAGAAAGTAACTAGGCTGGGCGGGAAGGACTAACGTCGATTCATTCAACTCATGCTGAAAGTCGCGTACTGCATTTATCCAATACAAGTAACACCATCTAGCGACAAAGAGAGTTACTAATTTTTTTAACCAAACTCAGTCATACACTATTTGCTTAGGGAATTTTTATTTTATTATTTTATACAATTTACTGAAGAAATTTTAACAATTCAAGAATGTGTTATTATAGTTTACAAATAAATTGAGAAGTTATTCATAATAATTATTTAAACTAATTCAAACAGAGTATATTATTAAATATCCTACTGCCTGCAATTAAGAAGAATAAAACATCCATTTTTGTGGATAGTTTCATACTTCCTGAAACTTAGACAAAACGGAATGAAATATCTAGAATGAATAATCAATTTTTGGAATTTGTACAGGAGCAGCTAGATCTAATTTCTATTTGATCTGTTGCGTTGATTGTACAAGTAAGTAGATGAATTACTCTGCATTGTCAATGATGTACTTATTACTTTCTCCTGCCTATGTGAAAACTTATATAGGAAGGAAGGTATTATTTTCATGTCGATTTTTCGAGTTTAGAAATCCAGTTTTCACCGGATCTACACGTTTTCAGACCCCCTGAACCCAAAAAAAACACGTTTTTTTTATTGGTCTGTGTGTGTGTGTGTGTGTGTGTGTGTGTGTGTGTGTGTGAACAGAGTAACGTACGAACTTGAAACTTAAAACTTAAGTTACATACCACTACCGGACCTGACACGAACATTTTCATCAAAATCGGTCAACCGGAAGTAGGAATTTATTCGTGTAATTTTACACTTCTTTTTGCGATTTTCTCAAAAACTGGTCCTACGATTTTTTTAAAAATCGCATGGTTTACTCAATTTTTTATTCTCTACAAGATAGGGTAGGCGTCATGTTTGCTGAAATTCTGGGCGAGGCCGTTTTAACGTAAAAACATAGTTTTTTTAAGATTACGGCTTTAATTAATATGCAATTTAGAGCAAAAATGTATATAATAAAAGTTGTAGAGAATTTAAAAACCTACAACTTTTAATTCAAACATATTTTTGTATAACGCGTAGTTTAGCAGTAATTAGCAATTTTCTGTTTTTTTCTCACGAAAACGTGAGAAAAATCGATTTTTTTAAGATTTCGGCCTTAGTATGCATTTTATAATAAAAGTGTATATAATTAAAATTATAGAAAATTAAAAGATCTGCAACTTTTATTTAGAACATTTTTCTCTACAGAGCCTAGTTTAGCGTGAAAGAGTGATTTTCCGTATTTTTAAGCAAAACTGAGGTAGATTTTCATTTTGCGTCTTTCACTAATAATGATTAAAATAAAGTTATGTCTATTGAGGTTAGGTTTTTGTTTATTTTAAATGTTTTATTACTAATGTTAGGTTATATTGGTCATTATTTGCATTGGCAATAGAAAGTTGTGTGTGTTTCACACCGGTTTTTGTTTCTAAAATTGATCAGTTTTGATTTTTCAGACTATATAATATCAATAGTAGCTTCTGTAATCTGTTTTTACTCTCCCACACTGGTAAAATATTTTGTAACAGTTTATTTCTTTTGCAATTAGTTAATAAATACAATAACTTTAAGCAAAGATGAAAAAATTTGGGTAATGTCCTTAAATTAAAATATACACCACACCCAGTACTGGGTTTCAACATGACTAAACTGTAACAAATACTATATATACATATATATATTTAATTTTTATTTTATTAAACATCCTATGTAGGATTTTTAAACAGCCGTATTATTTAAAATTGAAATATATATTTTCTAACCACCAGAATATGGTAACATAAAACACTTACCAATGTTTATAGCGCTTTCGTGTATCTTGTACACATCTTCAGTAAATTAACATTTATTACAAGTCAAAATTTAAAACTTCCTGCTCCTACCATGGTAGATAAGGAATAGTCTATTCTTATATTTAAAACAGTCTTGCCAACTTAATCAGTTGATTGTCGTATTCAATTTGTGTGTTCATTAATTTCTCCCTGCTATTGTATTTATAAATATAATATTTTTCCAGAATTTCAATTTCATTTTGTTTGTTATTTATTTCTAATATTTCTAGATTATTTTTTATATTCGACACATTGTGTTTATTTTTTATCATGTGTTCAGTTACATTGGAGAATTTTCGATTTCCTTTTTTATAGTTAGAATAGTGTTCTGTAAAACGTTTTTAAAAGATCTGGTGGTTTTACCGATATATATTTCATTACATTCATTACATTTAATCTTATAAATTCCACATGAATTAAATTGATTATTTTCTTTTTCTTTATCATTTACATTTGCTTTAATATTATGTTTTTGTAAAATAAATTTTATAGGAAACTGGGGTTTATATGCTATTTTGTATTTATTTTTATCGTATATATTGGTAATTTTATGTATTCTATGATTTATGTAATTATATGTAATGTATTTATTACCATTTTTGTTTATTTCTTCTTTATTGTTTAATGGTAATAGATGTGTTTTTTTTTTTTGATTGATTTTATGTAAATATTTATTTATTAATCTGTTTATGAAAATATTATTGTAACCGTTATTTCTTGCTATTTCTTTAATATAATTTATTTCTTTATTAAATCTTTCTTTATTGTTATATGTGTATATATATGCTCTGTGTATCATGTTATTGTATGTGTTTATTTTATGTATCCATGGGTGATTTGAAAATCTGTTTATTGTGTTATTTGTAGCATGTGGTTTCCTATATATGTCAGTTTCTATTATATTATTTATTATTTGTATTTTTATATCCAGGAAATTTATGTTTTTATCTTTTTCAACTTCACATGTAAATTTTAGTTTTTCATAGTAATTATTCAATTTTTTATTTATAATATTATGTTCACCCTTTATTTTTTCATTATAAATTACCAATATGTCATCTACATATCTTACCCAAAGTAAAATGTTGTGTGTGTGTGATATATTATTTACAATTATGTTTTCAAATTCTTGTATATAAATTTCTGATAGTATGGCAGATAATGGAGAACCCATAGCTAGTCCTTCTGTTTGATTATAAAATTTATTATTAAATGTAAAATAATTTTGGTTACAAATATTTCTTATTATTGTACATATTTTATTTATTATATTATTGTTTTCCCCATTACTTTTTAATTTTTTATTTATTATATTTAGTGTTTCTTTTATGGGTATATTTGTATACATGTTAGCTATGTCAAATGATACCATCTTTGTGTCTTTACTTACTTTTATTGTTTTTATTTTTTCTATTAAATTGTAACCATTTTTAATATTGCATTTGTAATTTAATTTAATTTTCTGCCGTAAAATTTTATCTATTGTTTTAGCTAGTAAGTAATTAGGTGCAGTTTTAAAATTTATTAAAGGTCTAATTGGTATTTGTTTTTTATGTAATTTTGGTAATCCTGTAAATATTGGGGCTTTAGGTATGTATGGATATAATCTTGTATGATA
The DNA here is from genome assembly GCA_035578175.1 of Catonia carolina. Classification (NCBI taxonomy): domain Eukaryota; kingdom Metazoa; phylum Arthropoda; class Insecta; order Hemiptera; family Achilidae; genus Catonia; species Catonia carolina. The sequence continues at coordinate 17,050,242 of JAQMRL010000015.1, forward strand.
TTTAATATTATTATTGTAGTTTAACATGTCCCTATTGTCATTAATTAAAGTTTTTACTATTCTTAAATATTTTTGCGTTGGGTCTTTTATTTCGACATAATTATTTTTATTAATAAATTGATTTATTTTGTTATTGTAATCATTTATGTACATGATTGTAGGTGTATTCGTTTTATCGGAATGTAATAAGATTGCCTTATTTATTTCTAATTTTTCTTGAACATTAAGAACATCTTTTTTATTTATAAATTTATTGACACCATTTTTATTTTTGTTTTCAATTAATTTTATGGTATTATGTATAATATTATTACGTGTGTATTCTTTATCTTTATCATCTACTTTATAAATATTTAATTCCGTATCAACTATTATATTCTTACATATTTTTTCCTTATTGTCATTTGAATTAGTAAGGATAAACTTATTTGAGTTGATTATGACTTTCTTATCTATTTGATTAAAATTAATGTCTGTAAAATTTTTATAATTATTATTGCATGTTTGTATTTGTTTATTATGAATGGCTTTATTTTCTTTATCTTTTGATAGTAAAATATTAAACTTTTTGCTATGTCTATTTAAAAGTGTCTAAAATATAACATAGTTCCGAAATATGTAACAATAAAAACAAACAATAAAAATAAAATTTCAATAAAAACTATAAAGTTTGCACAAATATACAGATTTAAACATGAAATAAAATATGCTTATTATATAAAAAATAAAATAAACACTGAAATTTATGATACACATTTATGGGTTTTAAAAGATATGGGTTTTAATTTTTATGAATGTATTATGGGTGAAATAAAAAATAAAATTAAGAATATTAGAGAACAGATATTAAATAGACATAGCAAAAAGTTTAATATTTTACTATCAAAAGATAAAGAAAATAAAGCCATTCATAATAAACAAATACTAACATGCAATAATAATTATAAAAATTTTACAGACATTAATTTTAATCAAATAGATAAGAAAGTCATAATCAACTCAAATAAGTTTATCCTTACTAATTCAAATGACAATAAGGAAAAAATATGTAAGAATATAATAGTTGATACAGAATTAAATATTTATAAAGTAGATGATAAAGATAAAGAATACACACGTAATAATATTATACATAATACCACAAAATTAATTGAAAACAAAAATAAAAATGGTGTCAATAAATTTATAAATAAAAAAGATGTTCTTAATGTTCAAGAAAAATTAAAAATGAATAAGGCAATCTTATTACATTCCGATAAATTGAATACACCTACAGGGTCATTCCATGTCAAATCAACACAGTGATTTTCCCTCACCTTTTCCAATTTCCATAAAATTTCACAGGGAGGTTGCCTACATATAGACTAAGAATAATACCAATTTTTATTCAATTTTATCAACCGGTTCTTGAATTACAGCTGTATAAAATTACCAAAAAAGGCCTAAAAACGTGCATACGGAAAGTTTTTAAATTCAAATTGTGCCTCTCCTAATTAAGATACAGAGCTGGAAAAGGTGTCATTTTAAAGCATTTTTCATGGTCTTTCATTTGATATGCAACACAACATATGTTAAGAGGAAAAATTTATTTTTTAAATCTTTCAAAATTTTGATTTTAAATTTTTCAAAATGCGCCGCTTCAAAAAATTTGAAAAAAATTTAAAACAACCTTTATATGTTTATAAACAAATACTGTAAGTTTAAACATGGGATCGTAATGGGTTCTGTCAAAAAGCTATCTACAAGAATACATTCAATGAGTTTTTTTTTGTAAAATTTTAGTCATACATGACTATCTGCCCATAACAGACAGGTGGAGTGTCAAATTATTTACACTCAATCTGTTAGTTGCAGGGCTAAAATAAATAGTTCTGTTTCTTGTCACATGGTCAGCCAATTAAATGACTGAATCATTTAAGAACAGAAGAGGTAGAGGTGTAAAAGGCACTAATCAGAGTTATCTCCTCTGAAAGTAATGAATTTCATTATACAGCCAGACCCTGTAGTGAATGAAGTGAAGGTGTCATTTGCAGAGTGGAAAATATGTGCTTTTCAGAGGGCCCGGCATGCTGATAAGTGTACTTTTCCATTCAGTGAGGAAGGCACGGTAAACCACCTCACTCCTCGTTTTACTTAGTAAAACCTCTACAGGTTCAAACCAGCCTTTCGGCTGATGACCTAAACAACAACATGACTATATAACATACATGAATACAATCAGTCATACATGAATAACATAAATACATTTATTATTGGAGTTTTGTTCAAATGCAGCTTAGCTTTAATTTAAACTTAACCAAAGTGTTTTGAAGGACAATCATAACTGCAGATCATTGATATGGTCGTTATATGCTACAGTTGCTTGATGTGTTTCTAGTTCAGTGATACTGTAAACTCTTCCTGTTAAGAGCAAATATATTATGAATAGACTCAAAGATAACCTAAAGGACTCAGAATAACTTGTGATTTAGCTGAAAACTATGGTTTTCTTCTGCAAGATGAAATACAGAGCTACCAGTGGACAAGCAACAGTCTGCCCATTTGTAATGTACTACAAAAAAGAAAAGACTGAATATGTAAGTGTTATAATATCTGAATGTTTAGAGCATACTAGAGCACTATTCTGCTTTCAAAAAAAACTTAAGACTTAATTGAACAGTGACAGTATCAGAAAAAAATACTACTTCTTTGATGAATCTTTGGCCCAATACAAGAATAGAAATTTTTTTATTAACTTGTGTTTCCATAAAGATGACTTCAATATCGAAGCTGAATGGCATTTTTCTGCAACACCACATGGAAAAGGTCTTTGTGATGGTGTTGGCAGTTAAGTAAAAAGGTTGACTGCTCCCGCCAACATACAGTGTCCTTGTGAAAACCAAATTCAAACACCACTTCAGCTGTATGAGTGAGCAAGATAATTTTGTGGCAAACAATATGTAGAAAACAGTTTATAGAAAACCACCTAAGCAACTCCTAAACAACACAAGGTACCAATAAACTACTTGCGTTTATTCCTATACCATAAAGCAAATCAAAAATAAAATTGAAGATCTTTTCTGAAGCAAATGATTTGACAACTGAAAAAGTAACTGAAAAGTAACAAGACCGACTTCAAATCATGGGATTTAGTGTTTATGTAGCCTAACTATAATACATGAAAATGATTGGTGACTAGCTTATGTTTTGGCAAAAGAAGAAGCAAGTGATGATGTTAGTCTTTTTCTTGCACCTGGTCAATTAACTTCCTTCTCTTACCCTAGAAGACAAGATGTTCTGTGGCTTCTTGTCAGTCATGTCTCATGCAATGTTAATCCAGTGACCCTAACAAGAAGAGTTCACAATATCATTGAACAAGAAACACATCAAACAACTGAAGCATGTAACGACTATATCAATGCTTTGCAGTTATGATTGTCCTTCAAACAGTTTGGTAAATTTAGACTTAAGCTAAGCTCCATTTAAACCAAACTTCAATAATACATATATGTATGTTATTCATGTGTGACTGTACTTTTAAACCAAATTGTACAAAAAACCTCATTGAATGTTTTTTTGTAGATAGCTTTTTGACAGAACCCATTATGATCCCATGTTTAAACTTACAGTGTTTGTTTATAAACATATAAAGGTTGTTTTAAATTTTTTTCAAATTTTTTGAAGCTGCGCATTTTGAAAAATTTAAAATCAAAATTTTGAAACAGATTTAAAAAATAAATTTTTCCTCTTAACATATGTTGTGTTGCATATCAAATAAAAGACCATGAAAAATGCTTTAAAATGACACCTTTTCCAGCTCTGTATCTTAATTAGGAGAGGCACAATTTGAATTTAAAAACTTTCCGTACGCGCGTTTTTAGGCCTTTTTTGGTAATTTTATACAGCTGTAATTCAAGAACCGGTTGATAAAATTGAATAAAAATTGGTATTATTCTTAGTCTATATGTAGGCAACCTCCCTGTGAAATTTTATCGAAATCTAAGATGGTAAAGTAAAATATGTGCTGAAATTGTGTTGATTTGACACGGAATGACCCTACAATCATGTACATAAATGATTACAATAACAAAATAAATCAATTTATTAATAAAAATAATTATGTCGAAATAAAAGACCCAACGCAAAAATATTTAAGAATAGTAAAAACTTTAATTAATGACAATAGGGACATGTTAAACTACAATAATAATATTAAATATCATACAAGATTATATCCATACATACCTAAAGCCCCAATATTTACAGGATTACCAAAATTACATAAAAAACAAATACCAATTAGACCTTTAATAAATTTTAAAACTGCACCTAATTACTTACTAGCTAAAACAATAGATAAAATTTTACGGCAGAAAATTAAATTAAATTACAAATGCAATATTAAAAATGGTTACAATTTAATAGAAAAAATAAAAACAATAAAAGTAAGTAAAGACACAAAGATGGTATCATTTGACATAGCTAACATGTATACAAATATACCCATAAAAGAAACACTAAATATAATAAATAAAAAATTAAAAAGTAATGGGGAAAACAATAATATAATAAATAAAATATGTACAATAATAAGAAATATTTGTAACCAAAATTATTTTACATTTAATAATAAATTTTATAATCAAACAGAAGGACTAGCTATGGGTTCTCCATTATCTGCCATACTATCAGAAATTTATATACAAGAATTTGAAAACATAATTGTAAATAATATATCACACACACACAACATTTTACTTTGGGTAAGATATGTAGATGACATATTGGTAATTTATAATGAAAAAATAAAGGGTGAACATAATATTATAAATAAAAAATTGAATAATTACTATGAAAAACTAAAATTTACATGTGAAGTTGAAAAAGATAAAAACATAAATTTCCTGGATATAAAAATACAAATAATAAATAATATAATAGAAACTGACATATATAGGAAACCACATGCTACAAATAACACAATAAACAGATTTTCAAATCACCCATGGATACATAAAATAAACACATACAATAACATGATACACAGAGCATATATATACACATATAACAATAAAGAAAGATTTAATAAAGAAATAAATTATATTAAAGAAATAGCAAGAAATAACGGTTACAATAATATTTTCATAAACAGATTAATAAATAAATATTTACATAAAATCAATCAAAAAAAAAACACATCTATTACCATTAAACAATAAAGAAGAAATAAACAAAAATGGTAATAAATACATTACATATAATTACATAAATCATAGAATACATAAAATTACCAATATATACGATAAAAATAAATACAAAATAGCATATAAACCCCAGTTTCCTATAAAATTTATTTTACAAAAACATAATATTAAAGCAAATGTAAATGATAAAGAAAAAGAAAATAATCAATTTAATTCATGTGGAATTTATAAAATTAAATGTAATGAATGTAATGAAATATATATCGGTAAAACCACCAGATCTTTTAAAAAACGATTTACAGAACACTATTCTAACTATAAAAAAGGAAATCGAAAATTCTCCAATGTAACAGAACACATGATAAAAAATAAACACAATGTGTCGAATATAAAAAATAATCTAGAAATATTAGAAATAAATAACAAACAAAATGAAATTGAAATTCTGGAAAAATATTATATTTATAAATACAATAGCAGGGAGAAATTAATGAACACACAAATTGAATACGACAATCAACTGATTAAGTTGGCAAGACTGTTTTAAATATAAGAATAGACTATTCCTTATCTACCATGGTAGGAGCAGGAAGTTTTAAATTTTGACTTGTAATAAATGTTAATTTACTGAAGATGTGTACAAGATACACGAAAGCGCTATAAACATTGGTAAGTGTTTTATGTTACCATATTCTGGTGGTTAGAAAATATATATTTCAATTTTAAATAATACGGCTGTTTAAAAATCCTACATAGGATGTTTAATAAAATAAAAATTAAATATATATATGTATATATAGTATTTGTTACAGTTTAGTCATGTTGAAACCCAGTACTGGGTGTGGTGTATATTTTAATTTAAGGACATTACCCAAATTTTTTCATCTTTGCTTAAAGTTATTGTATTTATTAACTAATTGCAAAAGAAATAAACTGTTACAAAATATTTTACCAGTGTGGGAGAGTAAAAACAGATTACAGAAGCTACTATTGATATTATATAGTCTGAAAAATCAAAACTGATCAATTTTAGAAACAAAAACCGGTGTGAAACACACACAACTTTCTATTGCCAATGCAAATAATGACCAATATAACCTAACATTAGTAATAAAACATTTAAAATAAACAAAAACCTAACCTCAATAGACATAACTTTATTTTAATCATTATTAGTGAAAGACACAAAATGAAAATCTACCTCAGTTTTGCTTAAAAATACGGAAAATCACTCTTTCACACTGAACTAGGCTCCGTAGAGAAAAATGCTCTAAACAAAAGTTAAAGATCTTTTAATTTCCTACAAGTTTGATTATTTAGTATACACGTTTGTCGTAAAATGCATACTAAGGCCGAAATCTTAAAAAATCGATTTTTCAAGCGTTTTTGTGAGAAAGAAAACAGAAAACCACTAAACTAATCGTTACACAAAAAAATGTTTAAATTAAAAAATGTAGGATTTTAAATTCTCTACGTGTTTTACTATATAAATTTTTGCGCTAAAATGCATATTAAAGCCGCAATCTTAAAAAATCAATTTTTTTACGTGAAAACAGCCTGACCAAGAATTTCAGCAAACATGGCGCCTACCCTATCTTATAGAGCATAAACAATTTAGTAAACCAGGCGATTTTTTAAAAAAAACGTAGAACCCGTTTTTGAGAAAATCGCAAAAAACTGAAAAATTATACGAATAAACTACTACTTCCGGTTGAATGATTTTGATGAAAATGTTCGTGTCGCGTCCGGTAGTGGTATGTAACTTAAGTTTCAAGTTTCAAGTTCGTACGATGTTCCGTTCTTGAGATATTCTGTTCACACACACACACACACACACACAGACCAATCGCTAAAAACATGTTTTTTGGGTTCAGGGGGTCTGAAAACGTATAGACCTGGTGAAAACTCAATGAAAACAATACTTTCCTTACAAAAAACAGAAAATCGCTAATTACTGCTAAACTAATCTTTATTCAAAAAAATTTGAAATAAAAGTTGTAGGATTTTAAATTTTCTACAACTTATATTATATAAATTTTTGAGCTGAAATGCATATTAAAGTCGTAAACTTAAAAAACAATTTTTTTACATGAAAACAGCCTCACCAAGAATTTCAGGAAACATGGCGCCTACCCTATGTTTTCGAGCATAAAAATATTTAGTAAACCAGGCGATTTTAAAAAAAAATCTTAGGACTCGTTTTAGAGAATATCGCAAAATAGTGCAAAATTACTCGAATAAACTACTACTTCCGGTTGACCGATTTTTATGAAAATGTTCGTATCGGGTCCGGTAGTGGTATGTAACTTAAGTTTCAAGTTTCAAGCTCGTACGATGTTCCGTTGTTGAGATATTCTGTTCACACACACAGGCCAATCGCTAAAAACATATTTTTTGGGTCCAGGGGGTCTGAAAACGTGTAGATCCGGTGAAAACTCAATGAAAACAATACTTTCCTTCCTATATATTCATATAGGCAAGAGAAAGTAAAAATTAAACGTTTTCTCAATTTTGTTATGATCAAATAGAATCAAAATTTAATAATAAATTTTTTTGTTAATTTGTGGTTTCCTTTTAGTTCAAAAAATACCTTTGAATTGTTTGTGGAAATAGAAATTGAAATTTGTGTTCTGGGCAATTAAAAGTCAATTTGATTTTAATGCCTTTGAAAATGCAATTTCAGTGCGTGTTATACAAATTTCTGAAAATTCACAATTATTTTCATAGTAAAATATCAACGTTGAAATTTTTACTGTAGTTTCCTCTAACACAGGTAGACACTCTGTAAAAATATTAAATTTTTATCCCATGCCTCACAAGAGATATTGTGCTTCAAACTTTGCAAAAATTGCAAATTTTCTATTTTTAAAATATCATAAAAATTAAAGGACACATTTATCAGAGTTAAAATTCTCACTATAGTGAATATAGGTTTATATGTAATTGTAAATAAAAAATCTGGTGTGAAACACTCACACAACTTTCTCTTGCCAATGCAAATAATGACCAATACAACCTAACTTTAATAATAAGCAAAAAACTAAACTAAAAAATCATAACCTTATTTTAATCATGAGTGAAAAACGCAAAATGAAATTCAACCTCAGTTTGGCTTAAAAATACGGAAAATCATTCTTTCATGCTAAACTGAATACCGTAGAGAAAAATGCTCTAAATAAAAGACGTAGAGCTTTTAATTTCCTATAAATATGATTATATACACTTTTGTTGTAAAGTGCATACTAAGGCCGAAATCTTAAAAAAATCGATTTTTCACACATTTTCGTGAGAAAAAACAGAAAATCACTAATTACCGCTAAACTATATATATAAATTTTTGCGCTAAAATCCATATTAAAGCCGCAATCTTAAAAAAACGATTGTTTTACGTGAAAACAGTCTCACCCAGAATTTCAGCAAACATGATACCTACTCTATCTTGTAGCGAATAAAAAATTTATTAAACCAGGCGATTTTTTAAAAAATCGTAGGACCAGTTTTTGAGAAAATCGCAAAAAAGTGAAAAATTACCGGAATAAACAACTACTTACGGTTGACCGATTTTGATGAAAATGTTCGTGTCGGCAGGTCCGGTAGTGGTATGTAACTTAAGTTTCAAGTTCGTACGATGTTCCGTTCTTGAGATATTTTGTACGCACACACAGACCAATTGCTAAAAACATGTTTTTTGGGTTCAGGGGGTCTGAAAACGTGTAGATCCGGTGAAAACTTGATTTCTTAAAATCAACATGATAACAATACTTTCCTTCCTGTATATTCACATAGGCAAGAGAAAGTAAAAATATTAGTGATCACTGTATGCTAATGATGTCAGAATATTTGATTGAAGTGTTTGACATGAATTTTTCAATACATACAGTTAATTCCTAATTTTGTGTACGTTGCAATCTGTTCAATTGAGAACAATAAGCAACCCCACGACACAATGAGATGAGGATGATTTGTATGACGTGTACATGAGGTGTACTCTTGTACAGACTCAGGTCGACCATTTCTGAGAGAGTATGGTTAATTGAACCCCAACCATCAAAGTACACCGGTAACTACTGTCTAGCATTCAAATCCGTATAAAAGTAACTACCTTTACTAGGATTTGAACCAGGAACCTTTGTCTCCGAAATACAGCTGTTAAACAGCTGATTTTTGGCGACGACGTTACCTCTAGACCAACCCGGTGGGTTTAGAGTTTTGATAGTTCGAGTCGCGGTAGTTGGAGGGTCCAGGTAATTCGAGTTGTGTTTGGTTGAAAACAAAATATATGTATTTGTGATATTGCGGCTCAAAAACGTCGCTCTATTTTGAAGCAAAATATCTGGTGTGAAACACTCACACAACTTTCTCTTGCCAATGCAAATAATGACCAATATAACCAAACATTAGTAATAAAACATTAGAAATAAACAAAAAACTAACCTCAAAAAATATAACCTTATTTTAATCATGAGTGAAAGACACAAAAGGAAAATCAAGCCCAGTTTGGCTTTAAAATACAGAAAATCACTTTTTCACGCTAAATTAGGCTCCAACCCACCGGGTTGGTCTAGAGGTAACGTCGCCGCCAAAAATCAGCTGTTTAACAGCTGTATTTCGGAGACAAAGGTTCCTGGTTCAAATCCTAGTAAAGGTAGTTACTTTTATACGGATTTGAATGCTAGACAGTGGTTACCGGTGTACTTTGATGGTTGGGGTTCAATTAACCATACTCTCTCAGAAATGGTCGACCTGAGTCTGTACAAGAGACATACAAATGTCTCTTGTACAGTATAGATGATTTGTAAAAACCTCATTTACACGTCATACAAATCATCCTCATCTCATTGGGTCATGGGGTTGCTTATTGTTCTGAATTGAACAGATTGCAACATACACAAATTAGAGGTCACAAAAAAAAAAATTAGGCTCTGTAGAGAAAAATTTTTTAAATGAAAGTTGTAGATCTTTTAATTTCCTATAAATTTTATTATATACACTTTTGTCGTTCAATGCATACTAAGCCCGAAATCTTAAAAAAATCGATTTTTCACACGTTTTCGTAAGAAAAAACAGACAATCGCTAATTACCACTAAACTAAGCGTTATACAAAAAAAAGTTTTAAACAAAAGTTGTAGGATTTTAAATTCTCTACAACTTTTATTATATACATTTTTTCGCTAAACTTAATATGAAAGCCGCAATCTTAAAAAAACAAATTTTTTACGTGAAAACAGCCTGACCAAGAATTTCAGCAAACATGGTGCCTACCCTATCTTGTAGAGCATAAAAAAACTTAGTAATCCAGGCGATTTAAAAAAATTGTAGGACCAGTTTTTTAGAAAATCGCAAAAAAAGTGAAAAATTACACGAATAAACTACTACTTCCGGTTGACCGATTTTGATGAAAATGTTTGTGTCGGGTCCGGGTAGTGGTATGTAACTTAAGTTTCAAGTTCGTATGATGTTCCGTTCTTGAGATATTTTGTACACACACACACAGACTAATCGCTAAAAACACGTTTTTTGGGTTCAGGGGGTCTGAAAACGTATAGATCCAATGAAAACTCGATTTCGAAAAATCGGCATGAAAACAATACTTTCCTTCCTATATATTCATATAGGCAAGAGAAAGTAAAAACACTGGACTGTTTTTTTAAAAGTCTAGTAAGTGTATTGTAGACCTAACTGCAACACTTTCAAGGTACTGTACATATTGAAAACATTTTATTGTTAGTTAAAACATTAAAAATTTGTACATATTTTTTATTTTTGAAATTGAAATATATATTTTCTAACCACCAGAATACGGTAACATAAAACACTTACCAATGTTTATAGCGCTTTCGTGTATCTTGTACACATCTTCAGTAAATTAACATTTATTACAAGTCAAAATTTAAAACTTCCTGCTCCTACCATGGTAGATAAGGAATTCCTTATCATAAATTAACATTTATTACAAGTCAAAATTTAAAATGTCCTGCTCCTACCATGGTAGATAAGGAATTCCTTATCTACCATGGTAGGAGCAGGAAGTTTTAAATTTTGACTTGTAATAAATGTTAATTTACTGAAGATGTGTACAAGATACACGAAAGCGCTATAAACATTGGTAGTGTTTTATGTTACCATATTCTGGTGGTTAGAAAATATATATTTCAATTTTAAATAATACGGCTGTTTAAAAATCCTACATAGGATGTTTAATAAAATAATAATTTTTTATTTTTATCTATTTCTTTGTGTGTATTCTGAGTTTTTCGTAGTTCGAGGTACAGTCAGCACCAATTAGCTCGAATTATCAAGGTTCTACTGTAATATCTACAGTTCAGCCGTTCTTAGTTTGCTCCTACTGTCAACAAACAAAAGCCTCCTACTACAGGGTGTACGCTAGAGTCTACGACTTTACGGATGTCGTATTCCTATTAAGTTAACTATTTTTTAATTATAATTTCTTAAAGTACTAAAAACATCAGTCATGATATGATGTAGGCCTAACAATTTCATTTAAAAAAGTACTTTTAAAAGTATTTTCTATTTAAATACTTTAGAAAGTATTTTATTGTAACTTTTTAATCAGCGTGTACACATTTTGATAATAATGCGCATGCTCAGTGATATCATTATTTGTTTACATTAGGAGCAAACTAAGAGAGGCTGGACTTTAATTAACCCCTTACCGGTTTCTTTTTTCTTCAGAAAACGATATTAAGTTGTTCTATTTTTTTTATTGCATGGAAAGTTGTGTATATCCTAGTTATGACTTATTAAGTAACAAACACTGGTATTTTTCATGCAGAGTAGATGTTATTACAATAATAAGAAACGGATACCTAACCTGTCATAGCTGCTTTTGGTGACGACAGATCAATGCCTCTTTAGGAAGCAATAATTAACGAAAAACTAAATACCAAAGTTAATTTATTCAAATAGAAGATTGTAATTATAAAAAACGAAAAAACTAAATTTTCTCCATAATTATAAACCATAATACGGCATTTAACAGAAAATGACAGGTTGACGTAACTCTTTACAATAGTAAACAAGTCGGCTGGCTAACACTAACCTAAAACTGTCCGAGTACCCATAGCAGAATAGCAACGTTATTTCGAAGATAGACTTCTACAAAAATATTTACTAGCGCTATAAGTGTTAGAACATAGAACTAAAATAGCTATACAAAGAGATATGCAACAGTTAAAACGGAGTAGTCCGACAACGGATGTTTTAAAACTGGACAAAATTTATTGTCGGAATATTCCGTCAGTGGCCCTTTTTATGCACTTCTCGTACGCCGGAATATTCCGGCAAAAACCGGTAAGGGGTTAAATGATTATTAAAAAAAATTTAATAATAAAGTGACTTACGCTAGTGGCTCTTTCTAAAAGTTTAGGCTTTCCTGCAAGTCCTAAGACAAATGCACATGCTAAAGAAGATTTCCCACTGCCGTTTGATCCTACAATCAAATTTAACTTTGAACTAAACTGAATATCTGCCTCTTCGAATGCCCTGAAAAATAAAAATTAAACATTTAAATTTATACTGTATCCCATGGAACTTTGGAGCACATCAAAATATAAATGTAGTAATTTAACTTAGTAATTTTATAGTAGTTATAAGAATTTAAGTGATTTAATTTTTTTGTTCTGTATACATGTTCTGTATGCATGAACAGAGCTCTTTGTGAAGAAGAGTTTTTGCGTGTAAGTATATTTAATTTGAAATATTGTACATAGCTTAATATACGAGGCGTGTTCAGAAAGTAAGTACCGTTTTTTAAAAAAAAAGTAAAACAATTTTTTTTCAACACAATTTTATTTCTACATGAAAGCCCAAACCTTAAAATTATTTTTCGACATAGTTTCCACCGATGTTCAAACACTTGTCGTAGCGGGTGATCAATTTGTCTATACCCTCTTCGTAGAAGGTTCCCGCCACTGACGTGCACAAAACCAAGAGACTTGGAAGTGCTTTGACTTTTCTCACACAGTACAGTGATGATGGTGAGGATTTTTTAAACAAAATTGTGACAGGTGATGAAACTTGGGTCCGTCATGTCGCACCGGAATCTAAACAGCAGTCAATGGAGTGGTGACACACGCAATCCCCGAAGAAACAAAAATCAAGACGATGTCTGCACAAAAAATCATGTGCACTGTCTTTTGGGATCGGAAAGGTGTTTTGCTGATTGATTTTTTCCCAAGAGGTGAAACCATTAATGCGGCAAGGTATTGCGAAACCTTAAGAAAACTAAGGTGGGCAATTCAAAACAAACGGAGAGGAATGCTCAGTAACGGAATTGTGTTGCTCCATGACAATGCTCGGCCCCATACCGCTGGTGAAACTCAAACATTGGTTCGACAATTTCGTTGGAAGCAGTTCGATCGCCCGCCCTACAGCCCAGACTTGGCACCGTCTGACTACCACTTGTTCCAGCACATGAAGCGCGAGCTAGGCGGCCAACGCTTTGAAACCGACGATGAAGTGAAAACTGCCGTGGAGTCATGGCTACATTCGTTGGCGGGAACCTTCTACGAAGAGGGTATAGACAAATTGATCACCCGCTACGACAAGTGTTTGAACATCGGTGGAAACTATGTCGAAAAATAGTTTAAGGTTTGCGCTTTCATGTAGAAATAAAATTGTGTTGAAAAAAATTGTTTTACTTGTTTTTTTTTAAAAACGGTACTTACTTTCTGAACACGCCTCGTAGTAATGAATTGTAATTTTAATGTAGCTATATTTTACTAAATAAATTAAATGTATCAAAATTGTGATTGAACTTAGCACGATCCATTCAAGTTACAAAATATTTCAGTAAACATACAATTAACAGCAGGATGTTCATCTTATCAGTGTTTCAGATGTGAATAAAATTACTAACTTAATATACGAGGTATGTCCAGAAAGTAAGTTCCGTTTCTATTTATATCCGCTGCAGCACTGCGATCGCAGTTCCGCGCATGCCCAGCAGACGCTCTGTTTCAAGAAGAAGAAACCTGCGCCATTTTGAGATCGCTGTCAGCCGCCTACGCTTTGTTGTGCTTGTTTACAATGTCGTTGTTGATCGAAAATCCCGCCGCTTGTGAAATCAGATCTGTGATTCATTTTCTGAATGCTAAAAAAGTGAAACCAACCGAAATTTATCGGAAAATTTACAGATAGTCACAGGAGATGAAACTTGGGTTTCTTATGACACCCCTGAAAGTAAGCGGCAATCAATGGAATGGAGGCACACTTCATCCCCAGCCAAGGTTAAGCCGAAACAAATGTTGACAACTCGAAAAATCATGTGCACAGTCTTTTGGGACAGCAAAGGCATCTTACTGATTGATTTCTTACAGCGAGATCAAACAATCAATGCAGATGTTTACTGCGAGGCACTTGGGAAATTTCGCTGCGCAATACAGAATAAGCGCCGAGGATTTCTGTCAAAAGGTGTGTTTTTCTTCACGACAATGCTCGACCACACACTGCAAATGCAACGAAAAACCTCCTACAGGGATTTGGCTGGGACGTGTTTGATCATCCTCCGTACAGCCCTGACCTCGCTCCTAGCGATTTTCATCTGTTCTTAGATCTCAAGTCTTTCCTTGGCGGTCGACACTTCAATAATGACGAAGAGCTGAAAGAAACTGTTTCCAACTGGTTGAAGACACAGGTGGCAACCTTCTATGAAGAAGGCATAGAAGAACTTGTACCACGCTATGACAAATGCCTGCGAAAATTCGGCAGTTATGTGGAAAAGTAGTTTAAGAGTTGTACATTTTTGTGCAATAAATGTTTTTTCTGTACCTGTACACAATTTTTTTTTTATTACCAAACGGAACATACTTTCTGGACATACCTCGTATCATACCAATGAAAAACAAATTGTTTTGACTAATTATTAGACTGAAGTTGTGGCAGGATCAGTTCTCCGAATGACTAATATAGGGTGATTCAAAAAGAGCGCCGGTTTTGATATATCAAATTAAGAGATTTATTTTATTGAAAAACTGAAAATAAATACATCAACAAGTTCATCTTTCCTTCCGATTTTATGTATGAAAAATGATGTCATGCATGTGTCCTCCTCTACTGCGCTGGCACGCATCAACTCTGTCCATAAAATTGGATATTACTGCACGACAAGTTTCGACTTCCATTTGCCCGATAACCCGTCGAATTTCCTCCTTCAAGTCATTGATGTTTCGGGATTTATTGGCATACACCAATGACTTCAGATGACCCCAAAGAGGAAAGTCACAAGGCGTCAAGTCACACGACCTTGGTAGCCATTGATGGTCGGAATTACGAGAAATGATGCGATCCTGGAACCGTTCACGGAGCAACAACATTGTTTCACGTGCAGCGTGACAGGTGGCACCATCCTGCTGAAACTACAACTCGTCAATGTCCATTCCATCCAAATGACGCCACAAAAACTCCCTAATCAACGTACGGTATCGGTCTCCATTTACTGTCACGGCTTGTCCTTCTTGATTTTCAAAAAAGTAAGGGCCGTTGACACCGCCCGACCAAAAGCTGCACCAAACTGTCACTCGCTGTGCATACAAGAGAAACTACTACTAAATCGTCAATCGGAATGTTCTCCAAAATAGAAATGAGGTCAAACAATGTTACCAACCGATAAACAAAAATTTACCAGCCGTTTAAAAACCGGCACTCTTTTTGAATCACCCTTTATATTAGAGTCTGTCTATGCTAAGAGTACTCCGACGTAGGCAATCAGCAACACAAGTGAGCATGCGTATTAATTAAAAATACTCACAGCATGATCAAAAACAAAGTTCCATACAACACTAATTCGCTCTAAGCTTAATATTATAATGAAAACACATTCAATTCATTTGTTAGAAAATATTTTATAAATTGAACATTAGTTTATCATTAATAACTAAAACTTTTACTATTGTTACTCTTATATTGTTTACTATTATTACATTATTATTTATGATCGGTACGTTTTTAACAAAGACTCAGTTTTATTTTTGGTCACAAATAATAATAATATAAGACTAATGCGCTTGAATTATAACAGGAGAGTAAACAATTCCAGTGATTCATTGTTTATCATTTCAGATTGTTTATTTCATATCATTAAAATAATTAGTATCTGTGACTAGTTTAATACAACTGTTTGCTCTTGCCCGTGTTTAACTCATTTTTAGATTCATCTGTTATCTTTTGGAATTGTATCGGTTCGTTTCGATTTTCTTCGTAGACTGAAGTTCAAATGTTTTGTTAACATGCGTGATAGTGAGTGTGTTGAGTTTTTGAAACATAAAAGCGGTAAACATTTAAAAGTGGAAAAAAATTGTTTTGTTAAATGTAATGGTTGAAATAATTAATTAGGGAGTCTCTTAATAAAACTACAATAATTACAAGTAATCTGAACGGTAAATTGAAAACGCTTAAAAAAAAATCTGGTGTGAAACACTCACACAACTTTCTCTTGCCAATGTAAATAATTAATAATAAACCTAACATTATTAATAAAATATTAAAAATAAACAACAACTAACCTCAAAAACATAACCTTATTTTAATCATGAGTGGAAGAAGCAAAATGAAAATCGAACTCAATTTGGCTTAAAAAAACGGAAAATCACACTTTCACGCTAAACTAGGCTCTGTAGAGAAAAATTCTCTAAACAAAAGTTGTAGATCTTTTAATTTTCTATAACTTTTATTATATACACTTTTGTCGTAAAATGCATACTAAGACCGAAATGTTAAAAAAATCGATTTTTCTCACGTTTTCGTGAGAAAAAAAACAGAAAATCGCAAATTACCGCTAAACTAAGCGTTATACAAAAAAATGTTTGAAACAGAAGTTGTAGGTTTTTAAATTCTCTACAACTTTTATTATATAAGTTTTTGCGCTAAAATTTATATTAAAGCCGTAATCTTAAAAAAACAACGTTTTTACGTGAAAACAGCCTCACCGAGAATTTCAGCAGACATGGCGCCTACCCTATCTTGTAGAGAATAAAAAATTGAGTAGAATAGGCGATTTTAAAAAAAATCGTAGGACCAGTTTTTGAGAAAATCGCAAAAAACTGAAAAATTATACGAATAAACTACTACTTCCGGTTGACCGATTTTGATGAAAATGTTCGTGTCGCGTCCGGTAGTGGTATGTAACTTAAGTTTCAAGTTTCAAGTTCGTACGATGTTCCGTTCTTGAGATATTCTGTTCACACACACACACACACACACAGACACACACACAGACCAATCGCTAAAAACATGTTTTTTGGATTCAGGGGGTCTGAAAACGTATAGATCCGGTGAAAACTCGATTTCTAAAAATCGACATGAAAACAATACTTTCCTTCCTATATATTCATATAGGCAAGAGAAAGTAATATGTTTATTTTAGCTGGATGTAGATTGTAAATTTTTATGATTATGATGAAACGTATTGCAAGATAATTGTCAGGCGAAGACGTAGATACGCGCCAAATAGAGTAAACAACCTATAGGAGGCGCTTGCCTCACGCGGAGTACTCTTACAGTAGACAGACTATACATTATGTCTCTGAAAGATAAATAGTAACTTATAAACAAATTAAGTGTACGACAAGATTGTTCTTTGTCACCACTACTTTTTAACTTGTATATAGAAGAGGCTATAAATGAAGTGAAGGAGAAATTTGACGTAGGAATAAAAATTCAAGGAGAAACAATAAAAATGTTTAGATTCGCCGATGATATAGTAGTATTAGCCGAGGCAAAGAATGAACTAGAGGATGCCTTAAATGGAATGGATGAGATCTTGAGGAAGGATTACTTCATGAAAATTAATAAGAACAAAACGAAAGTGTTGTGCAGCAGCAAGAGTGGTTTAGAAGAGATGGGAAATTTAAAAGTAGGCAACGAAAACATACAGGAAGTTGGGGAATTCTGCTATCTAGGGAGTAAAATAACAAAGGATGGTAGAAGCACGAGTGATATCAAGAGTAGAATTGCTCAAGCTAGAAAAGCCTTTGAAATGAAAAACAGCTTACTGACTACAAACATTGATTTACAGATTAGGAAAAATTTCTTAAAACATTATGTTTGGAGTGTAGCATTATACGGAAGTGAAACGTGGGTGATAGGGGCTGTAGAACGGAAGAGGATAGAAGCTTTTGAAATGTGGTGTTATAGGAAAATGTTGAAGATTAGGTGGGTGGACAAAATAAGTAATTTAGAGGTTCT
This sequence comes from Catonia carolina, assembly GCA_035578175.1. Classification (NCBI taxonomy): domain Eukaryota; kingdom Metazoa; phylum Arthropoda; class Insecta; order Hemiptera; family Achilidae; genus Catonia; species Catonia carolina. The sequence continues at coordinate 17,068,629 of JAQMRL010000015.1, forward strand.
TAGGCGAGTGGATGAAAAAAGAAGTATATGGAAGCATCTTACCAAAAGAAGGGATAGGCTAGTGGAGCATATCCTAAGACATCCAGGTATTGGGCTATCAATAATGGAGGGTAACATTGAGGGAGGCAAAGATTAGAATATATAAAGCAAATTACAAAAGATGTAGGGTGTTACAGGTATGTAGATATGAAACGACTTGCGCAAGATAGAACAGGTTGGAGAACTGCATCAAACCAGTCGAGAGACTGATGACAAAAAAAAAAAAAAAACAAATTAAAGTCTGTGTGTACAAGAGTCGTTTGAAAAGTTTGTGCAAAGTCAGATATATGGCACTACTGGCGCATATCGAGCATATGTTTAGTTAGTAGCATCTGTTGGAAAAACACATGTGTAGTTTCAGCCAGATCGGTCTATTTCTTTGTGTTTGACATTCGTTTTAATCGAGAAATTTCGAGTGATTTTCAAAAAATGGATGAAACAAAATTTCGTGTGAAGTTTTGCAAGGACGGTTTGCAGCTGTTCCAGAAGAATTCGCAGGACTTACAGCGTCGTTTCGTCACTGTGGATGATTCATGGATACATCACTACACTCCTGAGACCAAAGAACAATCTAAACAATGAGTTATGAAGGGGGAATCTGCGCCAAAAAAGGCGAAGACAGTTCCTTCGGGCGGAAAGATTGTGGCGACTGTCTTTTGGGATTCACAAGGAATAATCTTCATCGATTATCTGGAGAAAGGTAAAACTATTACAGGTGCATATTATTCATCATTATTGGACCGTTTGAAAACCGAGCGGCAAAAAAAACGCCCACGATTGCCCCACAAAAAAGTCCTTTTCCATCACGACAACGCACCAGCTCACGCCTCAGCAGTTGTGGTCGCAAAATTAATGGAAATAGGGTTTCAACTCGTTTCACATCCCCCTATTCTCCAGACTTGGCTCCCTCGAACTACTATTTGTTTCCCAATTTGAAGACATGGCTAGCGGAAAAGATTTTATTCAAACAAGGGGATGATTGCAGGAACGAATGGCTATTTTTCAGACTTGGACAAATACTATTATTTGGAAGGGATTAACAAACTAGAGCAGCGTTGGACGAAGTGTATAAGCCTAAAAGGAGACTATGTCGAAAAATAAAAAAGGTTTACCCCAAATAATTAAGTAGTTTTTATTTTTGCACGGACTTTTCAAACGACCCTCGTATGTGTCCAGCATTGCAGGCCGAGAGAGCATTCACGGAAAATGAATTTGGTCTGAAATGCAGGACAGGAGAGCTGTAAACAAAAGTTATGTTAAAATAGATCAGATCTGTTGGAGGAATGATTGAGGGCTGCATTCCACGCCACAAGACTCCCGTGTTTTGGGAAAAGGATGTATGTGAAAAAAATCGGTTTTTTTTAATTTACGATTCTAAGGTAATTGTTTGCGCTTTTTTTTCAAAAATCCTAAATTGCCAAGTCTGTACGAGTTATAGTTTTCAAGATACAATGATGGCAAAAAGCTGTATGTACGTCTATTTTGAGAAATTTTAGAAGAAAAATGGTGTATGTATTAATAAATTGGTAATTAAAGATTGGCACAAAGATGTATGAATTCTTTTCACCATTTTTCCTTCCTAAAAACACTGAAAATCACATTGTTATAAAACGGGAATATGATGTATGTGCGATTAATATTTTTTACTTTAGTAAACTGTGTTGTTAAAATAGTTTTAGTCAATGGTAAAAGGGGTTAAATGGTTTATGCTTCTTTTTTGTATGTTTTATAATCATTTGCATTTAGAGAAAGGCACACAGCAGAAGGATGTATGCTCAAATAATACCTTTTGCCTCTGAAATGCTGAAAATTAACTATCCAAAACAAACATAGAAAAAGGTGTATACCATATTTTACATTATGTTTACTGCTGCTCATGAACAGTCATTCCATAAGGCAAAAAGGTGTATGAACTTAACACACCGTTTTGCCGCTCATACACAATGAGATTTTGTTTTGGTGTTAGTTTTAGATTATGTCCAACCTTAGGCTGTATATTCATACAGCCTAAGGTAATCTATTCATGCTATTCTATTCTTCTATTCATGCTAAGGTAAAAAGGGGTAAATGGACTTAACAGCTTTTTACCAATACAGACTGCATTCGATGCAATTAATTAAATGGCTGTAAACAGTGGGTATACCTTTCTGCCACAGTTTAACTTATTTTTTTGGATTTTTTCCCATTAAGGCAAAATGGTTTAACCGAGTTTTTAGGGTTTTAACAAGTTTTTGACAATTCTTTTACTATGTAGTCATGAACAGAACATTAAAAACTATAACAATACATTAAGTACTCAATTAGAAAGTCATTTACAACAAAACGGCCGCAATTTAAACTTTGAATGCAATTTCTGAAAAGTTATGTTTTTGGGATACACCTTTTTGCCTTTTTAAGGGAGAAGAGCTATGGGACAATTGAACAAAACACATTAGAGAGCACAAGGGGTTAATACAATATAACACATAAACAATACAAATACATAAATAAAAACATTTGTCAAGCGATTTGAGTCACTTATTATATCATTTGGTTAAATCGACAGCTTTAATGTAAAATATAAAAGCATATCTTTTCTCAATCAAAAATTTAAACGTAGCTACCATTGTATGATTTTCAGATAGCAACATAACCTTAACTGTACAACTGACGAAACCGTAACAAAATAATAACACGTGTAAAATAATTTACCCAAAAGACACAAATTTCAAATACACTTGATGGTTGATAATTAAATAATTCAATTACATATGATATAACATCAATTACAGAGTAAAATCATTCGCTTAGTAAAAATATTATTCCAGAAAGACAAAATTTCGTTGATCTACTTACATGAAATCTGTAAGATGAATTCTGACTATAGCGCCTTTCTTATAAGATGAAAATTCAGCCATTGTATGATATGTCTTATTAAAATTATGAGATATACAAAAACGAACCCCTGCCCTGCCGAAACACTTCACTGGACGAAGATGAAGTACTTTTACCGCCAAATACTAAAAACATTTAACTGCAGATGGCGAGCAGAAACACTATTTGATTCGTCTGAACGTCAAGGCCTTCTTGACTTTTAAAGTTTAACTTTTTAAATTCTGTTTTGAAAGAAATTAAACACATATTTACCCTGTTTTATATATATAGAAGAACATAAGTCACAAAAAGAACATAATATTGTGTTATTGTAAAGTTTTCTCAGTATTCCACAAAAAGCCTTTCACAAGATCATAATTCATTGTTGTTCAATAATGAAATATTTATTCCAGCTGACAAAAAATTAAACAAGTATTTTATTTTAAATAATTTTTAATCTAATGTTCATAAGCCCTTTTTAAATATTGCTAAAATATAAAAGAAATAAACATAATCGCAAAAAAATTAAAATCGCACGAATAAACTACTACTTCCGGTTGACCGATTTTGATGAAAATGTTCGTGTCGATTCCACTTATGGAACCTAACTTAAGTTTTAACTTTGTAAGCTGTTCCGTTCTTGAGATATTTTGTTCACGCACACACTCACACACCAATCGCTGAAACATGTTTTTTGGTTAAAGGGACCTGAAAACTTGTATATCCGTGAAAACTCGATTTCCAAAACATTAATATGAAAACAATACTTTCCTTCCTTATACATTTGCATAGGACAGGAAAAGTAAAAATACAAAACAATGAAAATAAGATTTTATGTGAAAAAATATTGATTATGATAGTGTAGCCTATATTCTATGTCCATTAAGGCAAACAAAATATACCAAAAAAATCTATAGAAATACCGTGAATAACATATTTTCTTCTAATCTTCCTCCGTGACACAATCATCTTCTAAGTCAAACTCATCATTAGCTTTGGCATGAAAAGAACCTTCATCAGCGGCAGCATTTTAAGGACGTTAATAAGTAGTAGGTATTGAAGATATCTTGGTAAAATATTCTACTTTCTTGGAATAAGTAAGGAAAAAGATGGGTAATGTCTTTAATTTTTTCCGGCTTTAAAGGCTTATCAGGAAGGGCATTCAGAGTAAGATTCAGGGCAAGATTTCATGAATATTTTTACTGTTGGAAAATTTCAGAACTTTTGTTTTGTAATGCAACCAAAGATCCGGATGTTTAGCATTTTATAATGCAGTACAGTATCCAGATGAACTAATGCCTCCTAGCCGTGGGAGTGAGAGAATGCATAACGCTCTCACTCGCACAAGCCATACGCGCCGTTCCAATAACATTGTCTTTAATTTTACTCATTATTGTGAGCAAGCGTTTATGCATACAGTAAACTAACAAGCAAGATAACGACTGTAGTATGTTTTCAGATTTGGATTATAACGGTAAAGACCTTTGAGTGCATGCGTAGTTATGCCACATATCTCTCTCTCATTCGCTCGGCTATGGGACATTAGTTCGTCTGATACCTTTACAGAAGCTTCAGTTTATTTCTCATTTTTGTCGTAACTCATTCCAACGAGAAGATGCCTATAATAAATTGTTAATTAGGCACTTAAAAGCTACGAAAACATGGTACTATTAAAAATGAGACAGGGATTTTTTTTGTAACCATCTTTTACTCTAATTTGATCTCTATCTCCTTTGGTTTGTTAATGCTAATTACAGCTCAATTGTAATAAATAGCTTGTCCTCCATTACTGAAATTAGAACTGAACTGAACTAACCGTGTAAAAGGCCCTTTATTTATACTATCAGTTATTTTAATACGGGTTGACCCGAAAAGAAAGAATAATCTTCAAGGACGAGTTCTCAAGAATATGAGAATTTATGTTAATATTTAAAGATCTGTATATTAATATTAAAAACGTTTTGTGTAAGAATTTTACAATGCAAATAAGAAATAAATGTAAATTTTTGGGGTTTTTACTTGAAAAATTTATGTGAACTGAGAAATTGTGTTTCAGTTCATATTTTACTAGATATTTTCGTGAATGATTATTAGGAACGATTCATGAACGATCAGGATAATTTGACTTTCGCAAAATGTTGTCCTCTAGGTTAGTTCGAATTCCTATATTTAGGAAGAGTTTTATTTCTAATCTTTATTTGAAGAATACGAATTTTCGTGCGATTTCAACATCTAAGAAAAATAGTGATTCAACTGCTACGGCCACCGCTACACACGATGTCGCCAGCGAAACAAAGAAAGAAGAAGGAGCCTTCTGGCAGCACCAAGGGTTTGGGATAACAGAAAAGGAAGATAACTTTCATATGCACTTAACATTTTTCTTTGGCATTACTGTTGCTATTATGATGACATCCTTTTACATCGCATATGCACCTTCTAGTGAAGATTGGGAACAGAGGGAAGCTTTTCTAGAATTAAGAAGACGTGAAAAATTGGGTCTACCCATAATTGACCCCAACTATTATGACCCAAGCACTATTGTTTTGCCTTCAGATGAAGAATTGGGGGATACAGAAGTCTTCGTTTAGATCCATTAAAAAAAAAAGGAATGTAAATAGACTGACTTTAGTGAAAATATTAAATTGTTTTGTGTTGCAGTTCATACATTGTTTTAAAAATTCCAATTTTGTTTTTACAAAATGCAATGTTGGATACGTCAACCATTTACTACCTACTTGTTTATAACGCAATCACACAACTGTAAGTTATAAAATTTTCATTTATTAAAAATAAATTTCCAAAGATAACTTTGTTTTTATTAGAATAGTACTTACTGTAACCTACCTCAGAACTAGTTCCAGAATATTACACCGATCAAATTTGTGGTAAAATATCATCTGGGGTATTTGCATTAAAACAAATTGACAGATTAAATGATAAAAAATTGGTTATAGCAGCTTATCATGGTTTAATTTATATCAGGTATGCCATATTAGTATGGGGTAATTCATTACAGGGTAACATGGAAAGAGTTTTTAAAATACAGAAAAAAGCTGTTAGGTGTATTATGGGAGTCAACCACCTTACCTCATGCAGATCACTATTTAAAGAGCTGCAATTGCTCACAGTTCCTTCTTGGTACATTTTTGAAGTGATAATGTTCATAAAGAAAAATACCTTTTTACAGAATTTAGATGTTCACAACCACTGTGACACAAGAAACAGAATCGATTATTATGTTGCTAATCACAACACAATTGTTTGAACAAAAACCAACTTATGCAGGTAAAAAATACATCAATAAATTGCCACAAGGTTTAAAAAGTTGTGACAATTTAAGTCATTTTGAAAAAAAAAGCTAAAACAATATTTGATTGATGAAACATTTTACAGTGTGCACGAATTCCTTTCTAAATAGTTTTGATTGAAAAGTATTTAACTTCTAATTAAACAAATATTGTGTACTATTTGATACAAAGGGGTTCATGTCAAGCCTACTGAGTTAAGCAGTAGCAGGAAAAAATTATTGGTAAGTGATGAATTTATCATTGTTTGATTTTTTATTTTGTGTGATATTTGATTTAATGGGGTTCATGACAAGCCTACTAAAGTAAGCAGTAGCAAAAACAATTTTTTGGTGGTAAGTGATGAATTTATCATTGGTGATAAACTTCCAGTTTATCAGTTTTATCTTGACATGTCCTATACTCCCTTTGGAGTCTCCTGGATGCAAGAAGGAAAAAAAAATAAAATAAAAATGAACTGTGCAGTTACTTTATTGTACACTGTATTTTCTCTTTTTATTTTATATTGTGAAATTTATTATGAGGATTCTTTTTTCTGCCTTAATAAGAAGGTAGGATCGTTTGTTAATCTCCTTAACAAGGCTTTCAAACTCATCCCCGTTGTCATATCTAACTGTATCGTGTACCAGGAACGGTCTCTTGACTGCTGTATGGCATGCATTAATAAGGTCGTTCCACGGTAGTCGCGATAAAGGGACTCCCACCGTCGTGCGAGATGCCGAATCGCTCGCACTACAGGACGACTCTGATCCGCTAAGAACCATTGGCTTTCCGCCGGGTCGTTCAACAATTGAACTAGCGGATCGATCATATCCACTATCAATTCTGTCGCTAAACTTTCTAAAATAGCGTATATAGTTATCATTTTTAAACAGGTAGGACTCATTAGTGATTTGTCTACGGTTGTCTGTCTCAGCTTCTCCGTCAGCCCCTCCTGTACGTGTACTGCCATCTCCTCCGCGGCCTTCCTCGATCGTTTGGTTAGCTTTTGTGGTAGTCGTGCTGTTGGTGTTGTAGTCTCCGAACGCCTCTTCGGCAGCCTCCGCGACGAGTTTATCAATGTCGAAGGGGCTGCCGCAGGAACGGTCTTCTTCTTCGGAGTCGATGGAGGAGTTGGTGGAGGCGGCATACATGATGATGTCTCCTCTTCCGAAGAATGACAGGTCAGATCCAGTTGACCTTCCTCTTCGTCGTCCTCCTCGGAAATGTCCACTATTGCCTGCTCCTCCTGCTGCTGTTGCTGTTGTTGAATAAAAATATTGTCACTAGTTGTTGATGGTAATTCTTGGTTACTGGTGCTAGTTTTTTTAAAAATAAAATCGTCACTACTGTTGTTGTCGTCTTCTTGCACTTGCTGCTCTTCAAGTTCCAATTGGTTATTTGATAATATTTATTAGTTGTTGGATATTTTTTTAATATGAACAGATGGGTACCGGAACAGGTTCAAGAAACCTAATCCTTGGAAGTGAAGAAGAAGAATAAGAAGGTAGGCAATGTGGTTTGAACTTGTAACAAGTATGCTTATATGAATTACCCTTTAGCCATAGCTAAAGCAGGTCATTCACGCTCATGTATGCAGGTTACCTGGCAAGATGGCTGTCGGTCTCTCACAGTCCTGCAATTTTCCTATTTTCTCTTTTATAATTAGATCTTAGGCGCGGTACACACTGGAGAAACTGGTTTCATGTAATGGGTTTCAAGAAAACCGTTTCATTGGATAGTGCACACAGAAGCAACGGTTTTCGTGATGGATTCTGACGATGATGTGCTTTTGTTGTGGTGGTGGCTAAGAAATAAGAAAAAAAGCAAGTACTGGGTTCACCCGTTGATCAGGGATCGGCAACACAGTTGTTTTGTGGTAGCTCACGAACTAAGCAGAGATCCTGATAAATTTAAGGATTTTTTTCGAATGTCGAAGCCACTTTTTGATCGCTTGTTAGAACTTCTATTTCATATAATGAATTAATACAATAATTTCACTAACCTTCTTTTTAAACTGCGTCACCTTTATTTCAATTTTCACTTACACGTGTTTCGGTGGATCCACCATCATCAGAGTAAATAACATATAATTGAAACTAAAAACATTATTTATTAAAAATCTATAGAAGATGATACATCTTCAGTCACTTGTATAAAACTGATTTAAAATTAATTTATTTTAATTTATCCCAACAGGTGAAATTTAGGAATGATGAAGTGATATTGACTGCTGCTGCTATCTACCGTAAATATGAGAAGGGATAAATTAAAATAAATTAATTTTAAATCAGTTTTATACAAAGTGACTGAAGATGTATCATCTTCTATAGATTTTTTTTTTTTTTTTTTTTTTTTTTTTTTTTAATTTATTTATTTAGAGTCGCATCAACAACTTGGTCATTAGCGACTACGGTGGATTGTGTAACATTAACTTTGGGATTTGACATGTGAAAATTTCCAGACCCTCGCCGGGAATCGAACCCGGGACCTCCGCGTGGCAGGCCAATGCGCTAACCACTACGCTACGGAGGCGGCCCCTATAGATTTTTAATAAATAATGTTTTTAGTTTCAATTATATGTTATTTACTCTGATGATGGTGGATCCACCGAAACACGTGTAAGTGAAAATTGAAATAAAGGTGACGCAGTTTAAAAAGAAGGTTAGTGAAATTATTGTATTAATTCATTATATGAAATAGAAATATTTAAAACTGCAGTATGCATTATAAAGATTTATTCTTGTTAGAACTAGTGAATCCACTAATAACAAAGAAGGACACCAACTGGAGTTTAGCTCTGAGTGCCGAGGAAAAATTAACAATTACACAAAGGTAAGTGAAAACAGTTTGATTGTTTCAAAATATTTTTAATAATTGTCAAGTAGTATGTAACGATATGAACTATGTTGATAAGGTATGGTCATTTAAAGTGATGAAAAATCATCTTTCATGTGAAAATTGTACAGACATTGCCGTTTTTCCACTGCTTCAACCAATTTAACTTGAAATAAAGGGTGATTCAAAAAGAGCGCCGGTTTTTAAACGGCTGGTAAATTTTTGTTTATCGGTTGGCAACATTGTTTGACCTCATTTCTATTTTGGAGAACATTCCGATTGACGATTCAGTTGTAGTTTCTCTTGTATGCACAGCGAGTGACAGTTTGCTGCGGCTTTTGGTCGGGCGGTGTCATCGGCCCTTACTTTTTTGGAAATCAAGAAGGACAAGCCGTGACAGTAAATGGAGACCGATACCGTACGATGATTAGGGAGTTTTTGTGGCGTCATTTGGATGGAATGGACATTGACGAGTTGTAGTTTCAGCAGGATGGTGCCACCTGTCACGCTGCACGTGAAACAATGTTGTTGCTCCGTGAACGGTTCCAGGATCGCATCATTTCTCGTAATTCCGACCATCAATGGCTACCAAGGTCGTGTGACTTGACGCCTTGTGACTTTCCTCTTTGGGGTCATCTGAAGTCATTGGTGTATGCCAATAAACCCCGAAACATCAATGACTTGAAGGAGGAAATTCGACGGGTTATCGGGCAAATGGAAGTCGAAACTTGTCGTGCAGTAATATCCAATTTCATGGACAGAGTTGATGCGTGCCAGCGCAGTAGAGGAGGACACATGCATGACATCATTTTTCATACATGAAATCGGAAGGTAAGATGAACTTGTTGATGTATTTATTTTCAGTTTTTCAATAAAATAAATCTCTTAATTTGATATATCAAAACCGGCGCTCTTTTTGAATCACCCTATATATCGGCCATCGCAGGCTGATGAAACGTGAAACTGAAGCAACAGGAAACCGTTTTTACGAATTTCTCGAAACCCTGTTTCATGAAACTGTAGTTGCTTGCAATAGATAGATAAGATTAACATAGGTTGGTGCAAACAGCGTTTCATGAAACTTTGGTTTCATTGATTTCAAGAAACCGGGTTTCGAGAAATTCGTAAAAACTGTTTCCTGTTGCTTCAGTTTCACGTTTCATCAGTCTGCGATGGCCCATATATTTCAAGTTAAATTGGTTGAAGCAGTGGAAAAACAGCAATGTCTGTACAATTTTCACATGAAAGAGTACATCAATAGGGACACAAAAGGATGAACTCAAATACTACTTTGTGCCTAGGTATCTATCTACATACCTATAAACTATTTTTTACTTTCTCTTGCCTATATGAATATATAGGAAGGAAAGTATTGTTTTCATGTCGATTTTTAGAAATCGAGTTTTCACCGGATCTATACGTTTTCAGACCCCCTGAACCCAAAAAACATGTTTTTAGCGATTGGTCTGTGTGTGAACAGAATATCTCAAGAACGGAACATCGTACGAACTTGAAACTTAAGTTACATACCACTACCGGACCCGACACGAACATTTTCATCAAAATCGGTCAACCGGAAGTAGTAGTTTATTCGTATAATTTTTCACTTTTTTGCAATTTTCTCAAAAACTGGTCCTACGATTTTTTCTAAAATCGCCTGGTTTACTACATTTTTTATGCTCTACAAGATAGGGTAGGCGCCATGTTTGCTGAAATTCTGCGTGAGGCTGTTTTTACGTAAAAACATTTTCTTTTTAAGATTGCGGCTTTAATATGCATTTTAGCGCAAAACATTATATAATAAAAGTTGTAGAGAATGTAAAATTCTACAACTTTTATTTTAAACATTTTTTTGTATAACGCTTAGTTTAGCGGTAATTTGCGATTTTCTGTTTTTTTCTCACGAAAACGTGTGAAAAATTGATTTTTTTAAGATTTCGGCCTTAGAATGCATTTTACGACAAAAGTGTATATAATAAAATTTATAGGAAATTAAAAGACCTACAACTTTTATTTGAAGCATTTTTCTCTACAGAGCCTAGTTTAGCGTGAAAGTGTGATTTTCCGTTTTTTTTTAAGCCAAATTGAGTTCGATTTTCATTTTGCGTCATTCACTCATGATTAAAATAAGGTTATGTTTTTGAGGTTAGTTTTTGTTTATTTCTAATATTTTATTAATAATGTTAGGTTTATTATTAATTATTTGCATTGGCAAGAGAAAGTTGTGTGAGTGTTTCACACGAGATTTTTTTTACATCCAAAACTATCGATTAATTGATGGAAAGCGGTAAAAATATGAATTTGTGAAAAAAATTAAAAAATGTGAAATGTTAGTTTGTTTTATATTATCCCATAAATTGAGGTGGGAACCTAATTGATAATGTTATCATGAATCAAGTGCCATTGTGAAGGAATCCATCACGAAACTGATGGAAAACCGTTGCTTCTGTGTGCACTATCCAATGAAACGGTTTTCTCGAAACCCATTACATGAAATCAGTTTCATGAAACAAGTTTCTCCAGTGTGCACCACGCCTTAATCTTATCTATCTGTTGCAAGCAACTACAGTTTCATGTTTCACGAAACCAGTTTCATGAAACAAGTTTCTCCAGTGTGCACCGCGCATTAAAGTATCTATTTTTTTTCTAACAGTATCGATATTACCTGCACTGCCGTATTGCTTATATAAGGTTAATAATTCTTGCAGCACAGTTTTTCTCATGTGTCTATTTGAATAATTAACCCTTTATAGATCTTTGGTAAATATACTTACCACTGGCAATAAGGTCGATTTTTTAAGAATAAGCTATGCAGCTGAACCATATGGGCATTTTATGGTTTTATAGATGTTAGTAATGAATAAAAAAATTGGACAAAGAGTGACTTACTATAAGCAGTGTAGTGATAGGATTATCATGGTTAGAGTAGATACGAAACCAAAGCCCACCACTATAGTGTAGGTCTACATGCCTACGTCTTCACACAGAGAGGAAGAAATAGAATAAGTATATGAGGAATTAGATGAAGTACTACAAACATTGGTTTACAGATTAGAAAAAATTTCTTAAAACATTATGTTTGGAGTGTAGCATTATACGGAAGTGAAACGTGGGTGATAGGGGCTGCAGAAAAGAAGAGGATTGAAGCTTTTGAAATGTGGTGTTATAGGAAAATGTTAAAGATTAGGTGGGTGGACAAAATAAGTAATTTAGAGGTTCTTAGGCGAGTAGATGGAAAAAGAAGTGTATGGAAGCATCTTACCAAAAGAAGGGATAAGCTAGTGGGGCATATCCTAAGACATCCAGATATTGGGCTATCAATAATGGAGGATAATATTGAGGGAGTAAATTGTAGAGGGAGGCAAAGATTAGAATATATAAAGCAAATTACAAAAGATGTAGGGTGTTACAGGTATGTAGATATGAAACGACTTGTGCAAGATAGAACAGCTTGGAGAACTGCATCAAACCAGTCGAGAGACTGATGACAAAAAAAAAATTAGATGTTTTCTGATAAATAGGCTATCCAAATTTTGAAATTAGTGCGCAGCGACCATTTGCTTCCTGAGTTACACGAATGTGGTAAGGATTCATACCAGCGTACCCTACCATGTTGTTTTGTTGTTACTTTTGTACAGTGCTTAGAAAGTTAGGTTTTTACTGGAAAGCAAGCATTCATGCTAATGTAAAATTGAGATAAGTTATTCTACAAATTTTTACTTTCTCTTGCCTATATAAATATATAGGAAAGAAAGTATTGTTTTCATGTCGATTTTTCAAAATCGAGTTTTCACCGGATCTATACGTTTTCAGACCCACTGAACCCAAAAAACATGTTTTTAGCGATTGGTCTGTGTGTGTGTGTGTGTGTGTGTATATACAAAATATCTCAAGAACGGAACATTGTACGAACTTCAAACTTGAAACTTAAGTTACATACTACTACCGGACCCGACACAAACATTTTCATCAAAATCGGTCAACCGGAAGCAGTAGTTTATTCGTATAATTTTTCACTTTTTTGCGATTTTCTCAAAAACTGGTCCTACGATGTTCTTTAAAATCACCTCATTTACTCAATTTGTTATTCTCTAAAAGATAGGGTAGGCGCCATGTTTGCTGAAATTCTTGGTGAGGGTGTTTTTACGTAAAAAAATGTGTTTTTTTAATATTACCGCTTTAATATTAATTTTAGAGCAAAAATGTTTATAATAAAAGTTGTAGAGAATTTAAAAACCTACAACTTTTATTTCAAACATTTTTTTTGTATAATGCTTAGTTTAGCGGTAATTAGCAATTTTCTGTTTTTTCTCACGAAACCGTGTGAAAAATTGATTTTATTAAGATTTTGACCTTAGTATGCACTTTACGACATAAGTGTATATAATAAAATTTATAGAAAATTAAGAGATCTACAACTTTTATTTACAGAATTTTTTTCTACAGAGCCTAATTTAGCGTGGAAGTGTGATTTTCCGTATTTTTAAGCCAAATTGAGGTCGATTTTCATTTTGCGTCTTTCACTCATGATTAAATTAAGGTTATGTTTATTAAGGTTAGTTTTTTGTTTATTTCTAATGTTTCATTACTAATGTTAGGTTAATTGTTAATTATTTGCATTGGCAAGAGAAAGTTGTGTGAGTATTTCACACCAGATTTTTTTGTTATATAGTACTACAAGTTTTTTCAATAAGCATTCTTACCACTAAACATTATGTGATTTCTACTTCTATAAACGTTCCTTGGTAAGTATACTTACCAGGGCTTAACATCAACAAAAAAGAAATATCTTACTGTTCTGGCACTAGAAATACGTTATTAAAGTCCCTGTTGTTGTTTAGGTCAACAGCCGAAAGGCTGGTTTGAACCTGCAGACGTTTTACTAAGTAAAACGAGGAGTGAAGTGGTTTACCATTGCCTTCCTCACTGAGTGGAAAAGTACGCTTATCAGCATGCCGGGCCCTCTGAAAAGCACATATTTTCCACTCTGCAAATGACACCTTCACTTCATTCACCACAGGGTCTGGCTGTATAATGAAATTCATTACTTTCAGAGGAGATAACTCTGATTAGTGTATTTTACACCTCTACCTCTTCTGTCCTTAAATGATTAAGACATTTAATTGGCTGACCATGTGATAAGAAACAGAACTATTTATTTTAGCCCTGCAACGAACAGATTGGGTGTAAATAATTTGACACTCCACCTGTCTGCTCTGGGCAGATTAAAGTCCCTATAAAAACAAAATTTAACATTTTACAACATATGTATATTTCCCCCCGTAGTACTGCCCTATAAAGGGTTAAAGGATCTAACGTCCCACAAACACGTGCTCTGCTTATATCGTACGTCCCGAAGAAAACTGTCATAAGTCAAAAAAATCTGGTGTGAAACACTCACACAACTTTCTCTTGCCAATGCAAATAATTAACAATAAACCAATAATTAATTAACAATAATTAGTAATAAAACATTAGAAATAAAAAAAAACTAACCTCAAAAACATAACCTTATTTTAATCATGAGTGAAAGACGCAAAATGAAAATCGAACTCAGTTTGGCTTAAAAATACGGAAAATCACTCTTTCACGCTAAACTTGGCTCTGTAGTGAAAAATGCTTTAAATAAAAGTTGTAGATCTTTTAATTTTCTATAAATTTTATTTGATACTTTTTTGTCGTAAAATGCGTACTAAAGCCGAAATCTTAAAAAAATCGATTTTTCACACGTTTTCGTGAGAAAAAATCTGAAAATTGCTAATTACTGCTTAACTAAGCGTTATACAAAAAAATGTTTGAAATAAAAGTTGTAGAATTTTAAATTCTCTACAACTTTTCTTATATAAATTTTTTCGCTAAAATGCATATTAAAGCCGTAATCTTAAAAAAACAACGTTTTTACATGAAAACAGCCTCATCAAGAATTTCAGCAAAAATGGCGCCTACCCTATCTTGTAGAGAATAAAAAATTGAATAAACCAGGCGATTTTTAAAAAAATCGTAGGACCAGTTTTTGAGAAAATCACAAAAAAGTGAAAAATTACACGAATAAACTACTACTTCCGTTTGACCGATTTTGATGAAAATGTTCGTGTCGGGTCCGGTAGTGGTATGTAACTTAAGTTTCAAGTTCGTACGATGTTCCGTTCTTGAGATATTTTATATACACACACAGACCAATCGCTAAAAACATGTTTTTTGGGTTCAAGGGGTCTGAAAACGTATAGATCCGGTGAAAACTCGATTTCTAAAAATTGACATGAAAACAATACTTTCCTTCCTATATATTCATATAGGCGAGAGAAAGTAAAAATGAAAAATCGTTTTATTGCATAATAATGTAGTGAAATATTGAGTAGTATCTCCCGTGAAAAGAATATGAAAGTGATTTATTAAATTTACCACCAGACAGCACTTAAGTACATATTTTTTCTTCCAAACTAATTGTTTAAAGATTTCGCTTATTGTCACCAAGAAGTAGTATTATTTCAAGTTGACTTGCTTTTGTCTGGAAACTTTTGTAGATGTTTTTGTTTTGTCGCAGTAGAAATAAGAATTATTTAGACTTAGTATCTACTGTTTTGTTCGGAATGTTGTGGTTGTTTGAGAAATGACTGACAAGGAACAGGGTATTATTTTGAATTGCATCACTATTCGAAAAATTTGTTAATATTTATTAATATATATATTTTTTAAAGAGTGATGCATTTTTTCTGACTACCCTTTTCTTCTAAAACAACATTAAGTAATTTTCATTTATTTTATATTGTTATTTAAAAATTATTTGTAAAAACATTGTGGGCCATTGTAAAAAATATATAACAATATTACATATATAAAAAATATATAACAATAGAAAATGTAGAGAATTTAAAATCCTACAACTTTTAGTTCAAACATAACGCTTAGTTAAGCTGTTATTAGCAATTTTCTGTTTTTTCTTACGAAAACATGTGAAAAATCGATTTTTTAAAGAATTCGGCCTTAGTATGCAATTTACGACACAAGTGTATAATCAAATTTATAGGAAATTAAAAGATCTACAATTTTTATTTAAACTATTTTTTCCAAAGATCCTAGTTTAGCGTGTAAAAAAATAAAAGTTCTAGATCTTTTAATTTCCTATAAATTTGATTACACTTTTTTGTCGTAAAATGCATAATAAGGCTAAAAGCTTTAAAAAAAATCGATTTTTTTACACGTTTTTATGAGAAAAAAACAGAAAATCGCTAATTACTACTAAACTAAGAATTATACAAAAAAATGTTTGAGTTAAAAGTTATAGGATTTTAAATTCTCTACAAATGTTATTATATACATTTTTGCGCTAAAATGCATACTGAAGAATTTCAGCAAACATTACGCCAACCCAATCTTGTAAAGCATAAAAAATTTAGTAAACCAGTCGTTTTTAAAAAACAATTGTAGGACCAGTTTTTGAGAAAATCGCAAAAAAGTGAAAAATTACACGAAAAACTGCTATTGCCGGTCGACCGACTTTGATGAAAATGTTCGTGACGGGTCCGGTAGTGGTATGTAACTTAAGTTTCAACTTTCAAGTTCGTACGATGTTCCGTTCTTGAGATATTTTCTTCACACACACACACACACCAATCGCTAAAAACATGTTTTTTGAGTTCAGGGGGCCTGAAAACATGTAGATCAAGTGAAAACTCTATTTTGAAAAATCGACATGAAAACATTACTTTCCTTCCTATTTATTCATATTGGCAAGAGAAAGTAAATATCTTAAGAGAAAGTAACTAGGCTGGGCGGGAAGGACTAACGTCGATTCAACTCATGCTGAAAGTCGCGTACTGCATTTATACAATACAAGTAACACCATCTAGCGACAAAAAGAGTTACTAATTTTTTTAACCAAACTCAGTCATACACTATTTGCTTAGGGAATTTTTATTTTATTATTTTATACAATTTACTGAAGAAATTTTAACAATTCAAGAATGTGTTATTATAGTTTACAAATAAATTGAGAAGTTATTCATAATAATTATTTAAACTAATTCAAACAGAGTATATTATTAAATATCCTACTGCCTGCAATTAAGAAGAATAAAACATCCATTTTTGTGGATAGTTTCATACTTCTTAAAACCTAGACAAGAATTATCTAGAATGAATAATCAATTTTTGGAATTTGTACAGGAGCAGCTAGATCTAATTTCTATTTGATCTGTTGCGTTGATTGTACAAGTAAGGAGATGAATTACTCTGCATTGTTAATGATGTACTTATTACTTTCTCCTGCCTATGTGAAAACGTATATAGGAAGGAAGGTATTGTTTTCATGTCGATTTTTCGAGTTTAGAAATTCAGTTTTCACCGGATCTACACTTTTTCAGACCCCCTGAACCCAAAAAAAACACGTTTTTTTTTATTGGTCTGTGTGTGTGTGTGATCAGAATAACGTACGAACTTGAAACTTAAAACTTAAGTTACATACCACTACCGGACCTGACACGAACATTTTCATCAAAATCGGTCAACCGGAAGTAGGAATTTATTCGTGTAATTTTACACTTCTTTTTGCGATTTTCTCAAAAACTGGTCCTACGATTTTTTTTAAAATCGCCTGGTTTACTCAATTTTTTATCTCTACAAGATAGGGTAGGCGTCATGTTTGCTGAAATTCTAGGTGAGGCCGTTTTAACGTAAAAACATAGTTTTTTTTAAGATTACGGCTTTAATTAATATGCAATTTAGAACAAAAACGTATATAATAAAAGTTGTAGAGAATTTAAAAACCTACAACTTTTAATTCAAAAACATTTTTTTGTATAACGCTTAGTTTAGCAGTAATTAGCAATTTTCTGTTTTTTTCTCACGAAAACGTGAGAAAAATCGATTTTTTAAAGATTTCGGCCTTAGTATGCATTTTATAATAAAAGTGTATATAATTAAAATTATAGAAAATTAAAAGATCTGCAACTTTTATTTAGAACATTTTTCTCTACAGAGCCTAGTTTAGCGTGAAAGAGTGATTTTCCGTATCTTTAAGCCAAACTGAGGTCGATTTTAATTTTGTGTATTTCACTAATGTTTTTTGAGGTTAGTTTGTGTGTTTATTTCTAATGTTTTATTACTAATGTTAGATTTATTGTTAATTATTTGCATTGGCAAGAGAAAGCTGTGTGAGTGTTTCACACCAGATTTTTCATATTTTTAAACCAAACTGATGTTGATTTTCATTTTGCGTCTTTCACTCATGATTAAAATTAGGTTATGTTTATTGAGGTTAGTTTTTTGTTTCTTTGTAATGTTTTATTACTAATGTTAGGTTTATTGTTAATTATTTGCAATGGCAAGAAGACGTTGTGTGAGTGCTTCACACCAGATTTTTGGAATATGTACAGGAGCAACTAGATTTTATTTCTATGCGATCTGTTGCGTTGATTGTACAAGTAAATGATTAAATTACTCTGGAATGTTAATGATATACTTATTACTTTCTCTTGCCTATCTAAATACAGTACTTATATAGGAAGGAAAGTATTCTTTTCATGTCGATTTTTCGAGTTTAGAAATCCAGTTTTTAACGGATCTACACGTTTTCAGACCCCCTGAAACCAAAAAACATGTTTTTATTGATTGGTCTGTGTATATGTGTGTGTGTGCGCGCGCGCGTGCGCGTACGTGCGTGCGTGCGTGTGTGTGTGTGATAGAATATCTCAAGAACGAAATATCATATGAACTTTAAACTTAAAACTTTAAGTTATATACCACTACCAGACCCGACAAGAACATTTTTATCAAAATCGGTCAACCAAAAGTAGTTTAAAATCATTAATTTTTTATTTCAAACATTTTTTTGTATAATGCTTAATTTAGCGGTAATTAGCGAATTTCTGGTTTGTTTTATCACGAAAACGTGTGAAAAATCGATTTTTTTTAGATTTCGGTCTTAGTATGCTGTTTATGACAAAAGTGTATATAATCAAATTTATAGGAAATTAAAAGATCTACAACTTTTATTTTAACCATTTTTCTCAACAGATCCTAGTTTAGCGTGAAAGAGTGATTTTCGGTATGTTTAAGCTAAACTGAGGTTGATTTTTACTTTACGTCTTTTACTCATGATTAAAATAAGATTATGTTTTTTGAATTTAGTTTTTTTTTTATTTCTAATGTTTTTATTAGTAATATTAGGTTATGTTGTTAATTATTTACATTGGCTAGAGAAAGTTGTGTGAGTGTTTCAAACCAGATTTGTTTTTCATTTAAATATATATATATTTAAATTGAAATATATATTTTCTAACCACCAGAATACGGTAACATAAAACACTTATCAATGTTTATAGCGCTTTCGTGTATCTTTTACACATCTTCAGTAAATTAACATTTATTACAAGTCAAAATTTAAAACTTCCTGCTCCTACCATGGTAGATAAGGAATAGTCGATTCTTATATTTAAAACAGTCTTGCCAACTTAATCAGTTGATTGTCATATTCAATTTGTGTGTTCATTAATTTCTCCCTGCTATTGTATTTATAAATATAATATTTTTCCAGAATTTCAATTTCATTTTGTTTGTTATTTATTTCTAATATTTCTAGATTATTTTTTATATTCGACATATTGTGTTTATTTTTTTATCATGTGTTCAGTTACATTGGAGAATTTTCGATTTCCTTTTTTATAGTTAGAATAGTGTTCTGTAAACCGTTTTTTAAAAGATCTGGTGGTTTTACCGATATATATTTCATTACATTCATTACATTTAATTTTATAAATTCCACATGAATTAAATTGATTATTTTCTTTTTCTTTATCATTTACATTTGCTTTAATATTATGTTTTTGTAAAATAAATTTTATAGGAAACTGGGGTTTATATGCTATTTTGTATTTATTTTTATCGTATATATTGGTAATTTTATGTATTCTATGATTTATGTAATTATATGTAATGTATTTATTACCATTTTTGTTTATTTCTTCTTCATTGTTTAATGGTAATAGATGTGTTTTTTTCTGATTGATTTTATGTAAATATTTATTTATTAATCTGTTTATGAAAATATTATTGTAACCGTTATTTCTTGCTATTTCTTTAATATAATTTATTTCTTTATTAAATCTTTCTTTATTGTTATATGTGTATATATATGCTCTGTGTATCATGCTATTGTATGTGTTTATTTTATGTGTCCATGGGTGATTTGAAAATCTGTTTATTGTGTTATTTGTAGCATGTGGTTTCCTATATATGTCAGTTTCTAATATATGATTTATTATTTGTATTTTTATATCCAGGAAATTTATGTTTTTATCTGTTTCAACTTCACATGTAAATTTAAGTTTTTCATAGCAATTATTCAATTTTTTACTTTCTCTTGCCTATATGAATATATAGGAAGGAAAGTATTGTTTTCATGTCGATTTTTCGAAATCGAGTTTTCACCGGATCTATACGTTTTCAGACCCCCTGAACCCAAAAAACATGTTTTTAGCGATTGGTCTGTGTGTGTGTGTGTGTGTCTGTGTGTGAACAGAATATCTCAAGAACGGAACATCGTACGAACTTGAAACTTGAAACTTAAGTTACATACCACTACCGGACGCGACACGAACATTTTCATCAAAATCGGTCAACCGGAAGTAGTAGTTTATTCGTATAATTTTTCAGTTTTTTGCGATTTTCTCAAAAACTGGTCCTACGATTTTTTTTAAAATCGCCTATTTTACTCAATTTTTTATTCTCTACAAGATAGGGTAGGCGCCATGTTTGCTGAAATTCTCGGTGAGGCTGTTTTCACGTAAAAACGTTGTTTTTTTAAGATTACGGCTTTAATATAAATTTTAGCGCAAAAACTTATATAATAAAAGTTGTAGAGAATTTAAAAACCTACAACTTCTGTTTTAAACATTTTTTTTGTATAACGCTTAGTTTAGCGGTAATTTGCGATTTTCTGTTTCTTTCTCTCACGAAAACGTGAGAAAAATCGATTTTTTTAACATTTCGGTCTTAGTATGCATTTTACGACAAAAGTGTATATAATTAAATTTATAGAAAATTAAAAGATCTACAACTTTTGTTTAGAGCATTTTTCTCTACAGAGCCTAGTTTAGCGTGAAAGCGTGATTTTCCGTATTTTTAAGCCAAACTGAGTTCGATTGTCATTTTGCGTCATTCACTCATGATTAAAATAAGGTTATGTTTTTGAGGTTAGTTTTTGTTTATTTCTAATATTTTATTAATAATGTTAGGTTTATTGGTAATTATTTGCATTGGCAAGAGAAAGTTGTGTGAGTGTTTCACACCAGATTTTTTGACTTACGACAGTTTTCTTCAGGACGTACGATATATATACTCAGTTCATCATGGGAAAGATATGTCGAGGAAACAAACAGTGGTTACCAAATCAGCTACTAAAGTGGTAACTCAGAAAAAATGCTACACTTTTAATGAAAATATCGCAATGATAACTGATACGCGTTCTTAACCGTAATACAGAATTAAACTATAAATAGAAATGAAAAAACAAAAAGACTAACACTTAATTTCTAATTAAAAAAAATCTGGTGTGAAACACTCACACAACTTTCTCTTGCCAATGCAAATAATTAACAATAAACCTAATATTAGTATTAAAACATTAGAAATGAACAAAACCTAACCTCAAAAACATAACCTTATTTTAATCATGAGTGAATGACGCAAAATGACAATCGAACTCAGTTTGGCTTAAAAATACGGAAAATCACGCTTTCACGCTAAACTAGGCTCTGTAGAGAAAAATGCTCTAAACAAAAGTTTTAGATCTTTTAATTTTCTATAAATTTAATTATATACACGTTTGTCGTAAAATGCATACTAAGACCGAAATGTTAAAAAAATCGATTTTTCTCACGTTTTCGTGAGAAAAAAAACAGAAAATCGCAAATTACCGCTAAACTAAGCGTTATACAAAAAAATGTTTGAAACAGAAGTTGTAGGTTTTTAAATTCTCTACAACTTTTATTATATAAGTTTTTGCGCTAAAATTTATATTAAAGCCGTAATCTTAAAAAAACAACGTTTTTACGTGAAAACAGCCTCACCGAGAATTTCAGCAAACATGGCGCCTACCCTATCTTGTAGAGAATAAAAAATTGAGTAAAATAGGCGATTTTAAAAAAAATCGTAGGATTAGTTTTTGAGAAAATCGCAAAAAACTGAAAAATTATACGAATAAACTACTACTTCCGGTTGACCGATTTTGATGAAAATGTTCGTGTCGCGTCCGGTAGTGGTATGTAACTTAAGTTTCAAGTTTCAAGTTCGTACGATGTTCCGTTCTTGAGATATTCTGTTCACACACACGCACACACACACACAGACCAATCGCTAAAAACATGTTTTTTGGGTTCAGGGGTCTGAAAACGTATAGATCCGGTGAAAACTCGATTTCGAAAAATCGACATGAAAACAATACTTTCCTTCCTATATATTCATATAGGCAAGAGAAAGTAATAAATTATGAGGTGTATTCAGAAAGTAAGTACCGTTTTTAAAACACCAAGTAAAACAATTTTTTTTCAACACAATTTTATTTCTACATGAAAGCGCAAACCTTAAACTATTTTTCGACATAGTTTCCACCGATGTTCAAACACTTGTCGTAGCGGGTGATCAATTTGTCTATACCCTCTTTGTAGAAGGTTCCCGCCAACGAATGTAGCCACGACTCCACAACAGTTTTCACTTCATCGTTGGTTTCAAAGTGTTGGCCGCCTAGCTCGTGTTTCATGTGTAGTCAGACGTAGCCAAGTCCGGGCTGTAGGGCGGGTGATCGAACTGCTCCCAACGAAATTGTCAAACCAATGTTTAAATGTCACCAGCGGTATGGGGCCGAGCATTGTCATGGAGCAACACAATTCCGTTACTGAGCATTCCTCTCCGTTTGTTTTGAATTGCCCGCCTTAGTTTTCTTAAGGTTTCGTACCATGCCGCATTAATGGTTTCGCCTCTTGGGAGAAAATCAATCAGCAAAACACCTTTCCGATCCCATAAGACAGTGCACATGATTTTTTGTGCAGACATTGTCGTCTTGAATTTTTGTTTCTTCGGGGATTGCGTGTCGCCACTCCATTGACTGCTGTTTAGATTCTGGTGTGACACGACGGACCCAATTTTCATCACCTGTCACAATTTTGTTTAAAAAATCCTCACCATCATCACTGTATCGTGTGAGAAAAGTCAAAGCACTTCCGAGTCTCTTGGTTTTGTGCACATCAGTGGCGGGAACCTTCTACGAAGAGGGTATAGACAAATTGACCACCCGCTACGACAAGTGGTTGAACATCGGTGGAAACTATGTCGAAAAATAGTTTAAGGTTCGGGCTTTCATGTAGAAATAAAATTGTGTTGAAAAGAAATTGTTTTACTTGTTTTTTTAAAAACGATACTTTCTGAACACGCCTCGTAAGTACCGTGCAATATCGAATTGAATAACAATGTCTTTATTCATAATTAATTAAATACTTATTAGCTATTAAAATCTTTTTCATTCTGTTTCCAAATACTGGAGTAATTAAAGTAACATTACACCCTTACAATAAGATTTTAGATGACATTGTCCAATGTTAATTTCCCTATCAGTCAAATTTTCTGGGGAGCACACGGTATAGACCTACTAATTTTCTTACAATTCATAGGAATTATTTTATCCCAAAGTAAGCTTCTCATGCTTTGGAAGAAATCACATGCTTACTCCCTCTCCCTTTACCTTCACTCTCTCTAATTTTCTTCTCATGAGAAAAGCCTCAAAATATATTTTGATAGTATATTTTAAAATAAACTTATAAAAATCAATAAAAAATAACACAATTCAGCTTTTTATTTTAATTTTTTTACATGAATTACATATAAATCTTTATTTAAGCAAAAAAATTTTGTGTACAATACACTCAAAAGTTTTAGTTAACAAAAAGTATCTCCTTTTAAAGGTAAAATGTTCCCCTACCATGAATTTTTATGGTGGTTAATGCAATATTATGGTACCACGAATTAAATATAAGGTACCCATGGCTGTTTTGCGATGTTTCCCACAGCACCCTCCTCCCATAACCCCTTTTTAATAAAAAAATACATGTTTTTCTCAGGATCTGGTCGACAGAAAATTTACAAGTATAAGCCACAAATAACTTATGGGGAAAATTTTCAGTCATCCAGTCACTATTTAAAATCCAGATTTTAAAATTGCTCTTGCTTGCTCACTAACCAATGCAACATGAATTTTCATTTTTTCATGATCTTTTCATCAAAATTACTATAAAATTATGTTGTTGTTTAGGTCAACAGCCGAAAGGCTGGTTTGAACCTGTAGAGGTTTTACTAAGTAAAACGAGGAGTGAGGTGGTTTACCATTGCCTTCCTCACTGAATGGAAAAGTACGCTTATCAGCTTGACGGGCCCTCTGAAAAACACATATTTTCCACTCTGCAAATGACACCTTCACTTCATTCACCACAGAGTCTGGCTGTATAATGAAATTCATTACTTACAGAGAAGATAACTCTGATTAGTGTCTTTACACCTCTACCTCTTCTGTTCTTAAATGATTCAGTCATTTAATTGGCTGACCATGTGATAAGAAACAGAACTATTTATTTTAGCCCTGCAACGAACAGATTGAGTGTAAATAATTTGACACTCCACCTGTCTGTTATGGGCAGATTTTATGTTTATTTTGTTGTAAAAAAAATACTAGTTGCCTAAAAAGTCAAGAACAACTGTATAGTTTATTTATATAAATAATTATTGGAGATCTGAAATTGATAATAAAAAAAATATGTAGTTACTGTATTAGGTAGTCGAACTGAGATTACTCAAAATTAATTATTTTTAAATTCCTAATGTGTGTACGTTGCAATCTGTTCAATTGACAACAATAAGCAACCCGATGACCCAATGAGATGAGGATGATGTGTATGACATGTAAATGAGGTGTAGTCTTGTACAGACACAGGGCGACTATTCCTGAGAGAGTATGGTTAATTGAACCTCAACCATCAAAGTACACCGGTAACCACAGTTTAGTATTCAAATCCATATAAAAATAACTACCTTACTAAGATTTGAACCAGGAACCTTTGTCTTCGAAAATCACCTGTTAAACAGCTGACTTGCGGTGATGAGTTCACCTCTAGACCAACCCGAGGGTTCAAAAAGAGAAATGCATTTGCTTTAAAATAACATTAACTAAATTTCACCAAAGATTGGACCACAGATTCACCGGAGATTGGTCATTTTGATATTACATACTTTATATGTATTTTGCATGTTATACAGGAATAAAAAAAAAATTTACTAAAATAGGTTGATTTTTTTTTTAGCCCTGGAAGGGTGCAGGGGTGAATATTCCAAAACGACCATGGGTACCTTATGTTTTACCCCCAGACAATATATTATTAGATTAAAATTAAAATTTGTGGTGGAGGGGACATTTTACCTTTATTAACAGGAGGTACCCTTTTCTTACAAAAGTACAGAAAAATGGTGTCAAGACCAGAAATTCAGTTTACCATTGAATATATTAAAAATTAAATGATATGACAGCATTAAATAAGTAAGTGACAGCTCAGTCATTTGACTAGGGTGGGTTTTAACTTGTGAAAAATTCAGACTAACCGGAAATCAAACTCAGGACCTCTGCATTGTAGGCTAGCACAGTACTACTACGCTATGGAGGTGGCCAAAACCACAACCTAAAAATTTTATTAATATTTTTCTATTAGATGAGTGTCAATAATTTTGATGAGTGATTTTCTGTATTTTTCTCATCAAAATCAGTAAAAAACAAGATTTTTAAGATTGTAGCCTTAGCATTCAACGACAAAAATTTATGCAATCAAAGTTATAGAAAATTAAAAACTCTACAACTTTTATTTCAAGCATTTTTTTCTACAGAGTTTAGCGTCAATAAGTGATTTTATGTATTTTTTAGTTCTACAAAGGTTGATTTCATTTTACATTATTCACTCATGCTTAAAATGAGGTTATAACTTTTTCATAATTTACATTGGTAAAAGAAATTCGTGTGGGTATTTCTCAACAATTTTTTTACGGAGGAACAAGGGTTATACGAGAGAGAACTAAATTTGAAATTGCAATGTAAGGAAAAATTTATCTTCTTCTTATAGTGCATCTCCTATCGGAGGTTTGCTATCATCACAGCAATCCGGACCTTGTCGACTGCAGCTCTGAACAGTTGAACACTGCCACAGTTAAACCAATCCCTCAGGTTCTTTAGCCAGGACACACGGCGTCTTCCGATGCTCCGCCCTCCACTAATCTTTCCCTGGACTATCAGTTGAAGAAGCTTGTATTTCTGTCCTCTCATTATATGACCCAGATATTGAAGCTTTCTTCTTTTTATGGTGTTAATGATTTCACATTTCTTCTGCATCCGGATCAGCACTTCGGCATTACTAACTTTATCCATCCAGGGAATACGCCACATTCTACGGTAACACCACATCTCGAATGCTTGTAGTTTGTCGATGTGGTTCTTTTTGAGGGTCCATGCTTCAACCCCATACAAGAGCGTGGAAAAAACGTAACAACGCAGCATCCTCATCTTAAAAAAAAAAATTTATAGATAAGTGTAAATGAGAGAATCGTTGCAATAAATGGATGGAACATCTCCAAAGAATGAAGGGAGATAGATTTCCAAAACCGGTTCTGGGATGCAAGTCTGAAGGAAGAAGTGGGAAAACCTCTGCAATGCTGAGAATTATTTATTCCCAAAATGTTTGAAAAGGGAAATCTTATCCTTGCACCACTACACCATGGCCGGCCCATGGTGTAGTGGTCAGCGCAATTGGCTACTATGCCAGGGTCCCGGGTTCGATTCCCGGTCAAGTCTGGTATTTTTTCATCTGTAAATCACCACATATCATTACCTACGCACAAGCCCAAGGTTTATGTAGACATCATCACTCAATAAAAAAAAAAAAATTAAAAAAAAACAAATATTTCCTTCCGAGTATGTTTTGCTGTCATATCATTTTGATACAATTATAATTCATATTAGTGCTCTAAAACATTAATACATAATATTATTAATATATTAAAACAATATACTTGGTAACATTACTGACCAAAGTAGCATTATACAAAGACACTGACATTTTTTTAACCAAAAAAATTTCTTTATAAAACTTAAAAATCAGAAAAAAAAATTCTTTAGTACAGTAACATCCTGATTATCCTAAAAATTATACTGGGTGTTTCAAAACGCCTTAGAGCGTGCTTCATTTTTGTATTCTACATACCAAAACACAATATTTCGTATGAAACAATATCGATTAAGCATTTGTTCTCATTCTACCCCCATTTCGCATTTTACAGGAACACTATTATATCATGTGAAAGAATTGAAATTTGGTACAAATATTTGCACCATGTACTCTAAAAAAATTAAAAAATACGATCCCTGCATTACCATACATTTCAAAACTGTTTTTCTCGAAAATCATTAGTTTTATTGAAAGATTTTTCATTATCTAAATCTAAATGTGTTAGGCTTGTTGTACAAAAAGATATTTCATTTTTGATTATTTTTTTTTTGGTTTAACGTCCGAATGTTCTGCAATTATTGCAAATGCAGACGGTGAAGGATGAAATGAATTTTTTTGTAATGTATGAAAATATGCCATGCCTGAATGGGATTCGAACTCAAGACCGCATTTCATTTTTGAAAATCAGATGGTAAACAATGGACATGTAGTAGGAAATTGGTTGCTCAATTTTCTGGCCAGTTTCACCTTCTCTAGTAAAAAAATTTAAAATTAAATTCGGCTTGATAATATTATAATTTCTTTTAACTGGCGATGACAAAACCAGTCGGAAAATCAAGCAACCAAATTTTTGCTATATCTACGTTGTTTACAATCAGATTTTCAAAAATGAAATAACTTTTTGTTTATAACAATAAGCCTAAACACTTCAGATAATAAAAAGCCTTTCAACAAAACTAATGGTTTTTGAGAAAATCGGTTTTGAAAATTTCATTTGGCTGCATTTTGAAAAATATAGAAATGCATAGATCATATTTTTTAATTTTTTAGAGTACATAGGTGCAAATATTTGTACCAAATTTCAATCCTTTCACAAATTATATAATGATTTTCCTGAAAAATATAAAATGGCAGATAGAATGAGAAAATGTTGTGATAATTTGTATTCCTTCAAAAAAATTTGAAAAATTACTTGATCAGTGAAACTTTTTATAGCGTACAAGAATTCCTTTCTTGATAGTAGTGATACATTGTGTGATTCTTATTATGTATTTCAGGTGTTATAACTGACATGTCCTATACTCCTCCTGGACGCAAAAAAACGAACAAAGGGTTAATCAACATTTTTGCTTACGAAATATTTTGTTTGTTTTGGTATATACAGTAGAATACAAAAATGAAGTGCGTGCTAAGGCGTTTTAAAACCCGGTGTATCTAACCAAAGTTCAATATGGCTGTAATGAATTTATGTAAATGTATTAATACATTCAGTACTACCAATGCATGTACGAGTCAAACACAAATTTTCCCTTTAAGTAAGGATTTACTGCAATTATACAATTTAAAAATCTGGTGTGAAACACTCACACAACTTTCTCTTGCCAATGCAAATAATTAATAATAAACCTAACATTATTAATAAAATATTAGAAATAAACAAAAAACTAACCTCAAAAACATAACCTTATTTTAATCATGAGTGAATGATGCAAAATGACAATCGAACTCAGTTTGGCTTCAAAATACGGAAAATCACGCTTTCACGCTAAACTAGGCTCTGTAGAGAAAAATGCTCTAAACAAAAGTTGTAGATCTTTTAATTTTCTATAAATTTAATTATATACACTTTTGTCGTAAAATGCATACTAAGACCGAAATGTTAAAAAAATCGATTTTTCTCACGTTTTCGTGAGAAAAAAAAACAGAAAATCGCAAATTACCGCTAAACTAAGCGTTATACCAAAAAATGTTTGAAACAGAAGTTGTAGGTTTTTAAATTCTCTACAACTTTTATTATATAAGTTTTTGTGCTAAAATTTATATTAAAGCCGTAATCTTAAAAAAACAACGTTTTTACGTAAAAACAGCCTCACCGAGAATTTCAGCAAACATGGCGCCTACCCTATCTTGTAGAGAATAAAAGATTGAGTAAAATAGGCGATTTTAAAAAAAATCGTAGGACCAGTTTTTGAGAAAATCGCAAAAAACTGAAAAATTATACGAATAAACTACTACTTCCGGTTGACTGATTTTGATGAAAATGTTCGTGTCGCGTCCGGTAGTGGTATGTAACTTAAGTTTCAAGTTTCAAGTTCGTACGATGTTCCGTTCTTGAGATATTCTGTTCACACACACACACAGACCAATCGCTAAAAACATGTTTTTTGGGTTCAGGGGGTCTGAAAACGTATAGATCCGGTGAAAACTCGATTTCGAAAAATCGACATGAAAACAATACTTTCCTTCCTATATATTCATATAGGCAAGAGAAAGTAAAAATGTAAAATTTCAACAAAATAAAACTTTTGACGCCGGCCGCATTGGCGCAGTTGGTAACGCGCTCGCCTCTAATCATGCGGTCCTGGGTTCGAATCCCAATCAATCACGGCATATTTTCATACGTTATAAAAAATCATTTCATCCTCATTACTCACAGTTACACCCCAACGTCGTCGCCAATGACCTTGCAGTTGATGCGACGTTAAATAAATTTAAAAAAAAAACTTTTGACATCCTTAAAAAATTTCAATAATCCTATTTTTTAAATTATAGACATAGAAAACCATATTGCGTATTAGAATCGATGACGCATTACATTCACAATTTTATGATATTTTATACCCAAAACTATAATCGTACAACCAGGATGGTACAAGTACCAAGACAAACAAAAAACAATTCTTTTGAAATTTGATTTTTATTTTATATCACAATTATTATCGTTTACAATACAAATTAATAATAATAAAAAAATAAAATATTACTAACGAGTATAAAACAGAAGTAAATCTTACATAAATTTTATGGTAATTTATGAGACATTTATAATACGGTATAAATACATATAAATCATAAATTTAGTTATTACCGAACCAAGTAAAACATTTAATTGTAAGCAGCACTGTTTTGTTTTCATGTATGGGTGATACAAGGAAATGTACGCTCTGCACTTATTCATAACAGGAGGGTTATTTTAAAAATATGGTTAATAAGAAGAAAAATCTGGTGTAAAACACTCACACGACTTTCTCTTGCCAATGCAAATAATGAACAATATACCTAACATTAGTAATAAAACGTTAGAAATTCACAAAAAAAATAACCTCAAAAAACATAACCTTATTTTAATCATGAGTAAAAGACGCAAAATGAAAATCAACCTCAGTTTGGCTTAAAAATACAGAAAATCACTCATTCACGCTAAACTAGGCTCTGTAGAGAAAAATGCTTTAAATAAACATTGTAGATCTTTTAATTTCCTATAAATTTGATTATATACACTTTTGTCGTAAAATGCACACTAAGGCAGAAATCTTAAAAAAAATCAATTTTTCACACGTTTTCATGAGAAAAAAAAAAGAAAATCGCTAATTACCGCTTAACTAAGCGTTATACAAAAAATGTTTGAAATAAAAGTTGGCGGATTTTAAATTCTCTACAACTTTTACTATGTAAATTTTTGCATTAAAATGCATAATAAAGCCGTAATCTTAAAAAACATTTTTTTAATGTAAAAACCGCCTCACTAAGAATTTCAGCAAAAATGGCGCACTACCCTATCTTGTAGAGCAAAAAAAATTTAGTAAACCAGGCGATTTTAAAAATAATCGTACTACCAGTTTTTGAGAAGAAGCAAAAAAGTGAAAAATTACACGAATAAACTACTACTTCCGGTTGACCGATTTTGATGAAAATGTTCATGTTGGGTTCGGTAGTGGTATGTAACTTAAGTTTCAAGTTTCAAGTACGTACGATGTTCCGTTCTTGAGATATTCTGTAAACACACACAGACACAGACCAATCACTAAAAACATGTTTTTTGGGTTCAGGGGGTCTGAAAACGTGTAGATCCGGTGAAAACTTGATTTCAAAAAATCGACATGAAAGCAATACTTTCCTTCCTATTCATATAGGCAAGAGAAAGTAAAAATAGTGTTATTCGATTCCTCTTAAAGAGTAGATACAAAAATCATGCGAAGAGTTATACGGCAGTTACATTCTGTCCTTTGGAATGATAAACAATCTGGTGTGAAATACTCACAAGACTTTCTCTTGCCAATGCAAATAATTAACAAAAAAACCGTAATATTCGTCGTAAAAGCATTAGAAATAAACAGAAACCTAACCTAAAAAAACATAACCTTATTCTAATCATGAGTGAAAGACGCAAAATGAAAATCGACCTCAGTTTGGATTTAAAATACGGAAAATCACTCTTTCACGCTAAACTAGGCTCTGCAGATAAAAATGCTCTAAATAAAAGTAGAAAAAAGAATTTTCTAGATGGCCATCATATAAGCTTTTATAGAAAACTATAAATTTCAAAGTTACAACTAAAAAAAATTTCATTTACAAGAAAAAAAATCGTTTAAAAATTTGTAGAAACAAAAAAATTATTTCAAAGACATGTCACCACCACCCCTTCTAATTAATCATTTACTGTATTGCCGGCTTCAATACTTCTTCCGGCCTTTGTCGGCATGGTAGGCCCTTTGACGGCATAGCAACAAACCTTTCGGCTCCCCACCGACAGAGGCCTTTATCATCAAGGCCAAGCCAGTAGCCGCTCTCTACCACAGCGCTCTCGGCGACTATATAAAGAGCGCTGCGCTGAGCCGATCGATTTAAATTCTGATCAAGACTCCGAGGGATTCACTTTGAACCAGACAGCAGACAAGACGTCCACCATGGCACACGGCTGCCGGACTCCAGCGAAGGCTAATCGACGACCCCGCAAGAGAGAAGATGATGCTTCCGCTCGCCGTCCCGTCACCATAAGCCGTCGACCGGACCGTCAACGCCCACTAACGCGAGCGATATGGACGCCCACCGGACCCGATGAAGCACAGCCATCGGCACACTACTGCGAGGGAAGAAGATGTCTCCGCAGGACGACGACAGGCCGTGTTGCCCAGCCTCCGACCGACGCCTCTCCAAGACAGCCACCGCTTAAATGGCCCTTTTCAGGGCCACCAAAATTATAAGGTTTGCCACTTAATGTCGTCATCCGGTGACAGACAATAAAAGTAATTCTTTGGTCAAAATGGTTACTAAATTCTTAAAAAAATGAAAAAAAAGTTAAGAGGATTGGTTAAAAGAAAAAAAGTTATTGTCTATTTACAATATAGTGTCATTTTATAAGCAAAATTAAATCCAACTGTACGGCCACCAATAGTACAAAACAATTCGTAGGTCAATGGGTTAAAATTCTGAGTATTCTTACTTTCTACATTTACTTTGTACATAATACAGAAGCTGTTACAATTTACTGGGTAATTCATTTAAAAGTAACCTGCCGCTCGAGTAATTTTCATATGCTGTATTGGCAGCACTGATCACGATGTGATCGACTGGCCTTTATAGTGCAATTTATATTATTATTTAATTATTATATTATTAAAGAGTACAATTTTTTCCAGCAAGATGGTGCAACATGTCGCACATCTCGCTAGTCCCTATCTCATATCAATCAGGCTTTTCCCCATGCGAGTTGTTAGTAAAGAATTGTGGCCTCCTTGTTCACTCGATTTGAGTGTGTGCGATTTTTTTCTATGGGGTTATTTAAAAGGAACTGTTTACCAAACAAACCCCCGCAGTATACATGAGCTAAAGAATAACATCGTGGCAGCCATTCAAGCTATAGACGTTTCTGTATTGCGTCGTGTGTGAATTAATAACATTGAACGAGCGCAAAAATGTGTAAGCGTTCCAGGACGCCACTTTCAGCATCGACAGTAAAGGTGAAGTTGAAATTTGTATATAAATTTTAAATAAATATGTAAAATTATGTATTAAGTAATTTTATTTATTCATTTACTATTTGAATCCAATTGAGTGCTGAAGGCCGCTGTTAAATGCAACGGGCTACTTTTAAATGAATCACTCTGTATCACTGTACAAACAAATAGTTCATAATTCTGCTGATTAAACACTTTGCTTGGTTCAGTTATACGATATATTTGTGATCGATAGTGAGAATAAATTAAATGACTTACTTAATGTTATAAATTGTCTAAAAGTAATCAATAATTACTCGATACATCATGGCAATACTTTGTTTCGTTGAGGTCACGATAGCGGAGATGCAGTCGTTGATTTTTTATTTTTACTATTGTTCATGTCGGATTCGTCGCTGCTCGAATCGTACTCTGACGGCGGAGACAATTCTTCGTCTGAAGTATCGGCTTTCGGTTTCTTAACCTGAAAAGATTATAGTTTCCATTAATTTAAACGGAAGTGTTGTGCAGCAGCAAGAGTGGTTTAGAAGAGATGGGAAATTTAAAAGTAAGCAACGAAAACATACAGGAAGTTAGGGAATTCTGCTATCTAGGGAGTAAAATAAGAAAAGGATGGTAGAAGCACAAGTGATATCAAGAGTAGAATTGCTCCAGCTAGAAAAGCCTTTGAAATGAAAAAAAGCTTACCGACTACAAACATTGATTTACAGATTAGGAAAAATTTCTTAAAACATTATGTTTGGAGTGTAGCATTATACGGAAATGAAACGTGGGTGATAGGGGCTGTAGAAAAGAAGAGGATAGAAGCTTTTGAAATGTGGTGTTATAGGAAAATGTTAAAGATTAGGTGGGTGGACAAAATAAGTAATTTAGAGGTTCTTAGGCAAGTGGATGAAAAAAGAAGTATATGGAAGCATCTTACCAAAAGAAGGGATAGGCTAGCGGGGCATATTGTAAGACATCCAGGTATTGGGATATTAATAATTGAGGGTAATATTGAGGGAGTAAATTGTAGAGGGAGGCAAAGATTAGAATATATAAAGCAAATTATAAAAGATATAGGGTGTTACAGGTATGTAGATATAAAACAACTTGCGCAAGATAGAAAGGTTGGAGAACTGCATCAAACCAGTCGAGAGACTGATGATAAAAAAAAATTATTTTTAATGTTCCATCATTTATTATTGATCGAAAGAAATGTAAATAAAAAAAAATCTGGTGTGAAACACTCATATGACTTTCTCTTGCCAATACAAATAATGAACAATATAACCTAAAATTAGTAATAAAGCATTAGAAATTAACCAAAAATTAACATCAAAAACCATAACCTTATTTTAATCATGAGTGAAAGACTCAAAATGAAAATCAACCTCAGGTTGGCTTAAAAATACGGAAAATCACTCTTTCACGCTAAGCTAGGCTCTGTAGAGAAAATGCTCTAAATAAAAGTCGTAGATCATTTAATTTCCTATAAATTTGATTATATACACTTTTGTTGTAAAATGCATGCTAAGGCTGAAATCTTAGAAAAGTCGATTTTGTACACATTTTCGTGAGAAAAAAGAGAAAATGACTAATTGCCGCTAAACTAAGCATTATACAAAAAAATGTTTAAAATAAAAGTTGTATGATTTTAAATTATCTACAACTTTTAATATATACATTTTTGCGATAAAATGCAGACATAAGCCGCAATCTTAAAAAAACAATTTTTTTTACACAAAAACAGCCTTTCCAAAAATTTCAAAAACAGCCTCCAAAAAAATTTCAGACAATTCTTCGTCTGAAGTATCTGCTTTTGGTTTCTTAACCTGAAACATTAATGACCATGACCATGGCTGAAAAGATTATAGTTTTCATTAATCTATTTTTAATGTTCCATCATTTATTAGTGATTGAAAGAAATGTAAAATAAAAAAAAATCTGGTGTGAAACACTCATATGACTTTCTCTTAACAATGCAAATAATGAACAATATAACCTAATATTAGTAATAAATCATTAGAAATAAACCACAATTAACATCAAATACCATAACCTTATTTTAATCATGAGTGAAAGACGCAAAATGAAAATCGACCTCCGGTTGGCTTAAAAATACGGAAAATCACTCTTTCACACTAAACTAGGTTCGTAGAGAAAAATGCTTTAAATAAAAGTTGTAGATCTTTTAATTTCCTATAAATTTGATTTTATACACTTTTGTCCTAAAATGCATACTACGGCTGAAATCTTGAAAAAATCTTTTCACACGTTTTCGTAGGAAAAAAACAGAAAATCGCTAATTACCGCTAAACTAAGCGTTATACAAAAAAATGTTAAAATAAAAGTTGTAGAATTTTAAATTATCTACAACTTTCATTATATAAATTTTTGCGCAAAAATGCATATTACAGCCGTAATCTTAAGGAAACAATGTTTTTACATGAAAACAGCCTCACCAAAAATTTCAGCAGACATGGCGCCTACCCTATCTTGTAGAGCATAAAAAATGTAGTAAATGAGGCGATTTTTAAAAAAATCGTAGGAACCATTTTTGAGAAAATTGTAAAGTAGTGAAAAATGACACGAATAAACTACTACTACAGTTTGTGTCAGGTCCTGTAGTGGTGCCTAACTTAAGTTTCAAGTTTCAACTTCATACGATGTTCCGTTCTTGAGATATTCTGTTCAACACACACAGAGACCAAACTAAAAACATCGTTTTTGGGTTCAGGGGGTCTGAAACATCTAGATCCGGTAAATACTGATTTCGAAAAATCGACATGAAAACAATACTTTCCTTCCTATATATTCATATAAGCAAGAGAAAGTAAAAATAAATCATTTAGAACAAAACAAATTGTCAAAAAATTGCGTCAGTCAATGGGTTACAGAGTGGTGACAACAACTAAAATAATTATGACGGTACTCCAATACTTACAGGTTTACAATCCATGGATTTGCGTATTTTTCTTCTGCATCTATATATTGGGATATATTTTTCAGCTGCCGTTTGAACTCGACGGATGTCAAAATCTTGATCTACTCTTCTCACTGTCTGTAACCTAAAAAATTAAAAATTGGGTGTAATACACTCGCACGACTTTCTCTGGCCAATGCAAATAATGAACAATATAACCTAACATTAAAAATAAACAAAAAACTAACCTCAAAAAACATAACCTTATTTTAATCATGAATGAAAGACGCAAAATGAAAATCAACCTCAGTTTGGCTTAAAAATACGGAAAATCACTTTTTCACGCTAAACTAGGCTCTATACAGAAAAATGCGCAAAATAGAAGTTTTAGATCTTTTAATTTTCAATAAACTTGATTATATACACTTATGTCGTAAGCGTTTTTGTGCACGTGTTTGTGAGAACAAAACGGAAAATAGACCCATTCACAAGATATCACACTTTTTGTTCAACAAAGTAACGTGCTCGATGAAAAAAAATCGCCTCAAAATAATGTCATTTCTTTTCAATTTTTATTTACGCCTCTTCTATGAAAGTTTCTATCTCTTTTCCGCACGTTGTTTTGTGTATTATCCTTTTCTAAACATGATAGCATAAATCAAAATATGTTACCGCTTATTCTGACGCTAACTGTAAGGTTTAACCGAGGGATTTGCGAGACAGGTAGTGTTAACCTTCTTTGTTCGGCTTTAGTCATAAAATTTGTCGCCGGTACTTCTAATTTATTGATTTCGACCGTAACATTTAAAGCTAACTGATGTCATTTTCAAACAAATACCTTTTTTATAGTTGAAAAGTTATGGACGAAAACGCTCAAATTTTAGTACTGGCTCGTCAAAAAAAAAAAAATCCCTTTCTTTCGCGTGACACCACGTCGTCAATTTTTATCATATAAATATGTAA
Organism: Catonia carolina; assembly: GCA_035578175.1. Lineage (NCBI taxonomy): Eukaryota > Metazoa > Arthropoda > Insecta > Hemiptera > Achilidae > Catonia > Catonia carolina. The sequence continues at coordinate 17,105,497 of JAQMRL010000015.1, forward strand.
GATACATCAAATGAAAAAGGTGAAAATTCTCAATCCAATAAAACAAAATCTGTTGGAAAATAATGAATAGTTGTGGAGAAAATTGAGTTTAAAGAAAAGTGATGCACGCGTGATTTCTGGCTTCCAGGTTAGCAAAGGGTTAAAAAGTATTTTGTAGTTACTTTTTAATCTGTGTATACACAGTGTCGCCACCGGCTTCTAGTAGCGCAGCCGTAGAACTCATAGGACCGGCCGAGCCTCCGGCGGCGTTGTTCAAAAATAATGAAAACATCGAAGGGGGGGAGGAAGGGAGGTCATCTTCGCCGCTGCCTAAAAGATTAGAAGCAGCCGCCGACGCAGCGACCACCTTTCACCGCTGCCTCCGAAGAGGAGCAGTCACCAGTGAAGTGAATCGGGGTCGTCTGCACCGCTGCCTAATCTAATAGGAGCACGTCGCCGACGCAGCGTGCACCTTTTACCGCTGCCGCCGAAGGGGAGCAGTCGCCGGTGAAGCGAGGGGTAGGGGATGGAGGTGCAAATGACTGAAAGAATTCTCAATGTAGAGATGTCAACTCTCCGTATCGATTCTTGCACACAGAGAACATCGATACTGTCACCTTCTCCTTCTCGACTTTTGCATCGCCAGTACGTAGACACTATATGTTGCCACTTGGTACATGCGCTGTGAGAGGTATGACTGCTGGCGCATTCTATCGGCAGCAGCAACCCCATCACAGCGCCAACAGTGGGCAAAATATGAACTACGGACCGGCGTACAAGTAAAAACAGTATCAACAGTTTTAAGTAATTTGCATGCTCAGTAATGTCATTATTTGTTGACAGAAGGAGCAAACTAAGAAAGACTGGACAGTAACTAGATTCACAGAACTACTAGTTAGCACATAGCACCTGACATTGCCACATTTAATTACAAAAATCAGGTGTGAAACAGTCACACAACTTTCTCTTGCCAAAGCAAATAATGACCAATATAACCTAACATAAGTAATAAAACATTAGAAATAAACAAAAAACTAACCTCAAAAACATAACCTTATTTTAATCATAAGTGAAAGACGCAAAATGAAAATCGACCTCAGTTTGGCTTAAAAATACAGAAAATCACTCTTTCACTCTAAACTAGACTCTGTAGAGAAAAATGCTTTAAATAAAAGTTGTAGATCTTTTAATTTCCTATAAATTTGATTATATACACTTTTGTCGTAAAACACATGCTAAGGCTAAAATCTTAAAAAAATTGATTTTTCAAACGTTTTCATGAGAAAAAAACAGAAAATCGCTAATTACCGCTAAACTAAGAGTTATACAAAAAAAAAAAAATTGAAATAAAAGTTGTAGGATTTTAAATTTTCTTCAATTTTTATTATATACATTTTTGCGCTAAAATGCATATTAAAGCCGCAATCTTAAAAAGCAATTTTTTTAATGAAAAAACAGCCTTACCAAGAATTTTAGCCAACATGGGCAAATTTAAAATTTTAGCAAACATTTTACCCTATCTTGTAGAGCATAGAAAATTTAGTAAACCAGGCGATTTTTAAAAAAAAATTGTAGGACCAGTTTTTCAGAAAATAGAAAAAAGTGAAAAATGACACAAATAAACTACTACTACTTCCGGTCGACCGATTTTGATGAAAATGTTCGAGTCGGGTCCGGTAATGGTATGTAACTTAAGTTTCAAGTTTGTACGATGTTCCGTTCTTGAGATATTCTATTCACACACAGACCAATCGCTAAAAACATGTTTTTTGGGATCAGGGGATCTGAAAACGTGTATATCCGGTGAAAACTCGATTTTGATCGGTGAAAAATCGACATGAAAACAATACTTTCTTCCTATATATTCACATAGGCAAGAAAAAGTAAAAACAGTGTGCTTAAATGGCTTACCTCTGTTCTTCACTTGTCACATACAAATCATCTGGTTTATGGTACATATTATGATTTTTATACGCTTTTTCATTGTAAAATAAAGCATCGCACGTGGTGCATTTGAATAGATCATTTGGTTTACCGTCCCGTTCGTCCACAGAATGCTGTCTCTCTAAATGTTTTTGTAAATTAAATTTGACTATGTATTCGATACCGCATAGATGACAATAGAATACGGATTGTGGTTCACCAGCGTTATTAATACGTATTTTCTTACTTGGCGGTGGTGTTACTATGGGCTTAAACAGCGAGACCATCCTAGAATAAAAAAAAAAAAAACAAATAAACTTTATTGTCACGTAAAATACGTTATGACACTTCAAAATAATATAATAAACTAAGTAAACGTAAAAAAAATATGCATTGCATAACTATGACAAAAATGTTTAGGAATCTAAATCAAGCAGTGTCATATTACAATCCAACTTAATAATTTTTATTTTTTTTTTTTTACCTTTTATTTGTTATTGGGAACTGTACATTGTTGACAACTACCCAATTTGATCGCTGCTTTTTGCTATATATTTTTTTTTTTGATGTGGATTAGACATGAATTTGAACAGGGACCCCCAGTAGAGTTTGTTCATGGATGGCTGTCAACTGGGCACCAAAGAAAGTCGCTTGCCCAGCTTGCTTGGTGGAAAGTTGCTTGCTTGGTGTTACTTAACAAATAAAAGCGACTTTCTACCAGCTGACTGACTGGGCTGGCCCGAAGGCCAACTTAATAATTAATTGTGAAACCGAAAATGCTACATTAGTTACAGGTAGCAATGTACAGGTGATTTAAAATAGGATGAAGAGTAAACCCACACAATGATTTAGCAAAGGGAAATTTTTAACGTAATATTTTCCTGCAGTGTTTCACCGGTAGCGAAATTGTTTACTTTTATAATGAAACAGCTGAGTTATTTTTATATTCACTTGTTAAACAATAAATTTGAATTATCATTACTTTACAAAATGTAGAAAAGGTAAATTCTTTATCATAAAAAAGAAATTAAAAAATTACAACAGAAAAAAAATCCCTCATGAAATAATCTAACTGTATTTTGGCATGATTCCTGGGCAAAGAGGGAAATAAAGCTATTCTGACTTCTGGAAAGGTAAATTAAGTGACAAAATTTATGGTTTCTTACATAAATTGACTTGGAAAAGCTAAGGGTTTCAGAACTGTACTTACAGTAGTTTTGAGAAATTTAGGGTGAAATGCAAGAAATTGGGGCATGAAACCTCATTTTTTTACGTTTATGTACAATACCTTTGTAAAATGGGTAATAAATACATAAAATCGTAAACATAAATTGTAGAGAATTTAATTTTGAGAAAATTGATGTAAGTTAAGTCAAAAATAAAACAGAAATGTTGTTTTGGTCATCAGCCAAAAGGCTGGTTTGAAACCCTAGATGTTTTACTAAGTAAAACGAGGAGTGTGGTGGTTTACAGTTGCCTTCCTCACTGAGTGGAAAAGTATGCTTATCAGCATGCCGGGCCCTCTGAAAAGCACATTTATTTTCCACTCTGCAAATGACACCAGTCACGTCATTCACCACAGGGACTGGCTGTATAATGAAATCCATTACTTTCACAAGAGATAACTCTGATTAGTGTCTTTTACACCTCTACCTCTTCTGTTCTTAAATGCTTCAGTCATTTAATTGGCTGACCATTCGATAAGAAACAGAACTATTTAATTTAGCCCTGCAACTAACAGATTAAATGCAAATAATTTGACACTCCACCTGTCTATTACGGGAAGAAAACAGAAATAAGTACAAAAAATTTAATTTTAACGCTTTCCAGTCTACCATTTTTTTCACGACTATGCACTACAGACTAAAGTAAATTATACGTATCTTGCACTGTAGACCGACATTTTTCATTTTTTTCAAAAAAATCTGGTGTGAAACACTCACACAACTTTCTCTTGCCAATGCAAATAATTAACAATAAACCTAACATTAGTATTAAAACATTAGAAATGAACAAAAACTAACCTCAAAAACATAACCTTATTTTAATCATGAGTGAATGACGCAAAATGACAATCGAACTCAGTTTGGCTTAAAAATACGGAAAATCACGCTTTCACGCTAAACTAGGCTCTGTGGAGAAAAATGCTCTAAACAAAAGTTGTAGATCTTTTAATTTTCTATAAATTTAATTATATACACTTTTGTCGTAAAATGCATACTAAGACCGAAATGTTAAAAAAATCGATTTTTCTCACGTTTTCGTGAGAAAAAAAAACAGAAAATCGCAAATTACCGCTAAACTAAGCGTTATACAAAAAAATGTTTGAAACAGAAGTTGTAGGTTTTTAAATTCTCTACAACTTTTATTATATAAGTTTTTGCGCTAAAATTTATATTAAAGCCGTAATCTTAAAAAAACAACGTTTTTACGTGAAAACAGCCTCACCGAGAATTTCAGCAAACATGGCGCCTACCCTATCTTGTAGAGAATAAAAAATTGAGTAAAATAGGCGATTTTAAAAAAATCGTAGGACCAGTTTTTGAGAAAATCGCAAAAAACTGAAAAATTATACGAATAAACTACTTACTTCCGGTTGACCGATTTTGATGAAAATGTTCGTGTCGCGTCCGGTAGTGGTATGTAACTTAAGTTTCAAGTTTCAAGTTCGTACGATGTTCCGTTCTTGAGATATTCTGTTCACACACAGACCAATCGCTAAAAACATGTTTTTTGGGTTCAGGGGGTCTGAAAACGTATAGATCCGGTGAAAACTCTATTTCGAAAAATCGACATGAAAACAATACTTTCCTTCCTATATATTCATATAGGCAAGAGAAAGTAAAAATCAGTGTGCAGTCACTTCAGTTCTTATCGACAAGAGTATTATATGTAAATAAAGATTGAAATTTTTTTCTTTTTAACCATATAATTAGTTTATTTCATATAATGAATTAATACAATAATTTCACTAACCTTCTTTTTAAACTGCGTCACCTTTATTTTAATTTTTACTTACACGTGTTTCGGTGGATCCACCATCATCAGAGTAAATAACATAAAATTGAAACTAAAAACACTATTTATTAAAAATCTATAGAAGATGCTACATCTTCAGTCACTTGTATCTAGAAGATGTAGCATCTTCTATAGATTTTTAATAAATAGTGTTTTTAGTTTCAATTTTATGTTATTTACTCTGATGATGGTGGATCCACCGAAACACGTGTAAGTAAAAATTAAAATAAAGGTGACGCAGTTTAAAAAGAAGGTTAGTGAAATTATTGTATTAATTCATTATATGAAATAGAAATATTTAAAACTGCAGGATGCATTATAAAGATTTATTTTTGAATAATTAGTTTAAGTTAATTATTAAGTTATTTATAAAATAATACCATTTACAATTACTCTAATTTACACATTTTTGAAAAATTTTATTAGAAACTTATATCAATATCGCTTTCATTCTTCGCAGGGTCGTATGATTCATCAATGTCCGTGTCATCTAATTCCGACCCAGAATCTTCTGCAAAACAATCTAATGCATCTCTAGACATCATTTCATGAAATGTATAATAGCACAATAACAGTAAAACACATACACTGCAAACAACGTGGCCTTGTAACCTGCTACGTCAGTACTCTGTAGTAGACGCTATGGTTCGATCTCGCGCATTAAGTAGCGGTCGATAGTTTCGTCGATATATCAAAAAAGACTAATCGATTCGATCAACTATTGCTGTAGGTAAACGGAGAATAAAGTGAACTAAATAACAGTGAAAACGGGAAACGGATAGCGTACGGGTAGCCACATTTATAACAATTTGAAAGTAGCAAACGTATGAGATACGTTTGCCGTCTAGGGATGTATATTGCCGTGCCCGTATGACATATGTTTGCCGTCACTCGGTGTATATCATCACGGCCGTATCACGTACGGTTGTCGCCTCGAAAGTGTTAATTATCACCAGCATATAGAGTTTGAGAAAATAAAAAGTTCCAAAGCCAGACAACGTGGTTTTACTAAACTAAGATATATTCAAAAGGATACGGGGCTCATTATCACACAATATTTTATACTATAGATATTCATGGTCAAGAAGAAAAGAGCATACCTTTTATGTACAGATTTGTAATGATATTCATAAGCTCCAGAATTGTAGAATTCAACATTACAGATATTGCATAAATGTCTGGTAGTCGGAATTTCATTTTCTGGTATTTTATGGCCATCCAAATGATTATCCCTGTGAATCTATAACAGAATAACACAATTGTTAAAAATCTGGTGTGAAACACTCACACAACTTTCTCTTGCCAATGCAAATAATTAATAATAAACCTAACATTATTAATAAAATATTAGAAATAAACAAAAACTAACCTCAAAAACATAACCTTATTTTAATCATGAGTGGAAGACGCAAAATGAAAATCGAACTGAATTTGGCTTAAAAAAAAAACGGAAAATCACGCTTTCACGCTAAACTAGGCTCTGTAGAGAAAAATGTTTTAAATAAAAGTTGTAGATCTTTTAATTTTCTATAAATTTAATTATATACACTTTTGTCGTAAAATGCATACTAAGACCGAAATGTTAAAAAAATCGATTTTTCTCACGTTTTCGTGAGAAAAAAAAACAGAAAATCGCAAATTACCGCTAAACTAAGCGTTATACAAAAAACTGTTTGAAATAAAAGTTGTAGGTTTTTAAATTCTCTACAACTTTTATTATATAAAGTTTTGCGCTAAAATGCATATTAAAGCTGTAATCTTAAAAAAACAACGTTTTTACGTGAAAACAGCCTCACCCAGAATTTCAGCAAACATGACGCCTACCCTACCTTGTAGAGAATAAAAAATTGAGTAAACCATGCGATTTTAAAAAAAATCGTAGGACCAGTTTTTGAGAAAATCGCAAAAAAGTGAAAAATTACACGAATAAACTACCACTTCCGGTTGACCGATTTTGATGAAAATGTTCGTGTCGAGTCTGGTAGTGGTACGTAACTTAAGTTTCAAGTTTCAAGTTCGTACGATGTTCCGTTCTTGAGATATTCTGTTCACACACACACACACGCACGCACGCACACACACACAGACCAATCGCTAAAAACATGTTTTTTGGGTTCAGGGGGTCTGAAAACGTATAGATCCGGTGAAAACTCGATTTCGAAAAATCGACATGAGAACAATACTTTCCTTCCTATATAATCATATAGGCAAGAGAAAGTAAAAATCCCTTTCTTCAGATAACGCCTCATTGATTTCTTGACTTCCGGTCAAAACCGGAACTTCAAATCCAATGATTACTGTATATGTACAGCTATAGTTGGGAATCTTTTGTAACGAAAAGAATCTGGCCCAAGAAGTCACATTACGTGTTAAATTAACTCGGGGTTATCCTTCCTCGTAACGGGATCAAGCCCACTAAAGAAAAATCTGGTGTGAAACATTCACACAACTTTCTCTTGCCAATGCAAATAATGAACAATATAACCTAACATTAGTAATAACACATTAGAAAAAAACAAAAAAATTAACCTCAAAAACATAACCTAATTTTAATCAGGAGTGAGAGATGCAAATTGAAAATCAAACCCAGTTTGGCTTAAAAGTCAAAAATCACTCGTTCACGCTAAACTAGGCTCTGCAGTTGACATTTTGAGAAAAATGTTTTAAATAAAAGCTGTAGATCTTTTCATTTTTTATAAATTTGATTGTACACACTTTTGTCATAAAATGCATACTAAAGCAGAAATCTTTAAAAAGTCAAAATTTTCACGCGTTTTTGTGAGAAAAAACAGAGAATCGCTAATTACCGCTAAACTAAGCGTAGTACAAAAAAAATGTTTAAATTAAAAATTGTAGGATTTTAAATTCTCTACAACTTTTATTGTATAAATTTTTGCGCTAAAATGCATATTAAAGCCGCAATCTTAAAAAAACTTTTTTTTTAAGTGAAAACAGCCTCACCAAGAATTTCAGCAAACATGACGCCTACCCTATCTACCTTGTAGAGAATAAAAAATTGAATAAATCAGGCGATTTTTAAAAAAATCGTAGAACCAGTTTTTGAAAAAATTGCAAAAAAGTTAAAAATGACACGAATATTAAACTACTACTTTCGGTTGACCGATTTTGATGAAAATGTTTGTGTCGGGTCCGGTAGTGGTATGTAACTTGAGATTCAAGTTTCAAGTTCGTACGATGTTCCGTTCTAGAGATATTCTGTTCACACACACAGACAAATCGCTAAAAACATTGTTTTTTGGGTTCAGGGGGTCTGAAAATTGGGTTCAGGGGGTCTGAAAACGTGTAGATCCGGTGAAAACTCGATTTCGAAAAATTGACATGAAAACAATACTTTCCTTTCTATACATTCATACAGACGAGAGAAAGTAAAAATCCCTTTCTTGAGATTTACACACACACACACACACACCAATCGCTAAAAACATGTTTTTTTGGGTTCAGGGGGTCTGAAAACGTGTAGATCCGGTGAAAACTCTATTTCGAAAAATCAACATGAAAATTATACTTTCCTTTCTATACAGGGTGATTCATGAAGTTCTCCCCCCACTTCTACAGCACATTGTACTAGTAAAAATAATGAAAAAATGTTATATAAACATAGGTCCGAAAACGCTTCGTTAGCGAGTTACAGCTAGCGAAAGTTTCGCCTGGATTTCAGTTCACCAGGTGAAATGAGGTCTTCCTGGAATTGTGGTAAGGTAGATTAAGGGGCAAATTCAATCATTTCTTATGGTTTTTGATCTGATAAATTGAATAAAACAGGTCCCAGATCTGTAAGTTAAATAGTTTTTAAGAAAACCAGTGTCAAATGCAAAAAATGGAGTGGAAAAACTTATTTTTTCATCTTTGGGCAAGGATAACTGTGTTATTTCACCAAGAAACAGTTAAAATTTTTCAATAAAACATGTAGAAAATTTTATTCTGAACAAACCGGTGTAAATTAGGTACACAGAAAGCGAATAGATGTTTGATTAAATGAGTTTTTATTCATAAGAGTACAAAGTAAAATTAACCGGAAAAACTAAAATGAAAAAATGTGTTTTTTTCACTCCATTTTTTTGCATTTGACACTGGTTTTCTCAAAAACTATTCGCTTTCTGTGTACTTTATTTACACCGGTTTGTTCAGAATAAAATTTTCTACATTTTTTATTGAAAATTTTTAACTGTTTCTTGGTGAAATAACAAAGTTATTCTTGCCCAAAGATGAAAAAATGTGATTTTCACTCCATTTTTTGCATTTGACACTGGTTTTCTCAAAAACTATTTAACTTACAGTTCTGGGACCTGTTTTATTCAATTTATCAGATCAAAAACCATAAGAAATGATTGAATTCGCCCCTTAATCTACCTTACCACAATTCCAGGAAGACCTCATTTCACCTGGTGAACTGAAATCCAGGCGAAACTTTCGCTAGCTGTAACTCGCTAACGAAGCGTTTTCGGACCTATGTTTATATAACATTTTTTCATTATTTTTACTAGTACAATGTGCTGTAGAAGTGGGGGGAGAACTTCATGAATCACCCTGTATATTCATACAGGCAAGAGAAAGTAAAAATCCCTTTCTTCAGATTTACACACACACACACACACACCAATCGCTAAAAACATGTTTTTTTGGGTTCAGGGGGTCTGAAAACGTGTAGATTCGGTGAAAACTCGATTTCAAAAATTCGACATGAAAACAATACTTTCCTTCCTATATATTCAGATAGGCAAGAGAAACTTAAAATACATGACCTGCGATGCAACCTTATCGTGTTCATTTGTAAACTATATCACTCAAGATTTCTATTTAGAAAAACCTGAAGAAGAAAAAGAAGACGTTAAAAAAAACCCTATAAAAATTTTTACTTACCTTTAATGGAAATTGCATGCCACACTGAGGACAATAATGTTTAATCCCACTGTTCGGGTGTTTCCTAAATTTATGTTGTATGGCCAATGTATTGCATTTAAACGTTTCGCCGCAAACATCGCAGATTATATCTCCATTGACGAATTTTGATGCACTGCCTTTTACATATGTTCCGGTACGTTTTCCCTGATTATTTTGACTAGATGATGAAGTTGGCACTGGTAATTTTAAACCACGAGGATGGCCTTTCGCATCGATTTCATTATTCGCATGTTTCCTGTAAATAAATATTTTTTTATATTTCAGTAAAACCTAAATTTAAGTAAAATTATTCGTCTCGGAGAAACGTGGGTCGTAGTCATCGTGGCGGTCGAGGAGCTGGGCGACACGGAGTGTCGTCGTCCAGCAGAGACAAATATCATCCTCTTCCCTCGCAGTAGTGCGTCGATGACTGCTTCATCAGGTCCGGTGGGCGAAAGGCTCGGTCGAGGGACCGCTGTGGGCATCGCTCGCGTCAGTGGGTGATGACAGTCCAGTCGACAACTTACAGTGACGGGTCGGCGAGCGGAAGCATCTTTTCTCTTCTGGGTCGTCGATTAGTCTTCGCTGGAGTCCAGCAGCCGTGTGCCACGGTGGACGTCTTGTCGTTGTCTGGATTGGAAGCAACAAGCCAGCTTGGTGGAAGCGGAGCCTAGCCTTTCCGTTGTGCTGGTCTCGAAGGAGACCAGCGTAGGCAGCGCGTGGCTGCAGCAGCCATCACCTCAGCTCTCGCAGCTAACACTGGTCTCCTTCGAGACTAGCACAACGGTCCTTCTCAGAACCAATTTATTAAGGTTTTAACCGGCCCTTCTCAGGGCCATCAACCTGAGCCACGGCTCTCGTCGCAGCCACGCGCTGCCTACACCGATCTCGGAGACCGGCACAACGGTCCTTCTCAGGGCCAATTCAGTAAGGTTTTTCACTGGCCCTTTTCAGGGCCATCAAACACCTCTGTCCGCCCCGGCGGACACACACATAAACGGCCCTTTTCAGGACCACCAAACAGATAAGGTTTCCTACTTAATGTCGCAATCTGGTGACAGTTTGTTTCTTATCACAAGGTCAACCAAATATTCGACTCAAGCATTTAAGAACAGAAGAGGTACAATGTCTGAAAGACACCAGACACTGTTATCTCCTCTGAGAGTAATGAATTTTATTATAGAGCCTGACAATGTGGTGAATGAAGTGATGGTGTTATTTGCAGGGTGAAAAGTAGATGCTTTTCGGAGGACCTGGCATATAGATAAGCATACTTTTCCACTCAGCGAGAAAGGCGATTGTAAACCACTTCACTCCTCATTTTACTTAATAAATCCTCTAGACGTTCAAACCAGCCTTTCAGCTGATGACCTAAACAACAAAAGTATTTTCAATGGAACATTTCAAGTGGAATTATTGGCATTTAATTATTGAACAGTTAGGAAATTTTTTGTCTTCTTTGGTTTGAGGATCCTCAAAACTTGTAACTGAAGAAGTTATGTAGTCAGCAGTGAGAAACTCATCTGATTACAAAATATACTGATCAGTTTTGATATGATTTTACAAAAATATGATTGCAAGTTACTGTAATACAAAACATCAAACAAAAACTTGTTAAACACTAAAATTCTGTTTAGAATTGTTTTATCTTTGTCTATAAACACGCTTATCTTTTAATTAAATATCAAATCTTAATATTTTTATTAATTCACTAAAATTCATAATCAAGCTTTTGAAAAAAAGATTTTTGAATTAAAACCCCAATTAACAAACGCAGATAATCTAATGAATGAGGATTTTAATCAAACAAAATTTAGCAAACATTTTTGAGATTTTTTTATTAAAATTTTTCCTTGGATTACAGTATGGGGGCTACATGGTTACCCCCTTAAACCCCTTGGAGTTTGTTCAGTAAACTATATATTTCAAAAATATAAAAGTTTTGTTGTTATACTCTTATAATATAAAAAAAATTTTCCAGTACCACTTGTTTAATACAATTCAGCTTAAATTAACGAAATCGATCGTTTATAAAACAATTTTAGTAATTACACAATAACTGTTTCAAAAAATAAAAATATTAATAATTCACTGATTATTATAATTAAAGAAATAACGTACTGACAGTTAAGAATTTAATCAAAACATTATACCGTACTTATAAAATATACTATCATTAGAATATAGTATTTTGAATACGAACCTAAAATGTTCTTTCAAAGCTTCTTTAGACTCCAATTTATTGTTACATAATACACACAAATGAGATCCTTCATTACTAGACATTTTAATGAAAAGTATTTATAATTAAATCAGTTATATTTAAGCCATAGAACTCGATAAAGAGGCACATCAATAATAAAAACAAGAAAATGCGATAACCAAACCCCCCCACTCCTCACACCGCTTCTATACTAAATAACAAACGAAACATATGATTTTAGAAAATACTATAACGACAATTTTTAGAAGTAAATTTTCTCTAATTACTTAGATACGTTTTGAGAAATAACAATTAATTAAAATTACTTTATTTATTGATATTTCTAAAATAATCTCTTGAGTAATATATGTTTATATATATATATATATATATTTCAATAATAAATATATAAACAAATCCTATAGTACAAAATTTATGCATGATTTGAAATTGTAACGTATGTTTCTTAATTTTATACTTTAGTATTCCTTATATATAAATTTATTATTTTAAGATACTTAATTACGTAATTATAACAGCGTTATTATTAATTCGTATATTTCAGAATGTAACAACACTATTATAACGGCATAGCGAGTGGCAGTGAGCGGGTAGACTACTCATGATGATTTAAAAAAAATGACGTTGTAAACAATTTCTGTCTATAATTGTTATGGACACTAAACAGTTTAATATTTCTATATAGTGCAGCATTGAACGTGTTTTTTTTAATCCCTGGAATGCATCCTCAAGAAAGAGTCTTTTCTGTTTGCCACTACAAAATCCGAATTCCCTGAAGGGTTGCACACTTCTCCCACTATTACGTCTAGCGCCAGTTTGACTAGCAAAATTCCTGTGTAGTGTCAACTACACACATACTACATAGTCAGTCTACTATGAATAAAAATAGTTAAAAAAAAGACGGATGAAGATGTTGTAAGTTCCTTCAAGAAAGGGGGTTATTGCATAATCCCACAAGATGTGACAACTAAAAGTCTGAGTGCAACACTCGCCACGACTTTCTCTTTCCAATGTAAATAATTAAAAAATATAACGTAATAGTAATGCAATAATAATGTAAATAAGTTTAGTTATAAGTAACTCGTAAATAAAAAAATAAAACAATCAAAATAAGAAATAAAATAACAGAATGTGTAACATAGTACTATATAGGCCCTACTGGGACTGGGAAAGACATGTACGTGTGCATGAGTGTGTCTGTCTCAGTATAAGTTTTCAGTAAGGCAGGAAGTGGGAGAAATGAACACGTGTGCAACTTCACGGAATTTGATTTGATAGTGGCATACAGAAAACGGAAAAGACCCGAAAGAGAGATTCTGCATATTGCTTATAATTAATATGTTGCAGATTTTCGGAGACAAAGGTTCCATAGTTCAAATCCTAGTAAACATAGTTACTTTTATATGGATTTGAATACTATGCACTGGTTACCTTGGGTACTTTGATGGTTGGGATTCAATTTACCATAATCTCTCCAGATTGGTCAACATGAGCCTGTACAAGACATCACATTTACACATCATACATATCAATATATTATTTGGTCATGGGATTGCTTATTGTTTTTAAATTGAACAGATTGGAACAATACACACCTTAGGGATTTAAAAAAAATTAAATTCTTCCTCACTTTATGGGTTAGGCAGTTCTGCCTGTTTCAGAAATCATCTTCTCAAGTGTCCAACGCTTCTCTTACCAGTAGGTTCATACTCTTCAGCTAAACGAATCGAACATTATTATCCTATCCATTCAAATGGCCACACCAGTTCGTCTCATGAATTTTCATTATCTCATCCAAGGCTATTTGGCATCCAGCCTGCCTATTTGGCAGAAACTAATCCAATGCCTATTTGATCCCATATATCCGCATTCCTTTGTATATCCTCCTATGGCAACCCTTCATTGCTTAAGAAATCTTATTTTCAACCTCTGCACACTATCTTTTCTATGGCAATTTTTACTTTCTCTTGCCTATATGAATATATAGGAAGGAAAGTATTGTTTTCATGTCCATTTTAAGAAATCGAGTTTTCACCGGATCTATACGTTTTCAGACCCCCTGAACCCAAAAAACATGTTTTTAGCGATTGGTCTGTGTGTGTTTGTGTGTGAACAGAATATCTCAAGAACGAAACATCGTACGAACTTGAAACTTGAAACTTAAGTTACATACCACTACCGGACCCGACACGAACATTTTCATCAAAATCGGTCAACCGGAAGTAGTAGTTTATTCGTGTAATTTTTCACTTTTTTGCGATTTTCTCAAAAACTGGTCCTACGATTTTTTTTAAAATCGCCTCATTTACTCAATTTTTTATTCTCTACAAGATAGGGTAGGCGCCATGTTTGCTGAAATTTTGGGTGAGGCTGTTTTCACGTAAAAACAAAGTTTTTTTAAGATTACGGGTTTAATATGCAATTTAGCGAAAAAATTTATATAATAAAAGTTGTAGAGAATTTAAAAACCTACAACTTTTATTTCAAACATTTTTTGGTATAACGCTTAGTTTAGCAGTAATTAGCAATTTTCTGTTTTTTTCTCACGAAAACGTGAGAAAAATCGATTTTTTTAAGATTTCGGCCTTATTATGCATTTTATAATAAAAGTGTATATAATCAAATTTATAGAAAATTAAAAGATCTGCAACTTTTATTTAAAACATTTTTCTCTACAGAGCCTAGTTTAGCGTGAAAGAGTGATTTTCTGTATTTTGAAGCCAAACTGAGGTTGATTTTCATTTTGCGTCTTTCACTCATGATTAAAATTAGGTTATGTTTATTAAGGTTAGTTTTTTTGTTTATTTCTAATGTTTTATTACTAATATTAGGTTTATTTTTAATTATTTATATTGGCAAGAGAAAGTTGTGTGAGTGTTTCACACCAGATTTTTAAAATCGTTGTCTATCATTTTTCTATGTCCGTCCATCACATCCAGTTGTCAGAAACAAGAGATAGCAACAAACGGTTTTCGGATTTGTAATTTACACAAAAAGCCTAAATTGGTTTGAAGTTCTGGTTTCGACCGGAAGTCAAATAATCAAAGTCAGAAATTACAAGAGATACAAAATGGAGATACAAATGGTTTTCGAGTAATCTACACAAAAAGTGGGCCTGGATTGGGTTTGAAGTTCTGGTTTCGACCAGAAGTGGCTCAAAACCGGAAGTCAATAAATCAGTCACAATTATTTGGAAACAAAAAACAGTGTCATTTGATTTTTCTAAAGAGTAGAGACAGATCAGAGATGGTTTTTGTCATAAGTCAAATTTAAAAATTGCCACCAGCTATGAGATGCATCGTCTCATAAAATGGATTTTTTAAATGGAATAGAATGGCTTGGTTTCATCTCTACAGGTTATTATAAGCTCTTTTTACTTTCTCTTGCCTATATGAATATATAGGAAGGAACGTACTGTTTTCATGTCGATTTTTCACCGGATCTACACGTTTTCAGACCCCATAAACGCAAAAAACATGTTTTTAGCGATTGGTCTGTGTGTGTGAACAGAATATCTCAAGAACGGAACATTGTCCAAACTTGAAACTTAAGTTACTTACCACTACCAGAACCGACATGAACATTTTCATCAAAATCGGTCAACCAGAAGTAATTTTTTTGCAATTTTTTTGCAGAGGTCACTTTTTTGCAATTTTCTCAAAAACTGATCCTACAATTTTTTTTTAAATGTCTTTTTTTGAAATGCTCTATTATATGTAATAGAGCATTTCGTATTGTGTATTATCGCATTTAATATACATTAGTTACAATACAATACTTTTAATTTAGGCTACAGAGTGGATGAAAAGTTTGAAATGGCTTAATATTTCGAATGCAAGGGAAATTTCAAGATATATATATATGTAAACCTTACTTGAATACGTAACACTATTTTATGATGAATCAAAAAAATTTGTCAGCCATCTTGAATGTAATTTTATTATTTTGAAACTGAATATGGTCATATGACACATGATTTCAATACAATATTTCAAGATAATATTAATGGCAAAAACAGCACAATGATATCTCATATGGTTTCAGAGATTCTTTAGATGCCTTTCTTTACATTTCAGCAATACCTTATTAAATATTGTGTGTAACTGCTAATCATGATTTAATATTTATTTTGAAATAGTAACATTTGTTAAATTTATCAAATTTTGTAAAATGCTAGGCCAGAATCTGAAAAAATCCCATTTATTACTGATTTTCAAGGAAAAAAAGAAAAAAAACCATAAACTGCCGGTAAACTAAGAGTTTTACACATACACTTTAGAATGAAGTTGTAGGTTTTTAAATTTTCTGCAACTTTGATTATACACTTTTTCCGAGAATGCATATTAAGATTGCAATCTTAAAAAGAAAACAATTTTAATCTGCTAGAGTACAGGCCTCCACCTAAGAATTTCAGCAGATATGATACATACCCTTTCTTGTAGAGCATAAAAATATAGAAAATAAGGTGATTTTAAAAAAATCGGAGCTGTTTTTGAGATGAATTGCAAAAAAGGGAAAAATTTCACGAATAAATTAACTATAGGGTGATTCAAAAAGAGCGCCGGTTTTGATATATCAAATTAAGAGATTTATTTTATTGAAAAACTGAAAATAAATACATTAACAAGTTCATCTCACCTTCCGATTTCATGTATGAAAAATGATGTCATACATGTGTCCTCCTCTACTGCGCTGGCACGCATCAACTCTGTCCATGAAATTGGATATTACTGCACGACAAGTTTCGACTTCCATTTGCCCGATAACCCGTCGAATTTCCTCCTTCAAGTCATTGATGTTTCGGGGTTTATTGGCATACACCAATGACTTCAGATGACCCCAAAGATGAAAGTCACAAGGCGTCAAGTCACACGACCTTGGTGGCCATTGATGGTCGGAATTACAAGAAATGATGCGATCCTGGAACCGTTCACGGAGCAACAACATTGTTTCTGGTGCAGCAACTGAATTTTATACGGGTGATATTGGAGATCATACCAAAGAATTCTCCGTACAGAAGAACATCGTAAACCCAATTGTTGAGAACGGCGACGTATTGATTTTGCTGGGCTAACAGCCACACTGTCACGAACCAACGCAACGTTCTGCTCAGTTCGGCCAGAACGACGACGTCCAGAACTTTTAAGGTCGACTGTTGAACCCGTCTCAAAAAACTTTTTCATGAGCCTGCGAACTGTTGATTCATTCGGTGCTTCATTATGTCCTAGAGTACCGCGAAGTCGCCTGACAGTAGCCGCATAACTCTCTCCACTCTGGTAAAATGTTTTGACGATTAACACTCGTTGTGCAATAGTAAACTTGTCCATGGTTAGACACAGACTGCGAGAGTACTACACTGCGAACAAGAGAAACTACAACTGAATCGTCAATCGGAATGTTCTCCGAAATAGAAATGAGGTCTAACAATGTTGCCAACCGATAAACAAAAATTTACCAGCCGTTTAAAAACCGGCGCTCTTTTTGAATCACCCGTTACTTCTGGTTGATGGATTTTCATGAAAATGTTCAGTTTGGATCCTGTAATGGTACCTAAGGGTAAGCGCACAGTGAACGCTGGTCACTTACAAGCGGGAGCCTGCTAGTAAGAATAGGCCATTATATTTTAATCAGACGTCCCACAGTAAACGCTGGTGGAGAAAGCTGCGCACTAGTCATCTGCACATATCAGCTCACTGGTTTGTTTTGCATAAACCTGCTTCCTGCTTGCTGGCAGGTTGCTAAATGTACTTGCCATCGTATAATACGTATTCATAAATAATAAAACTTGTTATTTAATTTTTAATAAGGTTTGTAAAACTAACTTTAAAAGATTATTACTGGCCAAACAATGCTCTATAATATTGAATATCGGTAGTCAAAAAGTTCAAAATACGTTTAAAATGTTCAAAGTAATCACAAATCTTTCTTCCGGTAATATTGGTTGCTTGTGCAAATTGCACCATTATTTTTGAAAACGTTTCTAGAGTCATTCTCATGCATTTAAAAAACCTGTCTCTATCTTATTTTAATGGCGGTAAAAAAGATTATGCCGAACAATTTTCTGTTCTTATTAATATCACTAACGGTATTGTCTTTAAATGATAATAATTTCATGGAAACGTTTTCCATTAGAAATAATTCATCACTGCTGCTACTGGAACTCATGTTGATTTTTTTTTTTTTTTTTTTTTTTTTTGGTTTAACGTCCGACTGTTTTGCAAATTGCTGCTAATGCAGACGGTGAAGGATGAAATTAATTTTTTGTAACGTATGAAAAAATGCCATGCCCGAGTGGGATTCGAACCCAAGACCGCGTGATGAGAGGCGAGCACGTTACCAACATCGCCAACGCGGCCGACAAACTCATGTTGAGTACTAACAACTGAATGAAAGTTAAGCGCGTAGTTACGTGCTCCCACTATGCGCGTTCACCACCGTGAATCAGTACCAGCGACCAGCGTTCACTGTGTGCTTACCCTAACTTAAGTTCTAAGTTTCAACTTCGTACGCTATTCCATTCTTGAGATATTTTGTTCACACATACACCAATCGCTAAAAACATGTTTTTTGTGGGTACAGGGGGTCTGAAAATATGTACATCCGGTGAAAATTTGATTTCAAAAAATCAACATGAAAACAATACTTTCCTTCCCTATATATTCACATAGAGCAAGAGAAAGTAAAATTAATATAAATTTTTTTCTGTAATTGTTACAATAACCCACCGGGTTGGTTTAGAGGTAAAGTCGTCGCCAAAATCAGCTGTTTAACAGCTGATTTTTGGAGACGAAGGTTCTTGGTTCAAATCCTAAGTAAAGGTAGTTCCTTTTAACGGATATGAATGCTAGACAGTGGTTACCGGTGTACTTTGATGGTTGGGGTTCAATTAACCATACTCTCTCAGGAATGGTCGGCCTGAGTCTGTACAAGCCTACACCTCATTTACACATCATAGATATCATCCTCATCTCATTGGGTCATGGGGTTGCTTATTGTTCTGAATTGAACAGATTGCAACGTACACACATTTATAAAAAAAAAAAAATTGTTACAATAAAAAATTATGACACTAAAGGTTTTTATTTGATACTCTTGTACAATATACTCTTAGAATATAAATATTTTATATTTTAAAACAAAATTTATATTTTTGAAATTATAAACATGTTTACTATTAAACTTAACAGAAACCTAATTTGTATTCCGTCCCTTTTCTTCACTAATCAAAATTTTCAGGAGAGCAAAAAAAAACTGAAAAACTGAAATTACGTCAAAAAATTACATTTTCAGTTCTTTTATTTTGTTTAAAATATTACTTATTCTTTTCTGTATATAAATATAACCCTATTTTATTTATTTTGAATTCCAAACCTGATTAAAGCCTAATTTACATGGGTTGAGTAGGTTAGTAATTTAGTACTCGATTTGTTTGGACATGTCGTTTTAGTCGAGTAGTTTAGTTGTAGTCGAGTAGAACGGTCGAGTGTACAGTTTAGTAGCTACCCCCACCACTACGCACATTGTATAGATACTGAAGTTACGAGATTGCCTTTGCGTATATATTGGCTGTGAGGAAGGGAAGTGAAATATTTGCAGTGCTGCCAACCTCAACAATGAGACACTACTCGTACATTTCACTACTGTGCAGTTTCTACGTACATTTTGTAAGCTGTAATTTATTCCGAGAAAATGTTTTCTTCATAAACCTTATAAGAAATAAATGTGACCTGTAATATTGCCTATAGCTTAATTACATGACTAGAAATGTTTGATTTACTGTAATTACGAATGAATCAACTTCTTTACTATTGCTTTCATCGGTGTTTTCATTATTAGTCTCTCAAGTATCTACCTAACCGTTTTATTTTTTTTATCAGGTGTCAACAAAACTGTTATAAAATAGCTTCTTCACGTCCTTAATTTCCTCCTTTAATTTTCGAATTAGTATGGAAAGAGAAACATCACAGTAGTTAGCCGCTCGCTCAAGGCTTTTGTTACGAGTCACGGATAGGCATTTTTTTTCAGCTTCGACTTCACAACATTTTATTACATTGCATATTAGATTTCGTTCAGCACTGTGAATAGTTTGACCACGTTTTCAAGAAACCGACTTTTTTTTCAGTAACAAACAGTGGTAATGTAATTCGTAGAGTTAACCTACAAAAGGTTCTAACTTTATGAATGAATCCAACTATACCAATCATATAAAAGAGGAAAAACATCAATTTGGTGAGATGGATACACATTTTAATGTAATAGAACAGTGTAATATAGAAAAAAAAAATAAAATTGAAAAATATGAGATGTTCCACATTTATAAATATTTAAAAGAGCAAAAGCAGGACATTTTGAATGAACAGGTTAAATTTAGGAATGATAAAGTGATATTGACTGCTGCTGCTATCTACAGTAAATATGAGAAGGGGATAAATTAAAATAAATTAATTTTAAATCAGTTATATACAAATAACTGAAGATGTATCATCTTCTGTAAATTTTAAATAAGTGAGATAACAATTTTTTTATTAACTTGATAATGGTGGATCCACCGAAACACGTGTAAGTAAGAATAAAAATAAAGGTGACGCAGTTTAAAAAGAAGGTTGGTGAAATTATTACTATATAAATTCATTATATGAAATAGAAATATTAACCTTTTTAGGACTATGCACGTATGTTTCATGGTTTTGGTTCAAAAAACTACAAACGTACTGGTGGTACATTTGCTTAATTTTTTGTACTAATACAGGTAAATACAATTCATAAATAAATGTATTATTATACAGGCTTTGTTTTACTCGATGGAAAAACTATGTGCATTAACCTTTCGAATGTGTTAGGAAAATTTGTATTATTGGGTTTTAGATTCTTGTCACCATTTGTTTACTAATAGAATATTTCTTTCCCAGAGA
This sequence comes from Catonia carolina, assembly GCA_035578175.1. Taxonomy (NCBI): domain Eukaryota; kingdom Metazoa; phylum Arthropoda; class Insecta; order Hemiptera; family Achilidae; genus Catonia; species Catonia carolina. The sequence goes on from JAQMRL010000015.1 coordinate 17,126,455, forward strand.
AAACAAAATGTTTTACAATAATATAAATCTTTTATTATGTACAAATTTGTTTTATTTTAAACGTTTCAATTAATTATTCAATTTGTGGAAATGGTTGGCTTTAGTTGTAAGCGTTTCTGGGATGAAGAAATATTTCAGTAGCTCTACGAAACATATTTAGTTCCAGCGATGGAGAATTGAGACAAAACAGATGAAAAATAAATACAGGAAGAAGAAATTAATGAAAAATCTAAAAAGAACTCAAACTGTGGGCTAAGTTCTAAGTTGAAAAACTTAGTCCTCAAAAGGTTAACTTGTAGTTTTTGTTTTTAAACTGATTGTAAATAAACACTTCGATGTTAAAAAAAATTGAGCAGTGACTGTAATGATATAATAATAATGTATAATAAGGTAGTCATTTAATTAATTATTCCTTAAGAAAATTAAGTCATTTCACTTCCATCGTTCAAGTACACAGCGACTTTCCGAAACAGCCGGTATATTACAATCGATTACAGACAGCAGGATGATAAATTTTAAAGATTTATTTACATTATCATTCTTCTTTGGTATTTCTTTCGACAAAAGAATTAATAAAATCAATTTGATTAACATATTCTTGATTAGTATTAGCATTATCATGATTAATTTGATTATCATTATCATGAATCACTGATGATTCGTTATTATCATTATCATGAATCACTGATGATTCGTTATTATCATTATCATGAATCACTGATGATTCATTATTATCATTGTTACTGATACAATTAACGCTACTAGATCTATCATGATTATTCACAGGATCATCGACTTGTTGAACGACAGATACCGATGTATCTTGAAGCATGTCAATACAATCTTGTGTCGTGATATTATCGCTATTGCGATTATTATTTACACTATTACTATCATCATTATTATCACTATTATTAATATTATCATTATTATCTACAACAATGTCCATTTCTTCTAACTGTACTTCAACGTTACACAAATTTTCAACTGTATTATTACTTCGATAACTTCCACTGTCGTTATCGATATTTTCCGAATTCGTTATTAATTTACGCGAAATAAATTCTTCAATATCTGTTATGATTTCTTCAATGCATTTTCCGTTTCTAATTAAATCTACAAATTTTGTCGCTAAAATTTTACACCAATCACTTTCCGGATCCATTTCGTCTTCCAAATTACTTTCCGTGATTGCCTAAAACAAAATGAAAAAATCTGGTGTGAAACACTTACACAACTTTCTCTTACCAATGTAGATAATAAATAATATAACCTATATTCAATAGCTATGTCCACAGTCGTGCGCTTTGATTTTCAACTTGCCTTTCAACGTTCAATTCAACATGCAATAAGGCATGCCATTCGTGCCTTACTTCTGTTGAGTTTTCAAGATGGATGAAGATGATATTATTCTGTTAGAAGGAATCAGTGCGGCATATTTAGAAAAGTAAATAAACGTAAGAATCAAGGTTTGTCTACTGTTGTAAAAATGCATGGTTCAATTCAAAAATTACCAATCTTTACGTGAGCCAAAATAGTACTTTTTTTTAAAATGGCGAGGAATTAAAACGGAACATCATATTTCACTTTTCACATCATACTTTACATCAAAATATTGATATTACAGAGAATACTCTGATCTTCAACATACTCTTAACACCAATTTTTTTATACAGGGTGTTCTGAAAAAGGGTTCCAAGAATTCTATAGTTCCTGAGGATGTTTCTACTTTAAGTAGCTTGTTTAAATGCCTTTAATGTACGAGTTGTTAATATTTTAAATAAAAACTGTTTGATAAAGTCTTAATTTTGTCCTAATTGTAATGTTCTTTTTGTAGTGAATTTACGTTTATAAAAACAAAATTAAAAAAAAAACAAACATACCTCCTTCCTCGAAGTCAATTCATCTTTTACTTCTAAAATTAACTTCATAACTGAATCGGGAAGAGATGTCAGTTTTGCCAACTGAATACCATAATTTGATATAGTTGTTACACCTGGCAATAATCTGTGTGTATATTTTAGTTGCCCATTATCATTTAATTCTGCTTCAAAATGCCAACTAAAATCAAAATGACAACGAATGGATTATTAATAAATTCCATTATAATTAACGTAACATAAGGAGACTCATTGGAAATGACTGAACTATAGACTCAATTTCTAAGCTGAAGATTCTTGACAAACTATTACATTAATTCACAGAAACGAGCTCAGATACGCAACACTGTTTATGTAACACATTGATGACACAGGAGCAAATATTGGTCTGCTGTGGTGGAGTCAATAAAAATCATGGTGAGCCATCATGTTAACATATTAGCCATGCAAGAAATATTGAAAAAATCCCTTTGATGAGACACTTCTCACAGCTGGTGGCAATTTTTTTTAAAGAAAAGGATTCGGTCCGAGAAGTGACATTGCGTGTTCACTTAACTTGGGTAATCCTTCCTCATAATGGGATCAAGCCCACTTGGCTTTCGTAAGAACTCTTTTAGATAAATCAAATGACACTTATTTTTGTTTCCACATTGTGACTTTGATTTCTTGACTTCTGGTCAAAACTGGAACTTAAAACCCAAAGATTTCTGTATCTTCTCTTTAAGAGGAATCAAATGATACAATTTTTGTTTCTAAATTCCAATTTTGATTTCTTGACTTCAGGTTCAAAACCGAACTTCAAAACCAATGATTTCAGTATCTACTCTTTAAGAGGAATCGAACGACACATTTTTGATTCTGAATTTGATTTCTTGACTTCCGGTTTTGGGCCACTTCTGGTCAAAACCGGAACTTTAAACTTAAAACCGGTGGTTGTATATAAAGTACAGTTCCCAATAATAAATAAAAAGCTAAAAAAAGTTTGATTAGTTCTTTATTGAAACAAAATAAAACCTATTGATGCCTGAACAGGCTAGATGACCTATAGCCCTATGCTCTTATGAATCCTTACCACATTCGTGTAACTCATGAAGCAATCGGTTGCTGCGCACTAATTTCAAAATGTGGATAGCCTACTTACGAGAGAACATCTACAAAACCATAAAATGTCAATAGGGTGACCATGCAATTGCAGTGCCTTTCCGCTCAGACAGTTCGGAGCAAATTGGCGACCGGCTGCGGTGGGAGAGCAACCCCTCCACATTTCCCGACCGGTTTTACTGGGCTGGGATGGACAGTCACATCACAATAAAATCATGTGCATTACTTACCTACAGGGTCGTGAGGCGAAGTAAGTCAGTGATCGGCTGGCTTGCATGTGCCGAAGCATCACGTCCAAGAGAGCACACCTGCTCCCTTACTTTCTGTAGCAGTTTTTCGTGCCCGTGCCTCTGGAAACTCCTCGGCATCCTATGGTTACTTTTCAGCCATGCTTTGGTCCCGCCGAGGTGAGCTGAGATGCTGGGCTTCTGTCTGTCTATCCTGATCCTTGTCCCTGGCATCTAGCACTTTTTCTATCCGTGCTAGAGGCAACTTCTCCTACTGTAGCTTTTGCCCAACCCAGTGGTGTCAGGCGTTTACCGTGCCGAAGGGTGGATGGCACTGGGGCATTTAATCAGTGTCTTAACGGTGCCTGTAGGAAACTTGGCTAAATCCTACAGTATTTTGCCTTACCCCTGTACGCGGGGCTATGCAGGGGCGGACTGATTATTTCCCTAGCTGACACGACAACTAAAAGTGGTTGTTGTTCCTTTTACTAGGAAAAGGAAGATGGCTCTAGATGCTTTGACTCTGGAAGGAGTGGATTTGAGCTACTCCCCTGAGGTGAAGTATCTGGGGGTTGTCCTTGATTGGGGCCTGACTTGGAGGGGCCACATGTCAAGGACTGTTGAGAGGGCTGCAAAGGCCTTATGGATGTTTAAGAGTCCGTTTGGGAGGACTTGGGGGCTTAGGCCTCGTATGGCAGAATGGGCTTATGTGAGCATCATTCTGCCAATGGTCATGTACGAAGCTTTTGTATGGTGGCCAAGAACAGATCGGCTGAGGAAGCTGAAGAGATTGGCCCGCCTAAGGATATGTTGTGCAACGAGCACTGGTCCAACGGCTACTATGGAGGCGATGTCTGATTTGCCTCCTATTCATGTTCAAGTGAAGAAGGAGGCGATAAGAACTGCCTTGAGGCTGGAGGGCGGGTTCGGGGTCCCATCAGGGGAGATGGGCCACACCGAGATCTTCAAAGGGATTGAGGGGATGGGTGTGGTAGGTGGTCCTCGGGACCGTATGTACAGAGCATACGACTTCTCCGACACACTGAGGGTGAAAATTTTTGATCGTCAGGAGTGGGCGGAGGGACAGCCAGTGATACCGGAAGGGGTTACCTTTTGGTACACTGACGGCTCAGAGATGAGCGGAAGAGCGGGAGTGGGGGCCTGGGGGGCCGGGGGAAAGATTTCCCTGGCCCTTGGGTGTAACATAACCGTCTTCTAAGATGAAATATTGGCCATTAAGGTCTGTGCGGCTCAGGGGGTCGCACACTTATATTTATATGCAGTTACAAAGTGGTTGGCTGCAAAAGAAGAGCGCTGATGGGTAAGGGTGTGTAAACACCTTCTCAGATAAGTGCACTAGATCCTAGGCAGATCCTGCGCTGTATCGAAAGTGTGGGTCTTGCAGAAATAGGAATAGGGGCAATCACAAAAGATCTTTTAGGTCGCGGTGAGGAGGGCTGCAGAAGCCTGAACGCCCTTATTGTAAAGTAAAGTACCTACAGGGTCCATTAATGAAAAAAACGTGCATTTTATATGAAAAATAGATTTATTGATCGTACTGGTACAAACACTTAAAATTCTTTGGATTATTCTCCTCCTGCATCAATACAATGCAGAGACGTGTCTGCCACGCCTGGAAGGCACCCTGAAACTGCTCGACAAGAATGTCTGTTAGGTACCTTGTAACATGCTTTTGGATGTTTTCCATGGACTCCTAATGCTTTAGTTTCAGCTCTCTCCTCAGTTAGAAAACAAAAAAAGTTGCATAGAGCCAAGTCAGGACTGTAAGGGGTCTGGGAAACCACCGACGTGTTACTTTGGGCCACGACGTTGGTCTTCCATCAACACTTTCGGAACAAGCTTCCCGCAGACCTTGCACTTTTGCAGACCCTCGGTACTATCTCATGTACCACAAATGTGGCACGTTTAGGGTGTCAGCAATGAGCTGGATGCTCAATCGACAGTCGAAACGCAAAACTTTGTACACACAATTTCATGTTGTCGTCGATTCTGGCCGTTGTTGGGCGTCCAGAACAGGGTTTGTTGGTGACCACCCAGCTCTCCATGAACCCCTTAGGCCACCTCCCAGACTGTGACCTTGAAATGCAGTCATCCTTGAAAGCCTCTTGAAGTATCTGGAATGTTTCAGATACATTCTTTTCAAGCCGCTTGCAAAACTTGATGGTGTATCGCTGTTCAAGCGAATGCTCCATCCCGCCATGGTACAAAGTCGAAAAACACAACTCACGTGAAGACACATCTTTCCGCTCAGACAGTTCGGAGCAAATTGGCAACCAGCTGCGGTGGAAGAGCAACCCCCTCCACATTTCCCGACCGGTTTTACCGGGCTGGGATGGACAGTCGCGTCACAATGAAATCATGCGCATTACTTTCACAATGGACCTTGTATACTATGGAGGAAAGAAGAATTTTTGGTATTAAGTTTACATAATAATAAAAGAAAAATTACTTTTTAATGTTCGATTGAACGTTTTCCAGCTGTGTAAGAAAATGAAAATGCGTAGTGAAAAACGTGAACGCATTTAACGCAGCCAATTCTTGACAAAGTGACCATGCAATTGCAGTGCCTTCTTCACAGCATGTTCCTCTGCACAATTCATCGACAATAATAAGGCTTTTATGGTTGGTTAAAGCTGCTGACTGTAGAATGTACTTCATTTGCCACATCTAGTCACAAAAAAAAACATAGATAAAACTAAATGTTTTTTAACAGAACTTCATGAAAGAAAGAACCAATAACAAAAATCATTATAGCAGTATATCATTGGAAAGACCTACATCTATCAAGTTTTTTACCTCACTGATATCAAAGAATTTATGGAATCACCATTTCAGACAGTGACAACACTTTTTTACTTCCTCTAATCGAACTGTTGGTTCCAGGGCTACAAAAAATAGTTCTGTTTCTTATCACATAATCAGTCAATTTTATGACTGAACTATTTAAGAACAGAAGAGGTAGAGGTGTAAAAGACACTAGTCAGAGTTATCTCCTCTGGGAGTAATGAATTTCACTGTACAGTCAGACCCTGTGGTGAATGAAGTGAAGGTGTCATTTGCAGGGTGGAAAGTGGGTGCTTTTCAGAGGGCCTGGCATGCTGATAAGCATACTCTTTCAACTCAGTGAGGAAGGCAATAGTAAACCACCTCACTCCTCGTTTTTACTTAATAAAACCTCTACAGGTTCAAACCCACCTTTCGGCTGTTGACCTAAACAACCCTAAACTAATATATAGGGAACAAAAGGATTGTTTTCATGTCGATTACTATTCAAAATCAAGTTTTCACCCGAAAGACACATTTTCAGGCCACATGAACCCAAAAAAACATGTTTTTAGCGATTGGTCTGTATGCTATGTGAACAAAATATCTCAAGAACGGAATACTCTACAAATTTGAAACTTGGAACTTAAATTAGATACCACTAGAGGACCTGACACGAACATTTTTATGTAATCGGTCAAATGAAAGTAATAGTTTATTCATGTGATTTTTCACACTATTTTTGCAATTTTCTCAAAACGGCTTCAATGATTTTTTTTTAAAATCGCCTTTTTTACTACATTTCTTATGCTCTACAAAGCAGGATAAGCACTATGTCGGCTGAAATTCTGGGGATCTGTGCACTCATGGTTAAAAATGGTTTTTAAAGATTGTGGCCTTAGTATGCATAGTCAACAAACGTGTATACGTACGAGGTGTGATCAAAAAGTAAGGTGACTTTTTGAATTTCGCGCGCTCTGTACACTCTAATTTCAAATTTTTTTTTGTTGTGTTGGTACACTCGTCACGATCATATGTTCAAAGTTTTGACTATATGGCACATGTTGTTTTTATGTGAGAGGCATAAAGGTTAGACTCGTGTTTGCATGCTCAGCGATTTTTTACTCTTAAAAATAATGGAGCAGAGTGTAAAAAATGGTATTAAGTGTTCAAAAACTCTTGAAATGTTGACAGTGGCGTACGGTGAGTCAACTTTGAGCAAAAAAAATGTTTTTAAATGATATAAGTTATTCCAAGAGGGCCGAGAAAATGTTAAAAATGAACCTCGCTCTGGACGCCCCAGCACGTCAAAAACCGACGAAAATGTTAAGGAAGTGAAAGAAATTGTGTTGAAAAATCGTCGAATCACGATTAGAGAAGTAGCTGATGATCTTAACATATCGTTTGGCTCATGCCAATCAAATGTAACAGATGTTTTGGATATGACACTCGCATCAGCGAAATTCGTTCCAAAATTGCTTAATTTTGATCAGAAGCAGCGTCGTATGAACATCGCCCAAGACATATTGAACGACATCAATGATGATCCTGATCTGCTCAAAAGGGTTATAACTGGTGACGAAACATGGGTCTATGGTTATGACGTTGAAACCAAAGCCCAATCATCCCAGTGGAAGAGTCCAGGCTCTTCTTTGGAGATTACGGCTGCATCGCTGGAGGAGCTCAAGGCAATACCCAAAAGTGCATTTCAGAAATGTTTTGACGACTGCAAAAAGCGCTGGCACAAGTGCATTGTATCAGAGGGGGATTATTTTGAAGGGGATAACATAATTTTGGATGAATAAATTAATATTTTTTTATAAAAATGAAAAATCACCTTACTTTTAGATCACACCTTGTATAATCAATGTTATACAAAATTAATTTTTTGTTGTTTAACACCTACCAATTTTGCATTTTCTGTTAATATAGACATATTGGCCTTCAGGCCAGCCCAGTCAGTCAGCTGGTAGTAAGTCGCTATTATTTGTTAAGTAACACCGGTTGGACAAGCGACTTTGTATGGTGGCCAGCTGACAGCCATCCATGAACAAACTCTACTGGGGGTCCCTGTTCAAACTCATGCCTTATTCACGCCAAATAATACAGCAAAGCAGCGATCCAACAATGTAATGTAAAGTAATGTATTGTAATGTAATGTAATGTGTTGCAGCGATCCAAAATTACTAATGGCAGCTTATCATGGCCTCATTCTGTCTCATATCCGGTATGGTATTTTAGTATGGGGTAATTCTAGCATGGGTAATATGAATAGGGTTTTTAAAATTCAAAAGAAAGCTATTAGGTGTATGGTGGGAGCTAACCAGCTAACCTCATCCACACCACTATTTAACGAGCTTAAATTGCTTACAGTTCCCTGTCTCTACATTTTTGAGGTGATTATGTATGTTAGGCAATATAATTTTATGCAGAATTTCAATGTTCACAATCATAACACGAGAAACAGGAATGATTATGTGGCTAATCACTCCACAAAATTGTTTGAACAAAAACCTACTTATGCAGGGAGAAAATTCATAAATAAATTACCCCAATCTTTAAAGTGTTGTGAGGATTTGAATTCCTTTAAAAAAAATTTAAAAAATTACTTGATCGGTGAAACTTTTTATAGTGTACAAGAATTTCTTTCTTGATAGTAGTGATACATAGTGTGTTTCTTATATGTATTTCAGGTGTTATCTGACGACATGTCCTATACTCCTCCTGGAGTCTCCAGGGCACAAAAAAAAAAAAAAAAAAAAAAAAATGTACAGTTCCCAATAACAAATAAAAGCTAAAGAAAAAAAAATAGACATATAGACGAAGGCGAATGATGATATATGAACATGAGCAATGAAAAAATTCCAGACCTGACCAGGAATCGAAGTCAGTTGCGCTAACCACTACACCAACAGCCCGGCCTACACGAAATTAACATATCAACAATTTTTATTTCACATAGTTTAGTTTAGCATCATTCACTCATGATTAAAACTAGATTATGTTTTTCATTATACACATTCGCACAATAAAGCCATGTGCGTGTTTTACACCAGGTTTTTTTGATATAATTCAAAATATTTAGAAAAGTTTGGTGCTCAGGTATTTAGTTCAGTGTTAAGAATGCACTGTCGTATTCATTTTACACGGTCATAAAAAAATATTACAAAATCAAATAAAATACTACAAGATTTCACCTCAAGCTTGAAAGTCGAAGCATTATGTTCAATGCTGTCATCAAACCCGATTCTCGTGAACAGATTACGAATGAGACAAAACTGCGCTGATTTTGCTGGTACATAACAACCAATCTGGAATTTAAAAAAAAAGCGTGACGTAAAACTCAACAATTTGTATATTGAATGGGAGTTCGTTAAACTTCTAAAGATCAAAGAGTAGTTTCCATGCCATGGGTCCCAGGTTTGTTAACCAATCAAGTCTGGCGTTTCTTCGTCATTCGTTTTTATCTGCCACCCTTTACCATCTGCATTAGTCTAAACAATCGTAACAGTCAAACAGACGTAACATCCATAACAGTTTCTGAGTCACAGGCTGAATAATACAGGGTGAGGTACACGTGATTGAAATTCTTTGATAACCAGGTAACGTTTCATAGTTTTAGCTTTATATAGGCCAACACAGCCCTTAACAAGCAGGTGGAGTGTTAAATTATTTTCACTCGATCTGCTAGTTCAGCGGTTCCCAACATTTTTTTTCTCCCGTACCCCTTGATGAATCTTTAACTAAAATTGTACCCCCAAAAATGTAACATCACTGTAACTACAATACTTCACTAAGTAGGGGCTATTTAATCACTAGCTAATCTCTAATCAATTTGCATATTTTCATATGTTTTTTATTTATTTCCAAATATTTTGCATAATGCAAATTTATTTTTTATAATCATAATGGTATTTTTCTGTGAGTATATGTTTGTTAGTTTTTAAATACTGCAAAATATAACTTACACTTGTACGTTTTATTATGTGTTCAAATTAAGATATAAATTTAAACCAAGGAAAATGAAAGTTAACACAAGCATTTAAAATATATATTTTATTGAAAACTGAACATTTCTTGTATGGTCTTAATTTTACATCAAAATACTAATGACAGAGTTATATTATAGTTTTTCTAATCTAAGACAAGACAGATTAGTTTTAAACTTTGAAAAAAAAACTCGCATCGATTACAAAATTCTTTTAAAATTTGTAAATACAAAATCTAACATGAAAATTGTGATGTATTGAAACTAAATTATTAGTCCAGGAAACGTCTTCAGAGTTTTTTTTTAGTGTGACCCTTGAGGCTGTTTTATTGCACTTAATTATTTGAAATCAGGTTCAAATTTAGACAAATAAAGCCTTAGATCTGGGCTTGCATTAAGCTTGTCAGTACAATAACCCCACCAAGTTACTCAGAAAAACAACGTCCGCCATTGCCCTTTATTTTCGGCGTACCCCCAACCGGTTCGTTGTGTACCCTGGGTTGGGAACCGCTGTGCTAGTTCCAGGGCTACAAAAACAAATAGTTCTGTTTCTTATCACATGGTCACCGAATTAATGACTGAAACGTTTAAAAACAGAAGAGGTACAGGTGTAACAGACACTACAATGTTTTTCACCATTGATGAGCTCTGCTGTTCCAAGCATTTCGACCAATCAGAACGTTTCCCAGCGTTGTCAGATTGTACGGATGTATCAGCCTGACAAATATTACGCATGCATGCATATAAGAGCCACAGCAGTTCACTCGTGTCTTGCATCTCGTACTGAATGCATCAATTATAGAGCACGTTAACATGCAATACTTTATAAAAATATAATCAGCTGGTTGTATGTTCATAGATTATAATTGTTATTGTAAGACCACAAAAATGGCAGACAAAATATAACAGAGCTATGAAAGCAAGTATTGGTAATGTCGCTGGCAAGTCATTGGCTAACTATGAAGTGGGTAGGGGGCAATATATACGTTCAGAGCTCATCAACTTTGAAAAATAGTATAGTCAGAGTTATCTCCTCTGAGAGTAATGAATTTCATCATTATACAGCTAAACCCTGTGGTGAATGAAGTGAAGGTGTGATTTGCAGGGTGAAAAGTAGATGCTTTTCTGAGGGCCTGACATGCTCATAAGCATACTTTTCCACTCGATGAGGAAGGCATGCATAAACCACCTCACTCCTCATTTTACTTAGTAAAGCCTTTAGAGCAATGTTTCCCAACCGGTGGTCCGTGAGAGCCTTCGGGGTGGTCCGTGAGAGCCTTCGGGGTGGTCCGTGAGAGCCTTCGGGGTGGTCCGTGAGAGTCCGGTGACTACTTATAAAAAAGTAATATTTCCCCGTAATCAAATCAAAGTTACGATTTTCATTGAACAAGATTAAGTAAATACATTCAAGATTCAGATTAAGTAAAGGTAGAAGAGTCGTGGTGTAAGAAATCCCTGGGCTTCCCCAAGATTTGGCAAGTAGCTTTGCGGTATCTTATAATATTTTTCAACCACTTATTTGTGTGAGCAGGGGTTCTCTAGTTTATTGTTAATTAAAAACAAACAACAAAATCGGCTAAGTGTAAGCAGTGATTTGAGAGTAGCTCTTAGCAAGAGCCTAAAACCTAGAATTCCTCAGCTAATCAGAAAGTTTCGTGCACAAAAGCCGCATTGAAATTTTCATTTATTTTTATTTTTTTAATTTTCATTGTTATTTTTGACTAAGTAAATTCTGTATTCCTTATTTTATTAAAAGACAATTTACAATTAAAATATTTTTACTTTTTGTGATGTACAATGTACCCTAATTTCTGAAAATAATAATTATTTGTTTGTAATAACAGTTTCTTAATTAATAATAATAATAGTTTGTTTCTGAAAATTTGTTTTATTTAATCACCTTTTAATTTGGTTACAACTGATAAGATATAGCCTATGCAATAATGTAATGGGTGGTCCGTGGTAGTTCACTTTCAGGCTGAGTGATCCGCATACCACTGCTTTAGAGGTTCAAACCAATCTTCAGCTGATGTCTTAAACTAACAAACATTGAGGCAATATAAAAATTGAAAAATTATTGATAAAGCAAGAAAAGACGTTCACTCCAAAACCAGTTGACAAACCAACCCAGTATTTTGTTGATACATCAGTCAGGAATTTCCTTGGTCCTCCAAATATGTAAAAAAACATTTCCTTTGCGTACCAAAGACTGACTTATCTTCCCATTCCCTTTATCAATTTTCGATACGTAGCAAACAGAAATATAGACGTATGATTTGTTACATGACAAATAAAAATCTGTTCAATTAATTTTACCGACCCACCGGGTTGGTCTAGAGGTAAAGTCGTCGCCAACTTTACCTCTAAAGTTCGGAGACGAAGGTTCCTGGTTCAAATCCTAGTAAGAGTAGTTACTTTTATACGGATTTGAATGCTAGACAGTGGTTACCGGTGTACTTTGATGGTTGGGGTTCAATTAACCATACTCTCTCAGGAATGGTCGGCCTGAGTCTGTACAATACTACACCTCATTTACACGTCATACATATCATCCTCATCTCATTGGGTCATGGGGTTGCTTATTGTTCTCAATTGAACAGATTGTAACGTACACACATTACGGATTAAAAAAATATAAAAAAATAAATTTTACTTACCTGGGCCATTATTTGAAGCAAAGCGATTTGTCTAATATAAATACTTTTACCGCCCATATTTGGTCCAGTAATTAAATGAAAATTTACTTCAGATGAAGCAACCTAAAACAAGACAAAATAATCTGGTGTGAAATACTCACACAACTTTCTCTTACCAATGTAAATAAAAGCACATATTTATAACCTATGTGTGTTTAATCATAAGTAAACAATGTAAAATGAAAAACATTGTCTAATTTTAATCATTCATGAATGACGCAAAATGAAAATCAACTGAAAAAAATTAGTACTAATCTGGGGAAAAACCCTGTTTTGTTCTGCACTGAGAAAAAGTCGTTGTAGGCTTCAGTAGGATTCTTCATTGCAAAGAGACAGCTCGTCATAATGCTCCGTAAATTTATGTCCACGAAAATTACATTCCAATATTGATTTCTTTTGGGCCAAACAATGAAACCATTTTATATAGGGTCATTCAACAGGAGCGCCGGTTTTGAATTACGTGGGAAATTGTTGTGTGTCGGTTGGCAACATTGTTGTATACTGCAGCTGTTTTCATAAACATCCCGATTGGTGCCTCAGTCTGTACCTAACTCATGGAGCGGTTTACAATTGCACAACATGTCCACATTTGACAACGTGTGGTTGTTGAGAAGACGATGGCTTTGCGAGCAAAATTATCTTTAGTGACGAGGCGCACTTTTACTTAAATGGACAACAATACAATAAACAAAACTGTCATATCTGAGGATCAGAAAATCCTTCCTTGAGGAAGAACAACAAATTTTATCAGAAGATCCTGGAGGACCAGAAAGGGAAATGTATCCACAAGTGACAGTTTGGTGCGGCTATTGGGCAGGTAGCGTCATTAGCTCTTATCTTTGAAGATGAGCCAGAACAAGCTGTGACAGTTAATGGAAACCAATACTGTACAGTGATAAGAGAGTTTTTGTGGCCTCATTTAAATGAAATGAACAATCAACAATTGCCACACAATTAAACAAAAAAAAATTGACTGGTCAACATTTTTAATGTCTAGCTGTTACATAAGAATTATCTGGATTTCTGCATAATTTGATTACATCCAGGCACTTATTAATACAGACAACTGGAATTTACAGTAATAATAATTCCTTTTTTATTTTTCTGCAGGGGTCCTACAGATTTAAGCTCATCATCTTATTCTGGACTGAGAAAAAGCTGTTGTAGATTTCAGTAGGATTCTTCATTGCAAAGAAACAGCTCGTCATAATGCTCCGTCAATTTTATGTCCACGAAAATTACGTTCCAGTATTGATTTCTTTTGGGCCAAACAATGAAACCATTTTATATAGGGTCATTCAACAGGAGCACAGGTCATGAATTACATGGGAAATTGTTGTGTGTCGGTAGGCAACATAGTTGTATACTGCAGCTGTTTCCATAAACATTCTGATTGCTGCCTCAGTCTGTACCTAACTCATGAAGCGGTTTACAATTGCACAACATGTCCTCATTTGAGAACGTGTGGTTTCTGAGAAGACGATGGCTTTGCAAGCAAAATTATCTTTAGTGATGAGGGGCACTTTTACTTAAATGGACAAAAATACAAAAAACAAAACTGTCATATCTGAGGATCAGAAAATCCTTCCTTGAGGAAGAACAACAAATTTGATCAGAAAATCCTGGAGGATCAGAAAAGGAAATGTATCCAAGAGTGACAGTTTGGTGCGGCTATTGGGCAGGTAGCGTCATTGGCCCTTATCTTTGAAGATGAGGCAGGACAAGCTGCGACAGTTAATGGAAACCAATACTGTACAGTGATAAGAGAGTTTATGTGGCCTCATTTAAATGAAATGAACAATCAACAGTTGTACCATTTTCTGACATAATTTTCTATACCTAAAATGGGAATTTGAAATGAACATGTTTACGTATTTTGAAATAATAAAGTTCATAATTTAACTTATCAAACCCGACGCTCTTTTAGAATGACTCTGTATACATTAGAAACTGATTCTCAAAAAACTTCACTGTCACTCAAAAATAAGCATCTTGGAAAACTTTCATGCGGCATCTTGTTCCAACATGACAATGCTCACCTCATGTCCTAAAAGCGACAATCTTGCTATTGAAATTGTACCATTGAGAGATTGTCTGACACTTAGAGTAAAACGAAAAACAAGTAATTACCACATCATTTCCAACAGGTCTTGAAGAACTGATTACATCCAATATTGGATGTCTAGATGATATGACGTCCAATTCAGCACTGAAGTTAGGTCTGACGAAATCCGTTGATGAACTAACTAATGCAAACGCTAATAAAATGTCCAATTCTGCGATAACTTCACAAAGTCTGTACAAACAGCCGATGTATTCTCTCATTTTTTGTAATATCTCTGCGACAACCCTAGAAAGTAATGTGAAAAAATATTAAAATATAATTCTCAATAATGAAATGATTCAAACAATAAAATGTAGCAGAAATCCAATTATCTGAACCAAGCCAACTGATCGTGAAATATTTGTATTGAAAACAAAAAATCTGGTGTGAAACACTCACACAACTTTCTCTTGCCAGTGCAAATAATTAACAATAAACCTATCATTAGTAATAAAAAATTGGAAATAAACAAAAGCTAACCTCAATAAACATAACCTAATTTTAATCATCAGAGAAAGACGCAAAATGAAAATCAACCTTAGTTTGGCTAAAAAATATGGAAAATTACTATTTCACGCTAAACTACTATAAGCGCGTCAGCTCGTGATCCGTGTGAGGAATTTCTTTTACGGCATGCAGTGAAAGATTATACTATTCATAAAAAAAAACATTTATCATAATGTTCTTGTCATTATAAAGTAACCTTTTGTTTTATTATTTCAATTTATTCTATAATATAGTAACTCTTTTACTTTTCTTTCATTGTATTTATTAATATTTTAGTAATTATTTACAGTTTGAGTCAGGCAGTCCTCAGGAATTAAAATATGCACGTAGCATAAAAAATAAGGAAATTAAAAAATAAATATTTCATAACATTAATTTATAGGCCTAAATAATTAGTAGCAAATTATGATTATGATTTTTTTTACCTCAGTCAAGTGGTTAAGCCAATTCCGGGTCCTTTACGCGATTCTTCATCACAGTTTTTTATAACTGATGCAATAATTTGTCGCACTCCCGAATGAATTACCGCTTTATTTTTCCGGGAAGACATATTAAAATAAAACAAAATATATAAAAAATACACGTTGAAATTTACCTAACACAAAACAAATAACTTTTGGCACGTTAACACACTTTAATTTCAAAATAAAATTCACTTTAATGATCAAAAATCATGAATAACGATTAACACATCCGAGACGCATTACCTAGCACAAATGTACAACTGTATATTGTGACACGTGTATCCGTTGTGAAAAGCAATAATACGTAGGCTTATAATAAATAAATACATAGACATAATAATAATATTTACATGATGGCTAAATGTTTTTGTACTGCCCAATAAGACAAATATATTACTCACATTCTATTACGCCACCCGCCCCACTTCCCCAGGCGACAGAGATCATGAGCTGGCGCGCGTATAGTACTCTCTGTTGAGAAAAATGCTCCAAATAAAAGTTGTAGATCTTTTAATTTTTTATAAATTTGGTTATATAAACTTTTGTCATAAAATGCATACTAAGGCCGAAATCTTTAAAAAATCAACTTTGCACAGGTTTTCGTGAGAAAAAACAGAAAATTGCTAATTACCGCTAAACTAGACGTTATACAAAAAAATGTTTGAAATAAAAGTTGTAGGATTTTAAATTCTCTACAACTTTTATTATATAAATTTCTGCGCTAAAATGCATATTAAAGCCGCGATCTTGAAAAAACAAAGTTTTTACGTGAAAACTGCCTCACCGAGAATTTAAGCTAACATGGCGCCTACCCTGTCTTGTAGAGCATAAAAAATTAAGTAAACCAGGTGATTTAAAAAAAATCGTAGGACCAGTTTTTGGGAAAATTGCAAAAAAGTGAAAAATAACACGAATAAAGTACTACTTCCGGTTGACCGATTTTGATGAAAATGTTCGTGTCGGGTCGGTAGTGGTATGTAACTTAAGTTTCAAGTTTCAAGTTCGTACGATGTTCCGTTCTCGAGATATTTTGTATACACACACACACACACACGAACGCACCCACGCACGCACACACACACACACCAATCGCTAAAAACATGTTTTTTGGGTTCAGGGGGTCTGAAAACATGTAGATCCGGTGAAAACTCGATTTTGAAAAATCGACATGAAAACAATACTTTCCTTCCTATGCATTCATATAGGCAAGGAAAAGTAAAAATTTAATTGAAATTCTTTTATGCAAACAGTTGGTGTTTGCCAGTGCCACAGAATTAAAACAAAAAAAATTGACTGTCAACATTTTTAATGTCTAGCTGTTACACAAGAATTATCTGGATTTCTGCATAATTTGATTACATCCAGCACTTATGAATACAGAAAACTGGAGTTTACAGTAATAATAATTCCTGTTTTGTTTTTCTGCAAGGGTTCTACAGATTTAAGCTCATCATCTCCTGTCTTCTCAATCACCCTCCCTGAGATTTCTAGATACTACAGCATCTAGTGCTCCCTGTATCAATGTTTTTAAAGTGTTACTTCTTCCCCTTCTATTTTCTGGATGAAAAAGGAAGAAATTTTGGAGCCTTCTGTCCGCTGCCATTGAGCATGCCCATAATGCACACCAACTGTCTTAACTTAATTCTGTCAACGGTGGTGTCCTGAGGATGTATCAATTACAGTACGTCTTTACTTTGCCCACAATAGGCAGATGGAAAGTTAAATTATTTGCAATCGATCTGCTAATTTCAGGGCTACAAAAAAAGTTCTCTTTCTTGTCACATGGTTAGCCAATTGTATAATTGAAACATTTAAGAACAGAAAAGGTAGAGGAGCGAAGACACTAGTCAAGAGTTATCTCCTCTGAGAGTAATGAATTTCATTATACGAGGGGGTACCCAAAAGAAACCGGAATTATTTTTTAAAACTATTTATTTTTAATTTTTTTACAAAAGAACCTTATCCCCTTCAAAATACTCTCCATTACAACTAATACATTTGTCCCACCGGTGCTTCCACTGTTCAAAACATTTTTTGTACTCCTCTTCAGTGATGGCTGCCAGCTCATCCGTCGTTTTTTTCTTGACATCATCAACGTTGTTAAATCGGAGACCTTTCATGCCCCTTTTCATGCGTGGGAACAAGAAAAAATCACACGGAGCCAGATCGGGTGAGTACGGTGCGTGTGGTAGCAAAACCATGCCGTTTTTCGCCAAAAACTGGGTAACCGAGATTGCCGTGTGTGCAGGCGCGTTGTCGTGGTGGAAAAACCAGTCCCCTGTCTGCCACAAATTAGGTCTTTTATGACGAATGCTGTTTCGTAGTCTTCTTAACACTTCAAGATAAAAAGCTTGATTTACCGTCTGGCCTGGTGGAACGAACTCTGAATGGACAATTCCCCTCACATCAAAAAAACAAATCAGCATTGTTTTGATGTTCGATCTGACTTGACGACTTTTTTTTGGTCGGGGTGATAATGAAGTCTTCCATTGACTGGATTTTTGTTTGGTTTCTGGGTCGTACCCATAGCACCAAGACTCGTCACCCGTAATGATCTTTGACATGAAATCTGGATCAGTTTCAAGCTGTTGTTTCAAATCACCACACGTTTCAATTCGACGTTCCTTTTGAGTGTCTGTCAGAACCCGAGGCACAAACTTGGCAGCGACTCTTTTCATTGTCAAGTCTTCTGTTAAAATGCGTTGGACTGAGCTCCAAGATAACCCACTAACCTGTGATATTTGGTCAATGGTCTGTTCGTACAATTTCTTTCACTTTCACAACATTTTTGTCTGTTCGGGAAGTCGACGGTCGTCCAGAACGAGGTTTGTTCTCAATCGACATGTCGCCATTTTTAAAGCGCAAAAACCACTCGTACACTTGGGTTTTTCCAATAGCATCGTCTTTGTAAGCTGTGTTCAACATTACAACTGTTTCCGCGGCGTTTTTACCGAGCAAGAAGCAAAATTTCACAGCCGTACGTTGTTCATTACAACTTGCCATCATGAAAAACGACACGAGCACAAAACAGCACTAGCGAGAACAATCACTGCACGAGAACTGAACAAGCTAGATCAACGAACAAAATGGCATTGAACTGGCAATGAGTAGCGCTACAAGCAGCCTAGTGGCGGGAATTTGTACTGCACAAGCTCCGCCCACAGCAGAGCTATTCCGGATACTTTTGGGTACCCCCTCGTACAGGCCAGACCCTTTGGTGAATGAAGTGGAGGTGTCATTTGCAGGATGGAAAGTAGATACTTTTCAGAGGGCCTGGTATGCTGATAAGCGTACTTTTCCACTCAATGAGGAAGGTGAATGAAGTGGAGGTGTCATTTACAGGATGGAAAGTAGATATTTTTCAGAGGGCCTGGTATTCTGATAAGCGTACTTTTCCACTCAATGAGGAAGGTGAATGAAGTGGAAGTGTCATTTGCAGGATGGAAAGTAGATACTTTTCAGAGGGCCTGGTATGCTGATAAGCGTACTTTTCCACTCAATGAGGAAGGCAAGGGTAACCCACCTCATTCCTCATTTTATTAAAGCTTCTAGGGGTTCAAAACGGCCTTTCGGCTGATCATCTAAACAACAACAAGTCTTTATTTCTCACATATTTCGTTCTGGAGACCCAACATTCATAACAAGTTCTTCTTGAAGGCCTTTAACCTTTGTTTATTCCTGGAGCTTATTTACCAGCACTCAGCCCCATGTGTACGAGGGCTGTTCAAAAGTATTGGACTATTGTTAGTTAAAAGAACATTTATTGAACTAGAGCTACAAACTTCTAATCCCCTTCAAAGTATTCTCTTCGGTGATGCACACACTCCTCCCAGCGCTTCTGCCACTGTTCAAAACATTTCTGGAAGGCATCTTTTGGAATGCTGTTAAGCTCGGCTGTCGTATTCTGTTTAATGTCTTCTCTTTCTTGAAATTGAGTTCCTTTCAGGGGAATTTTCAGGTTAGGAAATAGCCAGAAGTTGCAGGGAGCCATGCCGGGGGAGTACTGAGCTTGGCGAACCAGAGGAGTGTTGTTTTTAGCGAGAAAACTCTGAATTAGATGTGCAGAGTGGACAGGTGCATTGTTGTGATGGAGCTGCCAAGTTTTTGTTACCCACAGATTTGGTCGTTTGCGCCGCACAGCATCACATAGGTGACGAAGAACCTCAAGATAATATTCTTTTGGTCCTCGGTGACTAAAGTTCGCACTTGTTCAATAACATTCTCATTCTGGCTTTTCGATGGCCTGCCTGAACGCGATTCACTTTCCACTGACGTTTGACCATTTCTAAATCGATTGTACCACTCTTTTATTTGAATACAGCCCATGGCAGACTCCCCAAAAACCTGTTGAATCTTGCGAATTGTTTCCACTTGTGAATCGCCAAGCTTTTGGCAAAATTTAATGCAGTAACGCTGCTCAAGTTTTTCTGTCATTTTATAACTTGATAAAAATCGCCGAGCACAACAGAGAGGTCTACACTACTAGGCTGACTGCCGGTGAAGGAAGCTTTGTCATGAAACGAAACAGTGCATGCGCGGGCATGACAGCCCCTCCACGTCCCCACTAAGCTTGGCCGCCAGCACTTCATTCGTTTCAGCGGGAGGACAGAAGGTCCGATACTTTTTGAACAGCCCTCGTATATGTTATGGGCTCCGATACAGATGTAACCACTAACTTATTAGTTCTAATATGGATAATACACATTAACCCCGTTAATACGAACATCGCTAATCCAAAAATTTGGTTAATCCGAACACGTTCTGGACTCTTAATTTTAACATCAAGAGGTTGAAAATAAACAATGTTTTACATGACAAGAATATTTTTTAAAATTTTGGCGACAAAAATTGAAATACATACGTTAATAGACACGCATCAAGACCAACCACGCAAGGACCTTTCAATCAAGATACATTTAAATGGAATGAATTCTTTTATTGAAAATTTGTTTGAATGATTGCACTGTATTTTGTTTAATCCGAAAATTTCATAATCTGAACAGGGTTTGGTCCTAATTAGTTTGGATTAACGGGGTTCAAGTGTACATACAAGACTGGATAAGATACAAGACTAGTATAAGATCTAGTCTTTGAAGAGCACTTCTACTCTGATTCATGCATTTGCTCAGATGAAAATTTTTTTTTCTTTTGTTATTGGTCTCTCAACTGGTTTGATGCAGTTCTCCAAGCTGTTCTATCTTGCGTAAGTCGTTTCATATCTACATACCTGTAATACCCTACATCTTTTGTAATTTGCTTTATATATTCTAATCTTTGCCTCCCTCTAAAATTTACTCCGTCAATATTACCCTCCATTATTGATAGCCCAATACCTGGCCCCACTAGCCTATCTCTTCTTTTGGTAAGATGCTTCCATATACTTCTTTTTTCATCCACTCGCCTAAGAACCTCTAAATTACTTATTTTGTCTACCCACCTAATCTTTAACATTTTCCTATAACACCTCATTTCAAAAGCTTCTATCCACTTCTTTTCTATAGCCCATATCACCCCCACATTTCACTTCCGTATAATGCTACACTTCAAAAATAATGTTTTAAGAAATTTTTCCTAATCTGTAAATCAATGTTTGTGGTCAGTAAGCTGTTTTTCATTTCAAAGACTTTTCTAGATTGAGCAATTCTACTCTTGATATCACTTGTGCTTCTACCATCCTTTGTTATTTTACTCCCTAGATAGCAGAATTCCCCTACTTCCTGTATGTTTTCGTTGCCTACTTTTAAATTTCCCATCTCTTCTAAACCACTCTTGCTGCTGCACAACACTTTCGTTTTGTTCTTATTAATTTTCATGAAGTAATCCTTTCTCAAGATCTCATCCATTCCATTTAAGGCAACCTCTAGTTCTTTCTTTGTCTCAGCTAATATAACTATATCATCAGCGAATCTCAGCATTTTTATTGTTTCTCCTTGAATTTTTATTCCTACGTCAAATTTCTCCTTCACTTCATTTATAGCCTCTTCTATATACAAGTTAAAAAGTAGTGGTGACAAAGAACAACCTTGTCATACACCTTTTCTTGCAGCAGCCTCTTTTCTATACCCCTCAATTCTCAAAACAGCCGTTTGATTCTTATACAGACTGTAGCTTGTACAGGCTGTAGACGGTTGGTTACACCACTATAATTATTATAAAAATATTGTGACAATATTGAAGATGAATATGGTTCAAGAAATTTCTAGTACTTAATTCATAAAATGTTAAAAGAGTAAATAATAGAGTAAAAAAGTTTTTTTCTCCCCCTTGCATCCAAGAGACTCCAAAGGGAGTATAGGACATATCAAGATAAAAAACTTTCCTTTCTTTGTATTTAATTCCTAGAAAGGAAAGTATCCATGCTGAAATAATTATTCAAAAAGGCCAACAGACCCAGCTATAAAACTGGTTACACCAATAGTTCTGCTAATGATTCTTAAGTTAAAAGAAATGATCGATGAAACTTACGCATTGCTCATTAACTGTATCTCACGAAGTGCATGCTTCATCCTCTGATTCAATATTAAAATCTCTTCTGTAGTACACGTAATCGAATGTTTTCCAACTCGAGTCACCTATAACAATGACACAAATAAATGGCATACCATTCAACTCTTTTTATAGCGTACAAGAATTTTTTTCTTGATAGTAGTGATACATAGTGCGTTTCTTATATGTATTTCAGGTGTTACATCTGCCGACATGTCCTATACTCCTCCTGGAGTCTCCAGGGCGCAAAAAAAAAAAAAAACTAATTTGGATGTAAAGGATTATACCGCAGAGGGGTTGCAAATATCACATAGCGGTTGGTTACACCACTATAATTATTATAAAAATATTGTGACAATATTGAAGATGAATATGGTTCAAGAAATTTCTAGTACTTAATTCATAAAATGTTAAAAGAGTAAATAATAGAGTAAAAAAGTTTTTTTCTCCCCCTTGCATCCAAGAGACTCCAAAGGGAGTATAGGACATATCAAGATAAAACTGATAAACTTAGTTTATCACCAATGATAAATTCATCACTTACCACCAGAAAATTGTTTTTGCTACTGCTTACTTCAGTAGGCTTGTCATGAACCCCATTGAATCAAATATCACACAAAAATAAAAATAAAAAAAATCAAACACAATGATAAATTCATCACTTACCAATAATTTTTTCCTGCTACTGCTTAACTCAGTAGACTTGTCATGAACCCCTTGTATTCTGTAGGCTTGTCATGTAACAATAGGGCTAGTTATAAAAGGTTATTTAAAAAGGACTGCGCTATTGTGTATGATAAGGTAGGGTATTTTGTCGTACAACTATTTGTGAAAGAGTCGGTTGGTTACCCGTAACACCCTTTTTCATAACTTATTTACAATAGTTAAGATTTTTCTAGTACTAATAAAAAAGGTTTTTTTTTGTACTTTATTATTTGTATCGAATTTCACTGTTTTGCTAGAATTATCTTTTTGATCCACCTATATAAAGAGACCCCCGAGGCGGTCAGTGAGTTAGTATTCGTTTGATCTTTAACGAGTGTTTATTGCGTGCTATCGGGGCGTTACATCAGGTTAACGGTTCTGAGGTATTGTTATACTATCTTATTGTGTATGTGCATTGTATTCAGTTTTTGATTATGTGCTTGGTGTATAATTGTTTGGAAGTAGTTCTAAGTAAATTATTTAAGTTATTTATTGTATTACTTCATTATAATTAGTTTAATATTTATTTTGTAAATCTTTTAGTTGTAATAAATACTTGTAATTGTAAACTTTAGTGTATTCAGTGTGGCAGCAAAATTTGTTCCAAAATTGTTGAATTTCGAACAAAAACAGCGGCGAATGGAAGTTGCTCAGGAGTCACTAAATGAAGTCGACAACGATGCGGATCTACTCAAACGTGTTATAACAGGTGACGAAACATGGGTTTACGGATACGATGTCGAAACTAAGGCTCAATCGTCCCAGTGGAGGCATTCTGGATCGCCACGACCGAAAAAGGTTCGACAAGTGCAGTCGAATGTGAAGGTTATGCTCACTGTGTTCTTCGATTTTAATGGCATAGTGCATCATGAATTCTCGCCACAAGGTCAAACAATCAATAAGGAGTACTACCTACAAGTTCAACGCCGTTTGCGTGAAGCAATCCGAAAAAAATGCCCGAATTTGTGGCAAAACAATTCATGCCTTTTGCACCACGATAATGCACCTGCTTACACTTCATTGCTTGTTCGTGAATTTTTGGTCAAAAACAAAACTGTAACGATGCCCCAGCCTCCATATTCGCCAGACATGGCTCCATGTGACTTTTTTCTATTTCCAAAAATAAAGAGAACATTAAAAGGCCGTCGTTTTACAAGCATAGATGACATTAAAAGCGAATCGGTGAAAGAGCTAAAAGCTATCACAAAGATCGAGTTTCAGAAGTGTTTCGAGGATTGGAAAAAGCGTTGGCACAAGTGTATTGCATGCGAAGGGGACTACTTTGAAGGTGACAATATTAATGTAGATGAATAAATAAATATTTTTTTCAAAAAACGAAAATTCCCATTATTTTTTGAACAAACCTCGTATATTAGAATATTAATCAAGTTTTAATAGTTGAGCCTGAAGAAAACCTCGAAAAAGTCATTTTTCTTTTCCAGAATCTACACAGTTTCTTTGGAAGGGATTCTGCAATATACAAGTTTATGATTAATCTGGTACCCATTAGCTTGACAACTATAGTAATCTGTCATTAACAAAAAGGGCAATTTTTTTTTTTTTTTTTTTACTTGTGAGGCCACAATGGACCACTTCAGCCACAACATGAAAGACTCTACTTCGATCTCTGAGCCTTGATCTTTACCCAGTATTCCCTCATTCTTTGTGATCTCTGAGCCCGGAGTTCTTCCGTCACCCTCTGCACTCTTCTAGTCTTGGTTTCCGGTTCCAAAGCCAGATCCTTCAACTTTCTATAACTCTCAGACTTGAACCTCACATCCTCCAGCGTCAACCCAAACCTTTCCAAGTCCTCCTTGACCTCCTTCGTCCAGTTCAAACATCCCAGACACTTTCAATAAGTCGTCTAAGTACTCTGTTCTCCGCTGTTCTAAGGATATGGCCCAAAAAGGAGATTCATTTTTTCCTAATTGTGTCTAGTATTGGCTCCGAAATTTTATAGACTTCATTATTTGGTAGCAGTCTCCAACTATTATCTTTGTATATTCTCTTACCAACTACAAACTAAAAAAAAATGAGAGTAACTATTACAATGAATACCTGAATGAAAACAGATGGTAAGTCCTTTATATTGAATGACATATTGCGAGTAACATTCAGTTGAATGTGCATTCCTTTACTATTTGACGAGCTCAATTTTAATGGCAAATCATATTCTCTAGATAACTCTAAAACTTTATCTATAAAAAAAAAAAACAACAATATGAATGATAAACTACAGCAAAAAAATTAATGAATTTAAACTAATTTTTTTTTATTTAAACTTGAAAAAATCCCTTTCATAAGACGACACATCTCATGGCTGGTGGTAATTTTTTACTTTCTCTTGCCTATATGAATATATAGAAAGGAAAGTATTGTTTTCATGTCGATTTTTCAAAATCGAGTTTTCACCGGATCTACAAGTTTTCAAACCCCCTGAACCCACACAAACATGTTTTTAGCAATTGGCCTGTGTGTGTGAACAGAATATCGCAAGAACGGAACATCGTATGAACTTGAAACTTAAGTTAGATACCACTACCGGACCCGACACGAACATTTTCATTAAAATCGGTCAAATGGAAGTGTAGTAGTTTATTCGTGTAATTTTTCACTTTTTTGCGATTTTCTCAAAAACTGGTCCTACGATTGTTTTTAAAATCGCCTGATTTACTCAATTTTTTATTCTCTACAAGATAGGGTAAGCGCCATGTTTGCTGAAATTCTTGGTGAGGCTGTTTTCACATAAAAAAGTGTTTTTTTAAGATTACGGCTTTAATATGTATTATAGCACAAAAATTTATATAATAAAAATGTAGAGAATTTAAAATTCTACATTTTTTATTTCAAACATTTTTTTGTATAACGCTTAATTTAGCGGTAATTAGCGATTTTCTGTTTTTTCTTACAAAAATATGTGAAAAATCGATTTTTTAAAGATTTTGGCCTTAGTATGCATTTTCTGACAAACTGAGCCAAACTGAGGTTGATTTTCATTTTGCGTCTTTCACTCATGATTAAAATTAGGTTACGTTTATTGAGGTTAGTATTTTTTGTTTATTTCTAATGTTTTATTATTAATGTTAGGTATATTGGTCACTATTTGCATTGGCAAGAGGGAGTTGTGTGAGTGTTTCACACCCAGATTTTTAATTAAAAGTTCAGCTGGAGTGACACTCTAGTAAAACTTTCTTAAACTGGACAAAAAGCATTTTATTACCGTAATTCGTTGTACAATCTGAGCACAAACTGTACATTGAATTAAAATAGAAAACAAATGTTTGGCATATTATAGTTATGTTCTTGCTATCGAAGTTAAAAATTCTTATATACATGAACATTTGTTGTTTAGGTCAACAGCCGAAAGGCTGGTTTGAACCTACAGAGGTTTTACTAAGTAAAACGAGGAGTGAGGTGGTTTACCATTGCCTTCCTCACTGAGTGGAAAAGTACGCTTATCAGCATGCCGAGCCCTCTGAAAAGCACATATTTTCCACTCTGCAAATGACACCTTCACTTCATTCACCACAGGGTCTGGCTGTATAATGAAATTCATTACTTTCAGAGGAGATAACTCTGATTAGTGTCTTTTACACCTCTACCTCTTCTGTCCTTAAATGATTCAGTCATTTAATTGGCTGACCATGTGATAAGAAACAGAACTATTTATTTTAGCCCTGCAACGAACAGATTGGGTGTAAATAATTTGACACATAAAAAACACATAATACATGAACATTAATTGAAAAAAAATCTGGTGTGAAACACTCACACAACTTTCTCTTGGCAATACACAAATAAATAACAATAATCCTAACATTAGTAATAAAACATTCAAAATAAACAAAAAACTAACCTCAATAAACATAACCTAATTTTAATCATATATGAAAGACGCAAAATGACAATCAACCTCAGTTTGGCTTAAAAATACGGAAAATCGCTCTTTCACGCTAAACTAGGCACTGTAAAAAAAATGCTTTAAATTAAAGTTGTAGATCTTTTAATTTTCTATAAATTTTATTACATACACTTTTGTCGTAAAATGCATACTTACGCCAAAATCTTTAAAAAAATCAATTTTTCACTCGTTTTCGTGAGAAAAAAAAACAGAAAATTGCTAATTACCGCATAACTAAGCATTATACAAAAAAAATGTTTGAAATAAAAGTTCTAGGATTTTTAATTCTCTACAACTTTAATTATCTACGTTTTTGCGGGAAAATGCACAATACAGCCGCAATCTTAAAAAAACAATTTTTTTACGCGAAAACCTCACCAAAAATTTCAGCAAACATTGCGCCTACTCTATCTTGTAGAGCATAAAAAATTAAGTGGAGGCAATTTTTAAAAAAATCGTAGGACTAGTTTTTGAGAAAATCACAGAAAAGTGAAAAATTACACAAATAAACTACTAATTCCGACCCAATTTTGATGAAAATAAAAATACAGATTTTGATGAAAATGTTCGTGTCAGGTCCGGTATTGGTATGTAACTTAAGTTTCAAGTTTCAAGTTTGTACGATGTTCCGTTCTTGAGATATTCTGTTCACACACACACACTCACAGACCAATCGCTAAAAACATGTTATGGGTTCAGTGGGTCTGAAAACGTGTAGATTCGGTGAAAACTCGATTTCGAAAAATCGACATGAAAACAATACTTTTTTCCCTATACATTCATAAAGGTAAGAGTAAGTAAAAAAAAAGTGTAAAAATCTGATCTGGATAAATGACGATTTAGTGTAGATAAAAATGTAAATCAACTGACTATGAGTTTCTTCAATGAGGCTTGAATACGTATTACGAGCAACATCCAGCAATCCATTCACTTCTGGTTTGATAGCAAAACACCGTTGATGTTGTGATGCCATGAACCCTTTCACTACCCTCGCATCTTCATTAATGCTGTTGTGGATGATCTCGAGAATTCTGTTGTAACGGCCGTCTCTCAATACCTGAAAATATACAACCAATGATACGACCAATGAAATGAAAAAGTTTAGTAAAAATATTACCTTAATACGAGGGTTATCCAGAAAATAACCTCCGTTTTGAAATAAAAAGTAAACGAGTGAAGATACAAAAACTTTATTATATATATATTAAAACTACAGTTTTTCTCTATTTTTTGACATAGTCGCCAAACAGATTCAAGCACTTGTCGTACATTGGAACAGTCTTTGAAATACCCTCTGCATAAAAATCTGCCGCCTGTGAATGTAGCCAACCATTCACGGCGTTTTGAAGCTCTTCGTCATTGGCGAACCGCTGAGATGCAAGCCACCGCTTCATGTTCGGGAACAGGTGAAAGTAACTAGGAGCCAAGTCCGGGCTGTATGGGGGATGATCGAAAACGTCCCATTCAAACTTGGCCAAAAGTTCATTTATTTTCTTGCCCTTATACAGCTCGATTATCATCCTTGACACATGATGATAACTTACATTAAAGTTGCAATTAATATAAATATAATAATTTTAACTTACCGATAACGCACTATGAAAATACGTAGCTTTTGCATCTTTCAACGATTCAATAAGACCGGGTAAAGCGACTAAAGTAGTTTTCAATAAAAGTATGAAATTCATTTGTACTTCACTTGGTCTATCGACTGCGTTGATACTAGGTAATTGAACAGACAACCACAGCAACTGCTCAACATCTTCAAACTTCACCAGTTCACCCTGAAACAATCGTAACAAAACAAACTATAATACTTTCCATCGTTGATGAGCTCTACTGCACCTGCTTATAGATGTACGAGGTACGGCTATTAATCAACGAGACTGACGTTGTAAAAAATTTTATTTTTATTTTATTTATAATCACTTATTGTCACCTTCAATATACAATCCTTCTCTATCCCTACAACGCTCCATGCGAATTTTCCATTGTTGAAAACAGTGCTGCAAGTCATCTTCTGTCAGCTCCTTCAGGACATGTGCTGCTCAAAAATGTTTGAAATGAAGCACGCAAAAATGTTTGTACTGACACTTTGTACGCAATTGAAAATGACCCAAATTTTTTGGAAACTATAAGATGTGATGAAACGTGGTTTTTTACTCATGATCAGGAAACAAAACGCCAATCCATGCACTAGAAGAGCCGAACTTCACCAAGAGCCAAAAAAAGCTCAAATGAGCAAGTCAAAATTTAAAGCAATGATTATTGTTTTTTTTGATATCCATGGGATTGTGTACCTTCACTGGGTTCCTGAAGGTCAAGCAATTAATCAATATTACTACCTTGAGGTACTTTCTAAACTATGTCAAAGAGTAAGAAAAAAACGCCCCGAAATGTGGAAGGACAAATCATGGGTTCTCCACCAAGACAATGCGCCAGCTCATTCCGCGTTATCTGTCAAGACGTTTCTAGCCAAGTACAGCATCTCAGTGTTAGAACATCCATCTTATTCACCAAATCTTGCACCATGTGACTTCTACCTGTTCCCTAAGGTGAAATCTGCATTGAAAGGGACAAGATTTGAGTCTGTGGAAGCTGTAAAAGAGAAAGTGGCACGTGTCCTGAAGGAACTGATAGAAGATGACTTCCAGCACTGTTTCCAACAATGAAAAATTCGCTTGGAGCGTTGTAGGGATAGAGAAGGAGTGTATATTGAAGGTGACAGTAAGTGATTATGTATAAAATAAAAATAAAATTTTTACAAAAACAGTCTCGTTATTTAATAGCCACACCTCGTATTTTACACTAGTCCTAATGGGCCTGCAACAAATTCAATGTATTCTTTGCAGGCCTACAAAAATTATGATGAAAGAATCACAATGAAAAATCAGCATGGATTCTCACGGCCTGTGCAGACAAGCCGCGAGAGTTGCCAGTGATCCTCACGGCCTGCATTAATGAACACCCTGAGGATCGCATGCGCATCTCATGGCAGTCAACCTGTTAATAAGAAGAAGGAAGAAGGACCTATGACAGACAGGTGGGTTGTTAAATTAACACTTTCGAGACGACAACCGTACGTGATACGGCCGTGATGATATACACTGAGCGACGGCACACGTATGTCATACGGGCACGGCAATATAAAACCCTAGATGGCAAACGTATCTCATACGTTTGCTACTTTCACATTGTTATAAACGTGGCTACCTGTACGCTATCCGTTTCCCATTTTCACTGTTATTTAGTTCACTTTGTTCTCTGTTTACCTACAGCGACAGTTGACCGAATCGATTAGTATTTTCTGATATATCGACCGCTACTTAATGCGCGAGATCGAACCCTAGCGTCTACTACAGAGTACTGACGTAGCAGGTTACAAGGCCACGTTGTTTGCAGTGTATGTGTTTTACTGTTATTGTTCTATTATACATTTCATGAAACAATGTCTAGAGATGCATTAGATTGTTTTACAGAAGATGCTGGGTCAGAATTAGATGACACGGACATTGATGAATCATACGACCCTGCGGAGAATGAAAGCGATATTGATAGAAGTTTCGTATAAAATATTTCAGAAATGTGTAAATTAAGAGTAATTGTAAATAGTATTATTTTATAAATAACTTAATAATTGACTTAAAACTAAATATATGGTTAAAAGAAAAAATTTCAAACTTTATTTTCATATAATACCCTTGTTGATAAGAACTGAAGTGACTGCACACTGATATTTTTTGAAAAAGTTGAAAAAAAACGTCAGTCTACAGTGCAAGATTCGTTAAATTTACCTTAGTCCGTAGTACACTTGACCCTCGGTGTTCGTGGACTTCTATGTTCGAGGTTTCGACCTTTCGAGATTTTGTATTTGTACGCAAAAAATTCAATTTTCGAGATTAAAACTCGGTGTTCGTGATTCGTACTGGAACCTTGAACGAGAACACTGTCCCTCTCAGCCCCACCCTTCCCGTATGCTTCCCCTGTTTAGTGCACTGACCTGGTGGCTTAGCGCACAATGATGTTATTTCTGAAATTCGATATTCTCGAATTGAACGTAGAACATAATGCTTCCTCAGAAGAATCCAAAGATGAAAAATAAATCAAAAAAACTTGGCTAGGGAAGATTTGAAACAATTATTTACGGCAATAGATACAATAAAAACAATATTAGACAAGAATCCAAAACAAGATAGAGCTTTAGTATGTTACAATTCAATAAGATCAGCTTGCCATCCTTACAGACTAAAATTTAAAGAACTTGCAAACCAAAGCAGAACAAACAACGTTTGTGAATTTGTTTAAGCCGAAGAGAAATGACATCATTACCACTCATCGAGGTATCAAGGTATCACCATCAACATCAAGGACACAATTTGCAGCCCAGAAAGAATAAAATGTACATAAAGAAACAACTTTTAATGTTTTATAAAATTCACAAATAATAACAAAATATAATAGGGCAATATTTTCCGATTACAAAGAACATTTTACATCAAGTTAGTTAATTAATATTTTGTATTTCTTTTTTTTAATAAATTAAATTTTTCTATAACACACGGTTTTTTTATTTAAAATAAACCAAAACTTCTTGTTTATCTTTAAAATTTACGCACTAATCACTCACATGGAACCGATTAGAAATTTTACACTGAAAATAGATCTCGATGTTCATGATTTCGATTTTCAAGATGGTTTTCATGGGCCCAATTAATCTCGAACATTGAGGGTGCAGTGTACATAGTCGTGAAAAAAATGGTAGACGGAAAGTGTTAATTGTACTCTATCTGCTAGTTCCAGGGCTACAAAATATAGTTCTGTTTCTTATCACACGGTCAGCCAATTATATGACTGAAGCATTTAAGAACAGAAGAGGTAGAGGTGTAAAAGACATTAGTCATAGTTATCTCTTCTGAGAGTAAGGTATTTCAATATACAGCCAGACCCTGTGGTGATGAAGTGAAAGTGTCATTTGCAGGGTGGAAAGTAGATGCTATTCAAAGGCCCTGACATACTGATAAGCATACTTTTCCGCTCAATGAGGAAGGCAATTGTAAACTACCACTCCTCGTTTTACTTAGTAAAGCCTCCAGAGGTTCAAACCAACCTTTTGGCTGATAACCTAAACAACACAACAACAACATTATGTTATATTGTTTATTATTTACATTGGTAAGAAACAGTCATGTGAGTGTTTTACATAAATTTTTTTTTAGAATGTCTTGGCCACTGAAGATCAGTTGAACACCGTTTTACAATGATTTTATTTGCAAGATCGCGATTTTTTTCAGAGTACACAACAGTACAAGTTATGAAAATGTAAAAAAACGAAGTAAAGAAGAAATAATGGTACAACCTTCAACGAAGCTAACAGAGCAGGATCTTCAACAAGTTCGGTGACACAATTTAAACGAGTTTCAGTCAGCTGCTGATTGTAAGGTGGCTGTAAGATATTGGCGCGAAGAAAACGGCGTCCGCTCACAGTTGAACAATGATTTAGAATGCCGAGTAAACTTTTCTCGTAACCACCTCCACTGTTACATAACACTAATTCTAACTGTTTGGCTGAATCCATATCTGAAAACAAAATAGTACTTGAAAAACTCCATCCATACTTTACTGAATCAATAGTTGGCCCTGTACTAAACAATTTGATTGATCTTTAAGCAAAGCTAACGGGTGTTTCAAAAAGGTGCACTTCGAGGTTTAAGGGTTAATATTTTCTGCATAGGGAATATTTTTTTCCCCCAAATAACAGTTGGCACTACCGTACTCATTGTTGACCCATTGTGTATTACTGACATGTACTAGTGCTATCCCAGTATTCATCTGTGTCTGTAGTGTCTGTATAAGTTCAAACATGGTTTTTTCAAAGGATGAACGTGTTTTTATTATTGAAAGTTATTGCGCATATAAATCTTATGAAGGAGTGAAAGACGAGTTCCAGTTAAAATTTCCCAATTCTGAAGTACCTAATAACGCCACAATATCGCGTCTGATTAATAAATTTCGTGAGACTGGCAGTGTACAGGATCGGAAAAGCACAGGTCGACCATCAGTGTTAACAGAACAGGTTTTGGATGATGTGAAACAACGTTTGACTACCTCACCCGGCAAATCACTTAGAAAGTTATCTTCACAGGCTGGATTATCACTATCTTCCGCTTTAAGGACTACAAAAAATTAAATCTGCATCCTTACCGCATCGGTGTCGTTCGTGAACTGAAAGAAGTTGACCATGGGAAACGTATACAGTATTGTCGTTGGATACGTTCTCTTGTTAATGACAACGGTGTTGAAATATTGGATCGTGTTTATTTCAATGACGAAGCACGGTTCCACTTGGATGGTTACATCAACAGCCAAAACTGCCGCATATGGAGCGCTCATAATCCTCACACATTTCATGAACGTCCACTACACACATGTAAAATTGGTGTTTGGTGTGCGATCTCCCGGCGTCGTATTGTTGGGTCTTTATTTTTTGACACATCTGTAGATGGTGTGGTGTACCGCAACTTAATTGAACAATTTATAGCGTTGTTAGAATTACACGATCGAGATTGTTGGTTTCAGCAGGATAACGCAACGTGCCATACTTCTACTGAAACGCTGAATATGTTACGAGAATTTTTTGGCCATCGTGTGATATCAAAAGGATTGTGGCCACCTAGATCCCCAGATCTCACTCCTGCGGATTTTTTTCTTTGGGGGAATTTAAAGAGTAAGGTTTTTAAAAACAATCCTCATACAATTGAAGAATTGAAGGCTAATATTGAAAGTGAGATTACAAACATTAATGAGCAAACACTATGAAAAGTGGCTGCAAATGTTATGAAACGTGTCCAAACTTGCATTACAAGCATTTGAAGTCATTTTGAACATTTATTGTGAAGTTTTAAAGGTAATCTGAATGTTATAAAGGTAATAATTTCATACCGTATACATTGTATAATTTGTAATTACTTAATGTAATAAATTAGCTTTCTCAAACTTCGAAGTGTGTCCTTTTTGAAACACCCGTTATATTCTACCACTAGTAATAAGGCAGTGCTCAGAGTACTGTGTTATATTTCATCACACAGATCACTGTGGTTTACTTTTTCTAGTTTAGAGAATATACCAGGTGATTCAAAACTATACGGCAATCTCTTGGGATCTCATTCTATAGCTAAAATTAAGAAAAAAAGTTCATATAAACATATGCCTGAAAACGCTTAGTTAGTGAAAAATTCACCTAGAACTCTGTACCCTCGGTGAAGTAAGGCTGTATAAAAATGTTAAAGGTTGTTACAAAGATACAAATACGATTGTTTCTTATGTTTTTTAATCTGAAAAATTGAATAAAATTGGTTCCAGAGCTGTAAATGCAACACTTTCAGAGATATCTTACATAAAACACAAGAATTGGTGCAAAGAAATAACACATTTTTGTGTTTAACGTAAGATTACTTCCATAAATGATAAATAAAGGTGTATTTTTTCTTAAATAAATTTGTAGAAAATTTAATTCTGAAAAGATTCATGTGAATTACTCAGGAAAAAATGAATAATAGATACTGAAATTTCACTTTATTTAAAATCAAAACAAACGCATATAAAATGCACATTCTTAACTGCATAAAATATTAACTTATTAATTAATATTTAGGTTGGGAGTAACAGCTGAACATGATCAGCTGTTAAAAATACACCTTTATTTACCACCTATGGAAGTAATGTTACGTTAAACACAAAAATGTGTTATTTCTTTGCACCAATTCTTGTGTTTTATGTAAGATATCTCTGAAAGTATTGCATTTACAGCTCTGGAACCAATTTTATTCAATTTTTAAGATTAAAAAACCTAAGAAACAATCGTATTTGTATCTTTGTAACTACCTTCAACATTTTTATATGGCCTTACTTCACCGAGGGTACAGAGTTCTAGGTGAAATTTTCCGCTAGCCGTAACTCGCTAACTAAGCGTTTTCAGGCATATGTTTATACAAAATTTTTTTCTTATTTTTAGCTATAGAATGAGATCCCAAGAGATTGACGTATAGTTTTGAATCACCCTGTATACGCCGAATTTCAAAAATGTAGTTCTTTGAACAGTACAGAAATACACATATACACATAAATATCCGAATCCCGTTCGAGGGTAGCTACCCTCCAACAGATTAAACAAAAACATATTTGGCAAAGTTAATAGTGTTAGAAGCATACCTAGAACAATTTAAAAACAAAATGAGGAAAATGAAAAAATTTGGCATAACACAAATTTTACATGACACATAAAAATTAATCCCACTGAACTTCAGAGAAAAAGAGTTAAAAACTCTGAAGAAGAAAGAAAAAGAAGATCAGAAAAAATTAAAGAACTAAAACAAACAAAAATTTCTAACAATCAGTAACAGTTAGAAAGTATGACTTCAATCATTTGAAATTTAGTTATTGACTACTTTCATAAATGCTATCAATTTTGAACAATGTTGAAACTCAATATTTAATTAATTAATTTTAGTCTTGAAGTTAACAAAAAAGTATGACTTCAATCATTTGAAATTCAGTTATTGACTACTTTCATAATTGTATGCTATCAATTTTGAACGACGTAGAAACTCAATATTTAATTAATTAATTTTAGTCTTGAAGTTAACAAAAAAGTATGACTTCAAT
Organism: Catonia carolina; assembly: GCA_035578175.1. Lineage (NCBI taxonomy): Eukaryota > Metazoa > Arthropoda > Insecta > Hemiptera > Achilidae > Catonia > Catonia carolina. Next base: position 17,161,959 of record JAQMRL010000015.1, read on the forward strand.
CATTAGAAATTCAGTTATTGACTACTTTCATAATTGTATGCTATCAATTTTGAACGATGTAGAAACTCAATATTTAATTAATTAATTTTAGTCTTGAAGTTAACAAAAAAGTATGACTTCAATCATTTGAAATTCAGTTATTGACTACTTTCATAATTGTATGCTATCAATTTTGAACGACGTAGAAACTCAATATTTAATTAATTAATTTTAGTCTTGAAGTTAACAAAAAAGTATGACTTCAATCATTTGAAATTCAGTTATTGACTACTTTCATAATTGTATGCTATCAATTTTGAACGACGTAGAAACTCAATATTTAATTAATTAATTTTAGTCTTGAAGTTAACAAAAAAGTATGACTTCAATCATTTGAAATTCAGTTATTGACTACTTTCATAATTGTATGCTATCAATTTTGAACGACGTAGAAACTCAATATTTAATTAATTAATTTTAGTCTTGAAGTTAACAAAAAAGTATGACTTCAATCATTTGAAATTCAGTTATTGACTACTTTCATAATTGTATGCTATCAATTTTGAATGACGTAGAAACTCAATATTTAATTAATTCATTTTAGTCTTGAAGTTAACAAAAATTACATGAATAGTTGTATTTTAATTTACCAATAGTCATGATATCTTCAGCGCCTTGATACTCAATTTTAATTGACCGTTTTGAGAATATAACCGTTTGTGTAAATTCAACGTATTTGATAAGAGCAGCCGCAGCAGACAGCGCATAGAATCTGAAAAAAATTTGAAATATAACCTAAAAATTAAAATTTAGAAACGTAAAATATTTCGGTAAAAATTAACATAAAAATTAACAACTTATATGTATTTTAAAGGCAGAAAAAAATTGATAGATATATATGTAATTTAAAATCAAAATTATACGTTTTTAAGTGATAACGTTCGTTATTCAGCCAGTTCTTTTAAATAATCAAATTAATACATCAATTAATTTACCCGTAGCAGGCAGGTGGAGTGTTAAATTATTTGCACTTGATCTGCTAGTTCCAGGGCTACAAAAAATAGTTCTCTCTCTTATTACATGGACAGCCAATTGTATGAGTGAAGCATTTAAGAACAAAAGAGGTAAAGATGTGAAAGACACTAATATGCTTTTCATGGTTGATTAGCTCTACTGTTCCACACATGTCGGCCGCATTGGCGCAGTTGGTAACGTGCTCGCCTCTCGTCATGCGGGCCTTGGGTTCGAATCCCATTCAGGCACGGCATATTTTCGTACGTTACAAAAATCATTTCATCCTTCACCGTCTGCATTAGCAGTAATTGCAGAACAGTCGGACATTAAACCAAAAAAAAAATAAATAAAAAAAAAAAAAATACTGTTCCACACATTTAGACCAATCAGAACGTTTGCCAGTGTTGTCAGATTGTACCTGACAAACATTATGCACGCACGTGTATTAGAGCCGCAATAGTTCACTCTCGTCTTGCATCCCGTACTGAACACATCGATGTATAGAGCGTGTTAACATGCAATACTTTATAATATAATCAGCTGATTGTATGTTTACAGGTAATAATTGTTATTGAAAGACCAAAAAAATGGCCGATGAAATATAGGGTGATTCAAAAAGAGCGCCGGTTTTGATATATCAAATTAAGAGATTTATTTTATTGAAAAACTGAAAATAAATACATCAACAAGTTCATCTTACCTTCCGATTTTATGTATGAAAAATGATGTCATGCATGTGTCCTCCTCTACTGCGCTGGCACGCATCAACTCTGTCCATGAAATTGGATATTACTGCACGACAAGTTTCGACTATGTGGGACAAGTTTCCGTATGTGGGGTTTTCTAAACCCCACATACGGCAGTTCTGTTTATTAACAAAACCGTTTAAGTGGAAGTGCGCCTCATCACTGAAAATGATTTTGTTTGCGAAGGTGTCATCATCCTGCCGTTTTCTCAATACCCAGTCAACAAACTGTCTTCTCTTCTGGTGGTCCGCCACTTTCAAATGTTGCGTCAACTGAATTTTATACGGGTGATATTGGAGATCGTACCGAAGAATTATCCGTACAGAAGAACATCTTAAACCCAATTGTTGAGAACGGCGACGTATTGATTTTGCTGGGCTAACAGCCACACTGTCACGAACCAACGCAACGTTCTGCTCAGTTCGGCCAGAACGACGACGTCCAGAACTTTTAAGGACGACTGTTGAACCCGTCTCAAAAAACTTTTTCATGAGCCTGCGAACTGTTGATTCATTCGGTGCTTCATACGTCCTAGAGTACCGCGAAGTCGCCTGACAGTAGCCGCATAACTCTCTCCACTCTGGTAAAATGTTTTGACGATTAACACTCGTTGCGCAATAGTAAACTACAACTGCATCGTCAATCGGAATGTTCTCCGAAATAGAAATGAGGTCAAACAATGTTGCCAACCGATAAACAAAAATTTACCAGCCGTTTAAAAACTGGCGCTCTTTTTGAATCACCCTATATATAACAGAGCTACAAGAGCAAGTATTGGCAACGTTGCTGGCAAGTGATTGGCTAGCTATAAAGTGGGTGGAGGGGCAATGCATACGTTTACAGCTCATCAGCCTTGAAAAATAGTGTAGTCACAGTTATCTCCTCTGAGTGTAATGTATTTGATTATACAGCCAGACGCTGTGGTGAATGAAGTGAAGGTGTCTTTTGCAGGGTGGAAGGTAGGTGCTTTTCAAAGGGCCTGGCATACTGATAAGCATAGTCTTTCACTCAGTGAGGAAAGCATTGGTAAACCAGCTCACTCCTCGTTTTACTTAGTAAAGCCTCTAGAGGTTCAAACTACCCTTTCGGCTGATGACCTTACTTCTTCTTTCTTCTTTACAACCAGGGCGTTCAGGCTTCTGCAGCCCCTCCTCACCGCGACCTAAAAGATCTTTTGTGATTGCCCCTATTCCTTATTTATGCAAGACCCACACTTTCAATAAAGCGCAGGATCTGCCTAGGATCTAGTGCACTTACCTGAGAAGGTGTTAACACGTCCTTACCCATCAGCGCTCTTCTTTTGCAGCCAACCACTTTGCAACTGCATAAAATATGCTCAGCCTTCTCTTCTGCCTCATGACAGAATCTACACAGGCTCTCTTCAGCAACTCCTATCTTGGATAAATGATACCCAAGATTACAATGACCAGTCATCAGGCCCACTACCCTCCTCAAGTCCTGTCTTCCTAGTCTATTATATATCCCAGCCTTTCTGCTGGAATAGGCAATGAATTTCTTTGCCTGTTCACAGCCTGGCACCTTCTCCCAATAGGAGGTTTTAGCCTCCTCTTCCCAGGCCCTAACTATACCTCTATAATAGCCTTCACCAATTCCACAGAATGGCTCTGGGCCTATGAAGTGAGAGGCTGCACCTTTCTTTGCTAAGGCATCCGCTCTCTCATTTCCAGGCACTCCCTGGTGCCCCGGCACCCAACGCAGCGTCACCACGTTACGCTTGGCCACGGCATTCAAAACTTCCTGACAATCATAGGCCAATCGCGACTCAAAAGTACAAGAACTCAAAGCCTTGATGGCCGCCTGACTATCGGACAAAATATAAATGTGCGACCCACTGAGGCGCCTCTCAATACACCTCTCCGCACAGACCTTAATGGCCAATATTTCAGCTTGGAAGATGGTTATGTTATACCCAAGGGCCAGGGAAATCTTTCCCCCGGCCCCCCAGGCCCCCAATCCCGCTCTTCCGCTCATCACTGAGCCGTCAGTATACCAAACGGTAGCCCCTTCCGGTATCACTGGCTGTCCCTCCGCCCACTCCTGACGATCAAAAATTTCCACCCTCAGTGTGTCGGAGAAGTCGTATGCTCTGTTCATACGGTCCCGAGGACCACCTACCACACCCATCCCCTCAATCTCTTTGAAGATCTCGGTGTGGCCCATCTCCCCTGATGGGACCCCGATCTTAATAACAATGATGACCTTAATAACAACACATGAATAACTATGCTTGGTAAGCATTAAGGGCACAAAAAAATAAATATTAATGAGACTAAATAAGAATTATATGTTCTGAAGATAATGACTTTCACTATATGGCCAGCCACTTCAAAGAACAAGGCAAATACATCACTTATATTGAAATCATTTCAGCAGCACCTTGCATGTTAATACACAATCAAATTTTTACACCATAAGGAACAAAAAAGTAAATCATTTTACTTATAATTTTATTGAGTAAAAAACCTACATAATTACAGCTTCTAGAATGTTTCAGCGTAAACAACAACATACACCTCAACAAAACAAAATTAAAATATAAAAAAAATTAAAGAAATGTTTAATATTAAATACGAATACATACTTATGTTTAATAATTAATTCTACCGATAGATATTCTGGTAGACAAAGATTTTGAATTTGATTCAAACCAACTTTATCGTTAAAATGTTTCCGCTGGACCGTCGTCAGATTCGCATGCGGAAAATTATCGTTCAAAATACTGAACAGTTTAACAGCATGCGGCGCCTCAACAAATGTATGTGGTATTAAGATCTGAAAAATTACAATTCTTCACAACATTAACAACAGCATTTGAACAAAAAATTTACATTTTTATTTAGAAGTTCATTACGATGGAATCGATTTCTAGAATAAAAAAATAAACCAATCTTTTTTTATAAAATAAGATAGCTATTCATTTACGGTCGGCTCGTTGGTGTAGTGGTTAGCACAACTGACTTCTACACCAGGTTCTCGAGTTCGATTCCTGGTCAGGTCTGGCATTTTTTCATCACTCATCTTCATCTATCAAACTTCTCACCATCTGCAGTAGCAGCGATTGCAAAACAGTCAGATGTAAAACCAAAAAAAACAAAATATTCATTTACAGAGCCAAGATCTTTTAAGATAAAATTTACTGTTAAATGAAACAGAGTAGTTTACTTACAACCAGCTGTTTCTAAAAATATAGGCAAATCCACTTTCATAACAACTCAGCAACATGTATTTGAGTAGGTTGAAAGCAAGTTTTCAAGGTCGGTATAAAAAGTATCAGGAAAAGTTTCGAAAAAATAGATTTATTACAGATATTGCTACAATTCATCAAAATTCTTCAAAGTACATTCGTTGACTGTCGACACACTTTTTCCAACAGCTTTTCTATGACTTGAATGCTCGCTGGTAGGCGGATTCCAGAAAGTCCTTAAGAGTACGTTTGCAAGCTTCTTTGATGGCACTTAGGGTCCAATGGTGGTGTCATTTGAGGGAGGATTTCCCTTTTGGGAATAGGAAATTGTCTGCAGGTACCAAATCCGGACTGTAAGGGGGTTAAGGCAAACTCGGGGTCTTCTTTAACACGTTGCAGAAGACCTAGCAAGCAGACACTCACCTCTGCTTTTGGTCGTCCGTCAAGACCTTCGGGACGAATTTAGCGTAGATCTTTTGTATCACAAATTGTTCAGTGATATTGGTGTGCACTATCATCTTATCAATGCTAATACGATCTGTGATCATGCGCACACTTAACAGACAGTCTGAATTCAGCATTTCATGCACATATTGAACATTGTCATCGGTTCTTAAAGTCAACAGCTGTTCAGTGTGGTGTTCATCCTCCACACTCTCTCGGCCATCTTTCAAGAGCTTGTGCCACTTGGAAACTACAGTTTGTGACATGCTTTCATCCTTGAATACTTGGTTAGTCATGCCCAATGCCTCCACACTCGATTCCCCAGTCTGTGTCTAGATGTTAAAATAAAACATATGTCATAAGATATGTTCAATTATTTTTACATTTCAACGGAAAAATAATTCAAAAGTATTAAGTGTTTTCAATCTGTTTCCGCGACCCACCCAAATTGCTCCCGCGACCCACAGTTTGGGAACGCTAGTGTTATAGTGTATAGTATAGTATAGTGTTATGAATTAATACGTTCAATAAAAAAAGACATACCTCAACAGGATTAAAGTAATTCACTTTAGTCAGAGTATTTGTGTAAGTTTGAGCATCGGTTATTTGGCACAGAACAAGCTGAGGTCTTTTAACGTCCATTACAGCTATACCAACCTCACCTCTAGCCAATCCACGGCCTTCCGTAATAGCTGTAAACACATATTAAATCAATATTAATGAAATCAAGTTAACCCTTTACAGGTTTTTGGTAAGTAGGTATACATGCTGTTGTTCAGGTCATCAGCCAATAGGCTGGTTTGAACCTCTAGAGGTTTTACTAAGCAAATCGAGGAGTGAGGTGGTTTACCATTGCCTTCCTCACTGAGTGGAAAAGTACACTTATCAGCATGCCAGGCCCTCTGAAAAGCATATATTTTCCACTCTGCAAATGACACTTTCACTTCATTCACCACAGGGTCTGGCTGTATAATGAAATCCATTACTTTCAGACGAGATAACTCTGATTAGTGTCTTTTACACCTCTACCTCTTCTGTTCTTACATGATTCAGTCATTTTTATTGACTGACCATGTGATAAGAAACAGAACTATTTATTTTAGCCCTGCAACGAACAGATTGAGTGTAAATAATTTGACACTCCTCCTGTCTGTTATGGGCAAAAGTATACTTACCACTGGCAATAAGGTTGATTTTTCTAAATAATAAGCTATGCAGTTGAACCCTTTTGGCATTTTATGGTTTTATAGATGTTCCCTGGTAAGTAGGCAATCCTCATTTTGAAATAAGTCCGTAGCGACCATTTGCTTCACGAGTTACATGAATGTGGTAAGGATTCATTCCAGCGTACGCTACCGTGTTGTTTTGTTGCTACTTATGTACAGTGCTTGAAAATTCGAGTATTTTACGGGAAAGCAAGCATTCATGCTAATATAAAGTTAAGATAAGTTATTCTACACATTTTTCTGTTATATAGGACTTCAAGTTATTTTAATAAGCATTCTTACCACTAAACATTATGTGATTCCAATTTCAATGAATGTTCCTTGGTAAGTATACTTACCAGGACTTAAGATGAAGAAAGGAATATTTTACTATTCTGGCACTAGAAATAAATTAATCAAGTCCCGATAAAACAAAATTTAACATTTTACAACATGTATATTTTTCCCTCTAGTACTGCCCTGTTGTTGTTTAGGTCATCAGCCGAAAGGCTGGTTTGAACCTGTAGAGGTTTTACTAAGTAAAACGAGGAGTGAGGTGGTTTACCATTGCCTTCCTCACTGAGTGGAAAAGTACGCTTATCAGCATGCCGGGCCCTCTGAAAAGCACATATTTTCCACTCTGCAAATGACACCTTCACTTCATTCACCACAGGGTCTGGCTGTATAATGAAATTCATTACTTTCAGAGGAGATAACTCTGATTGGTGTCTTTTACACCTCTACCTCTTCTGTTCTTAAATGATTCAGTCATTTAATTGGCTGACCATGTAACAAGAAACAGAACTATTTATTTTAGCCCTGCAACTAACAGATTGAGTGTAAATAATTTGACACTCCACCTGTCTGTTAAGGGCAGAGTACTGCCCTATAAAGGGTTAAAACAATACCATCCCGAGTAGAACCACAAAAATGGACTTACAGAGGGATAGACAACCGATTAATCCGTCACCCAACTAACAAGAATGAGATCAAAGAAAAAGAGAAGAGAAGAGGAGGAGGAGGAGGAAGGAAAGATGGGGAGATAGTGTTTTACATTGTAGGTGGCAATTTAAAAAAATTGTCATTATCATTTTGTTTTGTCCATCCGTACATTACACCCAGGTGTCAGAAACTACGAGGCGTATTTTTAAAGTAAGGGCCGTTTGAAAATAAAAAAAAAATAAAAGGAAATTTGCAAAAACTAATTTTATTTTCGGAATCTACATACTTTTATCTATTTTTCTACATAGTTTCCAAGTTTTTGTAAACACTTATCATATCGCACAACTAAATTTTGGAAACCTTCTTCATAAAAACTTGCCGCCTGCTGTGATAACCAAGAATTCACGGCCGTTTTCAATTCGTCGTCATCGTCATAACGGCTGCCGCCCAAGTGATGTTTCAGATGACGGAAGAGATGAAAGTCGCTCGGCGCAAGGTCAGGGCTGTAGGGTGGGTGGTCCAAAACTTCCCAGCCAAAAGAGTCCAAGGCAGCTTGGGTCTGAGCGGCAGTGTGAGGCCTTGCATTATCGTGCAGAAACAAAATTCCTTTTGTGAGCATGCCACGTCTCTTGTTTTGAATTGCTCTGCGCAGCTTCCTCAGGGTTTGGCAGTAGGCTTCAGCATTTATTGTCGTTCCTCGTTCCATAAAGTCGACCAGCAAAACACCATGCCTATCCCAAAACACAGACGCCATGATCTTGCGCTGTGACAAAGTCTGTTTGGCTTTGACCTTTACGGGAGAGTGCGTGTATCTCCATTCCATGCTTTGTTGTTTCGATTCGGGAATGAAATGCGAAATCCACGTTTCGTCTCCAGTTACGATCCGACTCAGCATGTCGTCACCATTTTCGTCATAACGTGTCAGAAAATTCAAGGAACTCTCGAGTCTTTTGAACTCTCTCGAGCAGCCTCACATTGCCGCTCAGACCCGAGCTGCATTGGACTCTTTTGGCTGGGAAGTTTTGGACCACCCACCCTACAGCCCTGACCTTGCGCCGAGCGACTTTCATCTCTTCCGTCATCTGAAACAACATCACTTGGGCGGCAGCTGTTATGCGATGACGACGAATTGAAAACGGCTGTGAATTCTTGGTTATCACAGCAGGCGGCAAGGTTTTATGAAGAAGGTTTCCAAAATTTAGTTGTGCGATATGATAAGTGTTTACAAAAACTTGGAAACTATGTAGAAAAATAGATAAAAGTATGTAGATTCCGAAAATAAAATTAGTTTTTGCAAATTTCCTTTTATTTTTTTTAATTTTCAAACGGCCTTTACTTTAAAAATACACCTCGTACAAGAGATAGCAACAAATGGTTTTCGGATTTGTAACCTACATAAAAAGTTAGTGGGCCTGGCAATCCAGCCTCAAACCCAACGGTCAGGTTCAAACCCAATGGTTTAAAGTTCAAATTTTGACCAGAAGTGGCTTAAAACCGGAAGTCAAGAAATCAAAGTTGCAATTTAGAAAACAAAAATAGTGTCATTCGCTCCCTCTTGAAAAGTAGATACAGAAATCATTAGGTTTAAAGTTCCGGTTTCGAATTAGGAAGTGTGCTGTTCATCTAAACAATCTAAATTAGAAAATAATGTGATTACCTAATATCGTGTAATGACCGCTTTCATTACTATTTGTGGTTGACCTCGGAGTCCTCAATCGTTCAGATGGCGTTGTAAGTGGCTGAGGTCCACTGCTTGTACTTGATCTGAAAAACAAACACGTTTACACATTTACACTCTAAAACCAATAACAATACATTCGTGATGAATATAACTTAAAAAATTTGGTGTGAAACACTCACATAACTTTCTCTTGCCAACGCAAATAATAACAATAAACCTAACATTAGTAATAAAACATTAGAAATACACAAACAACTAGCCTCAATAAACATAACCTTATTTTAATCATGAGTGAAAGACGTTAAGTGAAAATCAACCTCAGTTTGGCTTAAAAATACGGGAAATCACTCTTTCACGCTAAACTAGGCTCTGTAGAGAAAAATACTTTAATAAAAGTTATAGAGCTTTTAATTTTCTATAAATTTGGTTATATACACTTACGTCGTAAAATGAGTACTAAGGCCGAAATGTTAAAAAATTGATTTTCACACGTTTTCGTGAGAAAAAAACTGAAAATCGCTAATTACCGCTAAACTAAGTGTTATACAAACAAATGTTTGAAATAAAAGTTGTAGGACTTCAAATTCTCTACAAATTTCATTATATACATTTTTGCGCTGAAATGCATAATAAAGCCGCAATCTTAAAAAAACAATTTTTTTACGCGAAAACAGCCTCACCAAGAATTTCAGCAAACATGACGCCTACCCTGTCTTGAAGAGCATAAAAAATTTAGTAAATGAGGCGATTTTTTAAAAAAATTGTAGGACCAGTTTTTGAAAAAATCGCAAAAAAGTGAAAAATTACACGAATTACTACTTCCGGTTGACCGATTTTGATGAAAATCGCATTCATGTTGGGTCCGGTAGTGATAACTTAAGTTTCAAGTTTGTACGATGTTCTGTTAATTTTGTTCACACACACACACACACACACACACACACGCACACACACACACACACACACACACACACACACACACACACACACAACACAAACACACCAATAGCTAAAAACATGTTTTTTGGGTTCAGGGGGTCTGAAAATCAACCTCGAGAATGAACTAGAGGATGCCTTAAATGGAATGGATGAGATCTTGAGGAAGGGTTACTTCATGAAAATTAATAAGAACAAAACGAAAGTGTTGTGCAGCAGCAAGAGTGGTTTAGAAGAGATGGGGAATTTAAAAGTAGGCAACGAAAACATACAGGAAGTTGGGGAATTCTGCTATCTAGGGAGTAAAATAACAAAGGATGGTAGAAGCACGAGTGATATCAAGAGTAGAATTGCTCAAGCTAGAAAAGCCTTTGAAATGAAAAACAGCTTACTGACTACAAACATTGATTTACAGATTAGGAAAAATTTCTTAAAACATTATGTTTGGAGTGTAGCATTATACGGAAGTGAAACGTGGGTGATAGGGGCTGTAGAACGGAAGAGGATAGAAGCTTTTGAAATGTGGTGTTATAGGAAAATGTTAAAGATTAGGTGGGTGGACAAAATAAGTAATTTAGAGGTTCTTAGGCGAGTGGATGAAAAAAGAAGTATATGGAAGCATCTTACCAAAAGAAGGGATAGGCTAGTGGGGCATATCCTAAGACATCCAGGTATTGGGCTATCAATAATGGAGGGTAACATTGAGGGAGTAAACTGTAGAGGGAGGCAAAGATTAGAATATATAAAGCAAATTACAAAAGATGTAGGGTGTTACAGGTATGTAGATATGAAACGACTTGCGCAAGATAGAACAGGTTGGAGAACTGCATCAAACCAGTCGAGAGACTGATGACAAAAAAAGGGGCCTGAAAACGTGTAGATCCAGTGAAAACTCCATTTCTTAAAATCGCAATGAAAACAATACTTTCCTTCCTATATATTCATAAAGGCAAGAGAAAGTAAAAAAAATTGTTGTTGATGTCTAGGTCATCAGCCGAAGGCTGGTTTGAGCCAATAGAGGCTTTACTGAATAAAACAAGGAGTGAGGTGGTTTACCAATAGCCTTCCTCTCTGAGAGAAAAAATATACTTATCAGCTTGCCAGGCCGTCTGAAAAGCATCTACTTTCCACCCTCCGAATGACACCTTCACTTCATTCACCGTATATATTCATTCACCGTCTGGCTGTATAATGAAATTCATTACTCTCAGACGAGTTAACTTTATACTACTTTTCAAGGCTGATGAGGTCTGAATGTATGCATTGGCCTCCTACCCACTTCATAGCTAGCCAATGACTTGCCAGCAACGTTGCCAATACTCTTGTAGAGTTCAGCCGTTCGTAACGGGTGATTCAAAAAGAGCGCCGGTTTTTAAACAGCTGGTAAATTTTTGTTTATCGGTTGGCAACATTGTTAGACCTCATTTCTATTTCGGAGAACATTCCGATTGACGATTCAGTTGTAGTTTCTCTTGTTCGCAGTGTAGTACTCTCGCAGTCTGTGTCTAACCATGGAGAAGTTTACTATTGCACAACGAGTGTTAATCGTCAAAACATTTTACCAGAGTGGAGAGAGTTATGCGGCTACTGTCAGGCGACTTCGCGGTACTCTAGGACGTAATGAAGCACCGAATGAATCAACAGTTCGCAGGCTCATGAAAAAGTTTTTTGAGACGGGTTCAACAGTCGACCTTAAAAGTTCTGGACGTCGTCGTTCTGGCCGAACTGAGCAGAACGTTGCGTTGGTTCGTGACAGTGTGGCTGTTAGCCCAGCAAAATCAATACGTCGCCGTTCTCAACAATTGGGTTTACGATGTTCTTCTGTACGGAGAATTCTTCGGTACGATCTCCAATATCACCCGTATAAAATTGTTGCTGCACGAGAAACAATGTTGTTGCTCCGTGAACGGTTCCAGGATCGCATCATTTCCCGTAATTCCGACCATCAATGGCCACCAAGGTCGTGTGACTTGACGCCTTGTGACTTTCATCTTTGGGGTCATCTGAAGTCATTGGTGTATGCCAATAAACCCTGAAACATCAATGACTTGAAGGAGGAAATTCGACGGGTTGTCGGGCAAATGGAAGTCGAAACTTGTCGTGCAGTAATATCCAATTTCATGGACAGAGTTGATGCGTGCCAGCGCAGTAGAGGAGGACACATGCATGACATCATTTTTCATACATGAAATCGGAAGGTAAGATGAACTTGTTGATGTATTTATTTTCAGTGTTTCAATAAAATAAATCTCTTAATTTGATATATCAAAACCGGCGCTCTTTTTGAATCACCCTATAGTTTGCTCCTACTGTCAACAAACAAAAGCCACCTACTACAGGGTGCACGCTAGAGTCTATGACTTTACGGATGTCGTATTCCTATTAAGTTAACTATGTTTTAAATTATAAGTACTTAAAACACCAGTTATGATATGATGTAGGCCTAACGATTTCATTTAGAAAAATACTTTTAAAAGTATTTTGTATTTAAATACTTTTGAAAGTATTTTATTGTTACTTTTTAATCAGCGTGTACACATTTTGATATAATGCGCATGCTCATTGACGTCATTATTTGTTTACATTAGGAGCAAACTAACAGAGGCTGGACTATAGCTCTGTTTAATATTTCTTTTTGGTCTTTTAATAACAATTATAACCTGTAAACATACAATCAGCTGATTATATTATAATAAAGTATTGCATGTTAACGCGCTCTATAATCGATGTGTTCAGTACGGGATGCAAGACGAGAGTGAACTATTGCGGCTCTTATACGCATGCACGCGTAATGTTTGTCAGGTACAATCTGACAACGCTGGCAAACGTTCTGATTGGTCTAAACGTATGAAACAGCATAGCTCATCAACCGTGAAAAGCATATCAGAGTCTATTATAGTTCATTTGTTTTAGGAAGAAGCTTGTAAGGGGAGGGCGAGTAGGTAGAGTAGGGATAATTTCAAAGGGGCAAGTGTTGTCTCCTTCTCACTTAATGATCATTCCCTCTCTTTCTACCTGTATCTACTGTTACAACTACCAGGTGCTTCCCCCACCACTAAACAGAACAGCTCAGCGGCACACAGCGTTGGAGGGAAAGCTTCTAGCTAGAACAAATGACCTGTACACCTCTACCTCTTCTGTTCTTAAATGCTTCAGTCTTATGGTAATTGAACTGAGAAAGTGAATAAAACAGGTCCCAGAACCGTATTTTCTGCAGTTTTTAAGAGATTTTTTTTACGTCCGACTGTTTTGCAATTTCTGCTAATGCAGACGGTGGAGAATGATGAGATATGAAAATAAGTGGTGAAAAAATGCCAGACCTGACCGGGAATTGAACCCAGGACCCTAGCGTAGAAACCAAATGTCCTAACCACTACGCCAACAGGAGAAAATTGATGAAAATAAAGTTAACTACAAAATAAATTTTCTAAATAAATAAATTTTTAAATTTTCTTGCATTTGATTATTTCTTACAAACATCGGAAAGGTTAATAAGTGATTATTACTAGATACTTTTGAATTTTTCTGTTTAGATTTTCGTAATTGTTTTTTGTAGCCCTGGAAATTGGAAATATCAGATTGAATGTAAATAATTTAACATTCCACCAGCCAGTTGTTGTTGTTGTTTAGATCATCAGCCAAAAGACTGGTTTGAACCTCTAGAGGTTTTACTAAGTAAAACGAGGAGTGAGGTGGTTTACCATTGCCTTCCTCACTGAATGGAAAAGTACGCTTATCAGCATGCCGGGCCCTCTGAAAAGCACATATTTTCCACCCTGCAAATGGCACTTTCACTTCATTCACTACAGGGTCTGGCTGTATAATGAAATTCATTACTTTCAGAGGAGATAACTCTGATTAGTGTCTTTTACACCTCTACCTCTTTTGCTCTTAAATGATTCAGTCATTTAATTGACTGACCATGTGATAAGAAACAGAACTATTTTAGTTTAGCCCTGCAACGAACAGATTGAGTGTAAATAATTTGACACTCTACCTGTCTGTTTTGGGCAGACCTGCCAGTTATGGGCATAAAAGATGAATGAATAATGATTTCAAGAAAGTGAATAAACAAGCAAACTTACTTATTTCGTCTTCCACTTCCGCTGCCACTATCTGGAAAACTATTTAACGGTAACAACGACTGAATATGTTTATTCGCCGTAACCGGTGTATTAAAACAAGTACCTCTTTCAGACGAACTCGTTAACAACGGTAAAATAGTATTATAATGATTACGATTACCGACAGGCGTACGTAAAATTCTCGTAACTAAATCAGCAGGTTCATTGGAACTATTCTCTTGATTATTAGATAGAACAGTACAATTATCTTCAACGATATCATTATTTTTTATAACTTTTAAATTTTCTTGCATTTGATTATTTCTTATAAACATCGGAGACGTTAATAATTGATTATTACTCGATACTTTTGAATTTTTCTGTTTAGATTTTTGTAATTGTTTTTTAAACGGTATCGGTGTACGAAATTTTTCATTATTATCCGATTCGCTGAAACGATTATTATTAGGAAAACTTTTCGTATCGTTATTATCAATTCGACTTGTATGACGATTCAAGAAAATACTTTCGTTTGAGACGACCTCATGTCGTTTCGTAAATTGATCATCATTTGAAAATTCAGATAATACATGTTCGTGACGTAAATTATTATTAGAACTATCGTCGGTATTTTTACCGTTATTAAACAAACTTAAATTATTTATATGGTTAGTTTTGTTATGAATATTAACGGGTGTAAACATTTTTTGATTGATCGACATTACTGAATTACTATTCCAATCATTATTATCGAACAATGATTGTTTTTCGTTAATATTTTTATAATCGGATTCTAAAACGTCATTATTATTATTATCATCATCATCAAAGTACAAATTAGACGAATCATATTTAACAGTTTCCGAATAACTATTTGAATTCCAAATATTATTATTATTATTAAATTCAGTTTCTTGAACTGGTTTAAATTCAAAAGTATTACGATTACGTCTTTTCGAATGATCGTTTGAATAATTTTCATTTGGATTTATTTCTTCGACATCTTGTGTTTCAAAGTAAGAATATGATGTTGAAGGATTAGTTGGTTCTGTGAATTGTTGATTTGAAAAATTTTCATCGTTTTCCATAATCGTATTTGATAAATTATCATTTTCATTTGTAATTGATTGTCTATTTAATTGCTGTATTCGATTTCCATGTAGCTCTTGCGGTGTAATTCTCGATCGAACTGTAAACAAATTATTAAAATAAATACTAATAATAACAATTACTGTAAATGATAGTACAATTGATTAAAAAATAAATCCTTATAATGCATTCTGCTGCTTGAAATAAATTCTATTTCATACAATGAATTTCATTAACCTTTTAATGGAATCTAGAAAACAATAATCATTGCTTTAAATTTTGACTTGCTCATTCGATCTTTTTTGGCTCTCGGTGAAGTTTGGCTGTTCCAGTGCATGGATTGGTGCTTCGTTTCCGGATTATAAGTAAGAAAACACGTTTCATCTCATGTTATTACCTTTTACCTGTTCTTTAAGGTGATATCTGCATTAAAAGGGACAAGATTTGAGTCTGTGGAAGCTGTAAAAGAGAAAGCGGCACGTGTCCTGAAGGAGCTGACAGAAGATGACTTCCAGCACTGTTTCCAACAATCGAAAATTTGCATGGAGCGTTGTAGGGATAGAGAAGGAGTGTATATTAAAGGTGACAATAATTGATTATGTATAAAATAAAAATTATATTTTTTACAACTTAGTTTTGTTATTTAATAGCCACACCTCATGTATATATATATTGCCTATATATATGCAAAACCTAATACTACAATACATACATATTTTTACTTTCGCTTGCCTATATGAATATATAGGAAGGAAAGTATTGTTTTCATGTCGATTTTAAGAAATCGAGTCTTCACCGGATCTACATGTTTTCAGACCCCCTGAACCCAAAAAACATGTTTTTAGCAATTGGTCTGTGTGTGTGTGAACAGAATATCTAAAGAACGGAACAACGTACGAACTTGAAACTTGAAACTTAAGTTACATACCACTACTGGACCCGACACGAACATTTTCATCAAAATCGGTCAACCGGAAGTTGTAGTTTATTCGTATAATTTTTCACTTTTTTGCGATTTTCTCAAAAACTGGTCCTACGGTTTTTTTTTTAAAAAATCGCCTGGTTTACTCAATTTTTTTATTCTCTACAAGATAGGGTAGGCGCCATGTTTGCTGAAATTCTCGGTGAGGCTGTTTTCACGTAAAGAAATTGTTTTTTTAAAGATTACAGCTTTAATACGCATTTTAGCGCAAAACTTTATATAATAAAAGTTGTAGAGAATTTAAAATCCTACAACTTTTATTTCAAACATATTTTTGTGTAACACTTAGTTTAGCAGTGATTAGCGATTTTCTGTTTTTTTCTCACGAAAACGTGTGAAAAATCGATTTTTTTAAGATTTCGGCCTTAGAATGCATTTTACGACAAAACTGTATATAATTAATTTTATAGGAAATTAAAAGATCTACAACTTTTATTTGCAGCATTTTTCTCTACAGAGCCTAGTTTTGCGTGGAAGAGTGATTTTCCGTATTTTTAAGCCAAACCGAGTTCAATTTTCATTTTGCGTCTTTCACTCATGATTAAAATAAGGTTACGGTTTTACTTTCTCTTGTTTGATGTTAGTTTTTTGTTTATTTCTAATATTTTATTACTAATGTTAGGTTATATTGTTTAAATTATTTGCATTGGCAAGAGAAAGTTGTGAGAGTGTTTCACACCAGATTTTTATTTATTTATTTTTTTTTACTGTATACTGTGAATTATATTTTGTAAACAAATACAGCCTACATAAATGTAAATTGTAATTGACAACTTGCTGTTTTACAATTGTGTACATCCATTGTATTACATACACACTGTACTGTATTTCAGAAATTCAAACATCCCTTTTCGTATTTCCCATAACCGGATTTTTTTTATACCCAGCTTACCCTAGGCCCTAATAGATCTGGATAACGAGGTTTCCACTGGAGTATGTTATAATTATTTAGCTTTGAATCGGTGAGTGGAAAAAGGGTAATATTCCAAAAAATGTGAAATTGAAAGAAGATAGTAGTTTTGTTAAGTTTACTTTGGCACATGTATTGGTTGATAAAAGGGAAATATTCCTTGTATCTAAAAGCAGCTTCTTCTTCTTAAAGTTCCATCTCCTATCGGAGGTTGGATAACATAATGGCTATGGTCACTTTACTGGCTGCTGCTCTGAATAGTTGCAATGAACTACAGTTGAACCATTCTCTAAGATTCCTCAGCCAGGAGATGCGTCTTCTTCCTACGCCTCTTCTTCCTCGGATCCTTCCCTGCATAATAATTCTCAGCAACTCATATTTTTCTCCTCTGGTTATGTGACCCAAATATTCTAGTTTTCTTGTTTTTATACTCTTCATAACTTCTAACTCCTTATTTAAACGTCGTAGCACCTCAACATTGGTAACCTTTTGGACCCACTGAATTTTCAATATTCTCCTGTAACACCACATTTCGAACGCTTCTATCTTCTTTATGTGTTGTTAAAAGCAGCTAAGGTACATTAAAAATTTAGTAGAGTGGAAAAAGGATAATATTCCAAGAATATTACCCTTCTTCCATTCAATAGCAAACAGCTGTTGGACCACTGGTTTCTGTGTTATTATTTTCAAAATGTAACTGTAAATTATTGTAAAATTAAAATAAAGTTTTGTAGCATATTGGCACATTATATTGTTTTATTCAACTTAATTTTTCCCATTCACTTGTACTAAATCTAGAAAAAGGTGAATATAGTCAACATATTAATAATCAAAAATCAATCCTATAATTATTGTAAAACAAATTCTAAAGTCACCATTAAAAAGCTTTAATATAGTACTACAAATGACCAATTGAACGTTTTACCATTAAACCAAAAACAAAGTCACAAAACAGTTTTTTTTAATTTCTCGAAAATAAGATTTTTGGAATATTACCCTTTTTCCACTCACCGATTCAACGAGGTTTCCACTGTAGTATGTCATAATTATTTAGCTTTATTCATATTGCAGGATTTATTTATAATAGGATTTGCAGGAGTTATTCATAGTTTATATAATTGTTTTTAACTTCCTCATGAACATGTAAATGGCTAATAAAAAAAACCTTTAAAATTGATAAAAATTCATCAACTAAAGTCTACCTTCTGAAAATTTGTAAAATAAATGGGTCACAATACATAGTATAGCCTATAGTCTGTCTACTGTAAGATTACTCTGCATGAGGCAAGGGCCTACAGGTTATAAACGAAAGTTTTACTCTAGTTAGTGCGTATCTACCTCTCCGCCTGACAAAACTATCCTGCACTATGTTCCATCATTAAAATATCTACATCCAGCTAAAATAAACATTATCCTTTAAGCGTTTTCAATTATACCGTTCAGATTACTCTTGTATTATTGTAGTTTTATAAAGCGACTCTTTAATTAATTATTTTAACCATTACATTTAACGAAACAATTTTTTTCTACTTTTTAATGTTTACCGCTTTTATGTTTCAAAAACTCAACACATTCACTATCACGCATGTTAACAAAACACAGCTTACAAATTTTTTCAACTTTAGTCTACGAAGAAAATCGAAACGAACCAGATACAATACCAAAATATAACAGATGAAACTAAAAATGAGTTAAACACGGGGAAGTGCAAACAGTTTTGTGTTAAACTAGTCACAGACATTAATTTTAGTGATACGAAATAAACAATCTGAAACGATAAACAACGAATCACTGGAACTGTTTACTCTCCAGTTAAATACTAATTCAAGCGTATTAGTGTTGTATTACTTGTGACCAAAAATAAAACTGAGTCTATAATAAAAACCTACAAATCATAAATAATAATGTAATAATAGTAAATAATGTACGACAAATAACAATGTAAGAATAACAATAGTAAAATTTTAGTTATTAATGGTGAACTAATGTTCGATTTATAAAACATTTTCTAACAATGAATTGAACATGTTTTTATTATATTAAGCTTAAGTGTTGTATGGAATTTTGTTTTTGATCATGCTGTGGGTATTTTTAATTAATGCGCATGCTCAATTTTATTGCTGGTTGCCTTCGTCGGAGTACTCTTAGCATAGACAGACTCTACATAAATGTAAATTATAATTGACAACTTGATGTTTTACAGTTGTGTATACATCCATACATTGTGTATTACATACATATCGTACTGTATTTCAGAATTTCAAACATCTCTTTTTGGGATATTTTACATTATTACATTATTTGACATTATTATTCGTAAGTCATTATTATGACATTATTTAAGTTTTATGTTAAGGTATTTGAATCGTTAACTATGGGCATCCCAAAATAAAATTCATTATGTTAGTAAAGGTAGAACAGCATTACAACTTGTAAAATTATCACAAACAATCTATATTTGTACAAAATAAAGTTATTAATTTTAACTCCCGGTGCCTCACAACATAATCTAACTTAACCTAATTTATAACCTTGATTAACTTCACGTATGTAAATAAGTATGATCCGGTAATGCCTTTAATTACCAACAAACAACATAATCAAACATTTTTCAGAAAAGAATCTTACAACTAGGATAATTTTAAAACACATAATATACTTAAAACTTATGAATACAAAAATCAGTCTGATTTATGTATAAATTTCCCGTAATCTAAAGTGAATGACGCACTAAATGTGAAAATTCACATTAGGTCGCAGTTCAATAGACCTACTTCAGAGTCTACTGTTTAGTTATTAAATTCTATTAATTATATTCACCGCTTTTGATAAATAAAAGGTTATTTTATCCTATTTTAATATTACAAAACATACCTCTTTGAAAAACTGGTTGAACTTCAAAACGCCTTTTTCCTAAAGCAGGCCACTTTTTACGTTTTCTATTTTGATTCAGTGTTCCACGAATAACATTCATTGTAAACTGACAACTAATATACTATTTAATGGAACACGTATACTTTTATATTTATTTCAAAACTAATTATTTTCGAAAAGTTTAATTATTAAATTTGACTTAAAAGTGTCCACTGACTTTATTGGATACTGTGTGTTCAAAACAAACGCTCGCTTACACTGCTGACATGATCTTGATAAACACAGCGAAACACCATCCACGGCAAATTAAGTTTACAACCGTAAAGAAGTAAACTGTATGAATTATATTATAGATATTAGATTCAGTTTTGGGATGTTGCGTTACCAATTTAATTATAAAATAAAAGAGCACTGAATAACAAATTCGCCATAATAATTGCGCAACGATATTGTGGTACCGTTATGTCAAAAAGGTAGAGCATCTTGATGTAAAAATGTTATTAAATTACTTTCCTAGATGTAAAAATATTGGTAATAAAACGATGAGTGGGTTAAAGTTACAGGGAAATTTTTAAAATACGGTCAGAAGTCAGAGATGTGTTTAAATCTTATAGAAATAGGTTTCTTCGACAAAGGTACAAAACATTATTCGGTACCATTATGCCAGAGAAGTTCAGAGTGCCAAATTCAAAAAATAACTTCTGAAGTTCTTCATAAATCATCAAATTTAAACTCAGCAATATGGGATACAATTGTATGGTTGTTGCAAATGCGGCGAGCCCTTTATATCTCGATGTATGTGTTTTAAATGTTTGACGTCTGACAGTTCTTATAAGAACTCAAATACATTATTCAACGGCAACTGCCTTGGGCCCTGTACACTCTTAGCTGTTAGGTATACAGTTGTTTGTATTCTAACTGATGAAGTATAAGCGGTAATAACTCATTTTATACATTTGTCAGCACTGGTATTACATACAAAATATCCACAAAATGTGACAAATTATTCTAGGGGGGGGGATGGAGGGAATAACAGAAAAGACCCTCGGTTGCAGTAAGTTTCTTAGAAACTTGAGGGGTAATGCCCATTAAAATAAATAAAAAATAAGAATCTCAGTGTAGTTGGCAACAAGGGCTTTACATTTATACCAAAAATTGTTATCACTAATGATGAAGTAGGCCTATCTTCAAAACTCAAAAATCAAATTAGGGAAATTTGGATGTTATGATAAAAAGGTAACAAAGTAGCAAAGCAATTTTTGTTTAGCCCTGTTTCATTTATGAGGAATTATAAACTGTGATTGATCAATATTAAAAAGTAAGAAAATGGTTAGGTTAGACAAGATGTCTATAGTCCATGTAATTTCAATAGAAGCTTGCACTGTAAGCGTTCCCTCTACTTCAGTGTTTCCCAAACTTTTTTTTCTCGCAGCACACTACAAAAAAAAAACAGCCAATAGCCGCGGCACACCTATTACTTTATGCCATTGATTAAACTTAAGTACTTGATATAAACGTACTTATATCATACTTATACATACTTACTTATAGTCATCGGCTAGGCATTATTTTGTTGGACCGTTTAAATTTAATTTAATTTATTTTCCTTGAGTTCCGCGGCTCACTTGGCCGGCCTCGCAGCACACAGTTTGGGAACCTCTGCTCTACTTGGCTCCTCCGTTTATTCCGAGTACTGGTTGTTAGAAAAGTATGACTCTAAATTGTTACTAGTGTTTAATACTTTCGTTTGAATTTAATTCTTTTAAAGTAATTCATTGTGTTTAATTGTATAATCCTATTTTAGTATCAATTGCATCTTCCGAATAAATTTAATCTGAGATGATACAATGTCCGCACGCTCCATGAAAAACCTACCGTCATTACCTTTCTTGTAACTGTACCCCAAATTTTTAATTATTCTCCATGTAGACTTAATGGACCCGTGTACCCAATTTTTTCTTCTAAAATTTTTCTAACTTTTTCGCATGTAAGGTACTCCCCACGTTCAAAAAACTCGGTTATTGTTCTGCGAATGCGTTGCTCATCGAAACTGTCAACACCGGTGACCCATTTTTTTGTGAGGTATATTCTTATGAGGAGATGCAAACAACACGGGTTGTTCTTCATTGGTACCACAGATTTCATTGATGGCAGTGATACAGCTATGTTCTCACGGGCTTCGGCACATATTCTTTGCACAGTGCTGCGACTACATGAGCAAGCAGATGCAGTCACTTCCTGGGTTGATGAAAACATTTCATGAATTGTTGCTTCAGGGTTACTATACAGAAGTTCTTTAAAGTAATTATACACACTGTAAATAATGTTTTTGGATTGGCTTCGTAAAACACGTTTTTCACTCATCGTTGACCACTTTAATCTCTTGTGCACTGAACGGAAACTCAAATTGAACCGGTGAATTTATTTGTACTA
The DNA here is from genome assembly GCA_035578175.1 of Catonia carolina. Classification (NCBI taxonomy): domain Eukaryota; kingdom Metazoa; phylum Arthropoda; class Insecta; order Hemiptera; family Achilidae; genus Catonia; species Catonia carolina. Next base: position 17,184,463 of record JAQMRL010000015.1, read on the forward strand.
TAATATAATCATCTACATTTATAAAAGACTATGTATATTTTTATTATACATGACTTTAAAATAGAAACAGCCTTACATTTTGTGTTGACAGTTATAAAAGCAAACACTGCAGAGTGTAATACAATCTGTAATTAATTAACTAAAAGAATTTGACATTCTGATTTATAAAGTATTTATTTTGACATTTAAGTAATATATCAATAAAAAAAAAATTAAAAATAGATGGTGATTTGTGCCTATTACTCATTTGTTTATAATCAAGAGTATGGAAGTAGTAGTACGTTTTGCATCACACTATACTAACTGCTGCAACTACTTTACATATTACATATGTGTGGGAGTGAAAATACTTAAAACGGAAGCTTCTATTGAAATTACATGGACTATAGTAATAAATTGTAAAAGCATGTAAATGATTTTTTATTATTCCTCATCTTTCAGTAGGCTGGTTGACCCGCTGCTAACTCTTCACTTCTCGGGGATGGGTGGAGAGAGTTATATAATGGGTGTTTTATTAAGAACGCAACCCTGATTATAAGGAGATAGAAGTAATAGATCGGTAAATTTTCTGTCCCCCAATCGGTATGTTGGCAACAATGTACTCAAGGCCAACTACTAAGACAGTTAAAATGTTCCAGTCAAGTATTAGTGTGGTGACAGTAGTCGTTTTGTTATATTATGTCAGCAATGGTTTTTTCCAAGGAACAACACGTTTTTGTATAACACTTAGTTTAGCGGTAATTAGCAATTTTCTGAGTGGAAACGTGTGAAAAATCGATTTTTTTAAGATTTCAGCCTGAGTATGCATTTTACGACAAAAATGTATATGATAAAATTTATAGGAAATTAAAAGATCTACAACTTTTGTTTAGAGCATTTTTCTCTACAGAGTCTAGTTTAGCATGAAAGAGTGATTTTCCGTATTTTTAAGCCAAACTGAGGTTGATTTTCATTTTGCGTCTTTCACTCATAATTAAAATAAGGTTTAATTGTCTGAGGTTAGTTGTATTGTTTATTTTTAAGTTTTATTAATAATTTTAGGTAATATTGTTCATTATTAACATTGGCAAGAGAAAGTCGTGTGAGTGTTTCACACCAGATTTTTTTTTTTTTTTTAACTACATCCAGGAGACTTTTTATACCCCTTTTTAAGGAACTTAAAAAGCAACCAATGGTAAGGTGATATATTTCATTTATACTGTAAAATGTAATATGCAACCAAACAACGACTTCTCAATGGAATGATTTATTTTTTTAATTCATTTATTTAACGTCGCATCAACTACAACGTTCATTAGCGACAATGTTGGGGTGTAACTATTGTACAATGGAGGATGAAATGATTTTTTGTAACTTATGTAAATATGCCGTGCCTGAGTGGGATTTGAACCCAGGACCGCATGATGAGAGGCGAGCACGTTACCAACTGTGCCAGTGCGGCCGGCATTTAATTATTTATTTATTTATTATTTTATATATATATATATATATATATATATATATATATATTATTTTATTTGAAATTGAAATATATATTTTTCTAACCACCAGAATACGGTAACATAAAACACTTACCAATGTTTATAGCGCTTTTGTGTATCTTGTACACATCTTCAGTAAATTAAAATTTATTTTAAGTCAAAATTTAAAACTTCCTGCTCCTACCATGGTAGATAAGGAATATCCTACATAGGATGTTTGATAAAATAAAAATAATTATTTTATTTATTTAATTTTGTTGAGACTAATGTTAGTAGAAATGCAGGATAATGACCCCGCGCACTGCTTCCTACTCCATCATGGTGTTCTCAAGGTAAAAGCTACCATTAAAACTCAAGAACTGTACAAAACAAACCCGTGAAATGATACGCACAGGTTCCCCCCACCAGCGTTTATTGTGAGATGTCTGATTAAAAAAATCTGGTGTGAAACACTCACACAACTTTCTCTTGCCAATGCAAATAATTAACAATAAACCTAACATTAGTATTAAAACATTAGAAATGAACAAAAACTAACCTCAAAAACATAACCTTATTTTAATCATGAGTGAATGACGCAAAATGACAATCGAACTCAGTTTGGCTTAAAAATACGGAAAATCACGCTTTCACGCTAAACTAGGCTCTGTAGAGAAAAATGCTCTAAACAAAAGTTGTAGATCTTTTAATTTTCTATAAATTTAATTATATACACTTTTGTCGTAAAATGCATACTAAGACCGAAATGTTAAAAAAATCGATTTTTCTCACGTTTTCGTGAGAAAAAAAAACAGAAAATCGCAAATTACCGCTAAACTAAGCGTTATACAAAAAAATGTTTGAAATAAAAGTTGTTGAATTTTACATTCTCTACAACTTTTATTATATAACGTTTTGCGCTAAAATTTATATTAAAGCCGTAATCTTAAAAAAACAACGTTTTTACGTGAAAACAGCCTCACCGAGAATTTCAGCAAACATGGCGCCTACCCTATCTTGTAGAGAATAAAAAATTGAGTAAAATAGGCGATTTTAAAAAAAATCGTAGGACCAGTTTTTGAGAAAATCGCAAAAAACTGAAAAATTATACGAATAAACTACTACTTCCGGTTGACCGATTTTGATGAAAATGTTCGTGTCGCGTCCGGTAGTGGTATGTAACTTAAGTTTCAAGTTTCAAGTTCGTACGATGTTCCGTTCTTGAGATATTCTGTTCACACACAGACACAGACCAATCGCTAAAAACATGTTTTTTGGGTTCAGGGGGTCTGAAAACGTATAGATCCGGTGAAAACTCGATTTCGAAAAATCGACATGAAAACAATACTTTCCTTCCTATATATTCATATTGGCAAGAGAAAGTAATATAATGGCATATTTCTGCTAGCAGCTTCCCTGTTGTAGCAATCTGTCACCAGCAACCAACAACTATGTTCACTGTGTGCTTACCCAAAGATAAAAATTCTACAGTCACTTTAACCTATACTATTTTTCAAGGCGATGAGCTCTGAACGTATGCATTTCCCCCCACCCACTTTATACCCCTTTTTATAACGGGTGATTCAAAAAGAGCGCTGGTTTTTAAACGGCTGGTAAATTTTTGTTTATCGGTTGGCAACATTGTTAGACCTCATTTCTATTTCGGAGAACATTCCGATTGACGATTCAGTTGTAGTTTCTCTTGTTCTCAGTGTAGTACTCTCAGTTACTTGGCGCAGTTGGTAACGTGCTCGCCTCTCATCATGCGGTCTTGGGTTCGAATCCCATTCAGGCACGGCATCTTTTCATACGTTACAAAAATCATTTCATCCTTCACCGTCTGCATTAGCAGTAATTGCAGAACAGTCGGACGTTAAACCAAAAAAAAAAAAAAAAAAAAAAAAAGTGTAGTACTCTCGCAGTCTGTGTCTAACCATGGAGAAGTTTACTATTGCACAACGAGTGTTAATCGTCAAAACATTTTTCCAGAGTGGAGAGAGTTATGCGGCTACTGTCAGGCGACTTCGCGGTACTCTAGGACGTAATGAAGCACCGAATGAATCAACAGTTCGCAAGCTCATGAAAAAGTTTTTTGAGACGGGTTCAACAGTCGACCTTAAAAGTTCTGGACGTCGTCGTTCTGGCCGAACTGAGCAGAACGTTGCGTTGGTTCGTGACAGTGTGGCTGTTAGCCCAGCAAAATCAATACGTCGCCGTTCTCAACAATTGGGTTTACGATGTTCGTCTGTACGGAGAATTCTTCGGTACGATCTCCAATATCACCCGTATAAAATTCAGTTGCTGCACGAGAAACAATGTTGTTGCTCCGTGAACGGTTCCAGGATCGCATCATTTCTCGTAATTCCGACCATCAATGGCCACCAAGGTCGTGTGACTTGACGCCTTGTGACTTTCATCTTTGGGGTCATCTGAAGTCATTGGTGTATGCCAATAAACCCCGAAACATCAATGACTTGAAGGAGGAAATTCGACGGGTTATCGGGAAAATGGAAGTCGAAACTTGTCGTGCAGTAATATCCAATTTCATGGACAGAGTTGATGCGTGCCAGCGCAGTAGAGGAGGACACATGCATGACATCATTTTTCATACATGAAATCGGAAGGTAAGATGAACTTGTTGATGTATTTATTGTCAGTTTTTCAATAAAATAAATCTCTTAATATGATATATCAAAACCGGCGCTCTTTTTGAATCACCCTATAGTAATGAATTTCACTATACAGCCAGACCCTATGGTGAATGAAGTGAAGGTGTCATTTGCAGGGTGGAAAGTGGGTGCTTTTCGAAGGGCTTGGCATGCTGATAAGCATACTCTTTCAACTCAGCGAGGAAGGCAATCGTAAACCATTTCACTCCTTCGTTTTAATAAGTAAAACCTCTACAGGTTCAAACCAGCCTTTCGGCTGTTGACCTAAACAACAACAAATAGATTACCAGAAATCTTACCCAACAATAGAGCTTTATTGTTTGCTGATGATACTTCAATCATAAACAAAAGTTTACTGGTAGATAGTCTTCAAGTGAATACACATACAGTGTGAAGTCAATTATCCGGACCAATTGGGGATTTGATCGTCCGGTAAATTGATTTGACCGGATAACAGATTTTCCGAACTTATTTTACGTTATAGAAACTAGAACTGAAAACTATGCTATAATACGTACACGCCACTATTGTACTTGTAACTTAATTTTTATTAAACACACAAATGTAAAAACACATAAATGTTATGTACTCATACAATTCACTATAACGTACTTTACAAAATAAATGAACATGTAGTATACTATAAGTTAAAAACACTAAAAATCATAATTATGTACAGTATAAATGTGTTACACAAAATTAGTTTTTAAAAATATTTGAAATATTCCTTTGTTTAAGGAAAGCAACTCTTGCTAGCCGGCAAACTCAAAGTTGTTTTAAAATTAAAACTGTAGCGGCATCACATTCTGGTTGCTGTTCCAGCCATTTCATTTCATTTTCTGCGTATTAAACAAAACATTTATACATTATCACATATGACGTTTTAATACGATAACGGTATTTTAAATTTGTATGTCAACGAAATTCAGAAATAAATTAGTACATACATAAATGTACATAGTACATACGTACAGTATTTTACAAATTTTTCCTGAAGGGCATTCAGATAACCGGTCGTCCGGTTGATAGACGTTTGGATAATCGACTTCTTACTGTATTAGAATAGAATCTGTAGTCCAATTTCTGAATCAATTAATGGGAAAAAGTGTCAGTACTTACAGTTCAAAAACAAACACAATGTAAGGGAAAACAGAGAAGTGGATGTCTTTATACAAAATAATATCCTAGATCATGTGCAAACAGTGAAGTTTCTAGGAGTGTCACTAGATAGGACCCTATCATGGGATTATTAAACCGATCAAATTTGTGGTCAAATATCATCTGGGGTATTTGCATTAAAACAAATTGCCAGATTAAATGATGAAAAATTGCTTATAGCAGCTTCTCATGGTTTAATTTGATCTCATATCAGGTATGCCATATTAGTATGGGGTAATTCATCACAGTGTAACATGGAAAGAGTTTCTAAAATACAGGAAAAAGCTGTTAGGTGTACGAGGGGAGCCAACCACCTTACCTCATGCAGATCACTATTTAAAGAGCTGCAATTGCTCACAGTTCACACACAACTTTCTCTTGCCAATGCAAATAATTTACAATATAATTTAACATTAGTAATAAAATATTAGAAACAAACAAAAAACTAACCTTATTTTAATCATGAGTGAAACACTCAAAATGAAAATCAACCTCAGTCTGGCTTAAAAATACGGAAAATCACTATTTCACGCTAAACTAGGCTCTGTAGAGAAAAATACGTTAAATAAAAGTTGTAGATCTTTAAATTTCCTATAAATTTGGTTATATACACTTTTGTCGTAAAATGCATACTAAGGCCAAAATCTTAAAAAAATCGATTTTCACACGTTTTCGTGAGAAAAAATCAGAAAATCGCTAATTACTGCTAAACTAAGCGTCATACAAAAAAATGTTTGAAACAGAAGTTGTAGGTTTTTAAATTCTCTACAACTTTTATTATATAAGTTTTTGCGCTAAAATTTATATTAAAGCCGTAATCTTAAAAAAACAACGTTTTTACGTGAAAACAGCCTCACCGAGAATTTCAGCAAATATGGCGCCTACCCTATCTTGTAGAGAATAAAAAATTGAGTAAAATAGGCGATTTTAAAAAAAATCGTAGGACCAGTTTTTGAGAATATCGCAAAAAACTGAAAAATTATACGAATAAACTACTACTTCCGGTTGACCGATTTTGATGAAAATGTTCGTGTCGCGTCCGGTAGTGGTATGTAACTTAAGTTTCAAGTTTCAAGTTCGTACGATGTTCCGTTCTTGAGATATTCTGTTCACACACACACACACACAGACCAATCGCTAAAAACATGTTTTTTGGGTTCAGGGGGTCTGAAAACGTATAGATCCGGTGAAAACTCGACATGAAAACAATACTTTCCTTCCTATATATTCATATAGGCAAGAGAAAGTAAAAAGCTGTTAGATGTATGAGGGGAGTCAACCACCTTACCTCATGCAGATCATTATTTAAAGAGCTGCAATTGCTCACAGTTCCTTCTTGGTACATTTTTGAAGTGATAATGTACGTAAAGAAAAATACCTTTACAGAATTTAGATGTTCACAACCACTACACAACAAACAAAATCGATTATTGTGTTGCTAATCCAACACTAAATTGTTTGAACAAAAACCAACTTATGCAGGTAGAAAATACATCAATAAATTGCCACAAGGTTTAAAACGTTGTGACAATTTAAGACATTTTAAAAAAAAAACTAAAACAATATTTTTGATTGATGAAACATTTTACAGTGTGCACGAATTCCTTTCTAAATAGTTTTGGTTGAAAAGTATTTAACTTCTAATTAAACAAATATTGTGTACTATTTGATACAAAGAGGTTCATGACAAGCCTACTGAGTTAAGCAGTAGCGGGAAAAAATTATTGGTAAGTGATGAATTTATCATTGTGTTTGACTTTTTAATTTTGTGATATTTGATTCAATGGGGTTTATGACAAGCCTACTGAAGTAAGCAGTAGCAGTAACAATTTTTTGGTGGTAAGTGATGAATTTATCATTGGTGATAAACTTATAGTTTATTAATTTTATCTTGACATGTCCTGTACTCCCTTTGGAGTCTCCTAGATGCAAAAAAAGTAGCTAGCCAATGACTTTCCAGCAATGTTGCCAACACTTGCTCTTTTTCACTTTGTTAAATATTTTGTCAGCCATTTTTTTGATCTTTCAATAACAATTATAGCCTACAGGCCAACTCATTCCAAATGAGATGTGAGTTGTGTATGCGCAGTAGCAAAAGAAGTAGTGGGGGATTTCAGAGCCAGTGCGTTCCCAGTCACCAAAGAGTGAACATCCGTACAGTGGGTCAAAAAAGTAGTGTTTCGGTTTTGTAGTCCAGTCGATTTCTTTAGAATAGTACCTTACATGTTATGAGACGTGATTTTTTTTTATGCGTTATCGAAAACCAGTTTATTGAAAACAGTGCAATTGTGTATATTTAAAATAGTGTTTCAGTGCTAGTTTATTTTTTTTTATTTGTTTTATCCGAGGCGGCGAGAACAACTCATGTTCTCTGTTAGTTTATTTAAAACAGCGTAATTGTGTGTTTATTTAAAATAGTGTTTTAGTGTATTTAAAATAACAGCATAATATTTTATTAACAGCGCTATGAAAGTAAAAAGTAGAAGACGTGGAAGACTTATGATTTGTCGTAGTAGGGTCTACATTAAGATTGAATTTTTATGAAAGACAATATCTGCATAGAAGCGGTAAATTTTAATTTCATTTCGGTAATAGTACAAGAGAAAATTAAATGTATTTGTAACTAGAAATATAACAATAATGTGTGTGTGTGTACGTGTGGCCGTGTATGTGATAAGCAGCACATAGAACTTTGTAGGCAGGCTGTTCCACAGTGACAAGTCTGGGGAGCAATATACGCCTCTCTTTCTAAATATTTCTTTCTCACTCAAATGTTCTGCGCAACTCGCAATTCATTTGGATCTTGCCGGCCTGTATAAACATACAATCAGCTGATTATATTATAAAGTACTGCATGTTAACGCACTCTATAATCGATGTGTTCAGTACGGTATGCAAGATGAGAGTGAAGTATTGCAGCTCTTAAGGCAGGAACAGACTACTATCACGTCATGTGAGGTCACGCGATGTTACATTCTGTCACGTGACAAGCGAAAAGTGTGGTCCATTGTTGTAGATGGTTCTCTTATGTATCAGGTTCACACTGAAGTCACCTCAAGCGTATCACGCCACGTTACTCACCTCATCCGTGATATCACGTTTTCATTTTCTGTTCGTTTGACATATTTTGACAAACGTGAGCTCACAGGCCAAAATTAAACACGCACTGAGTAATATGGTGCTATCGGCAGAAATTGATAATTCTGCAATTTCAACGCTGCAATCTGGCAGTATTGAAATCATAACTACACCAACAGCTAATGAAGAAGACGCTGTATCGTATTCTTCCGAAAATAATGCGGAAACACCTACGCTACTGCAACTGGTATCTCTGCCTTCAACAGAATACCAATAAAATAAAATATAATTATTAATAATTTCAATAAAAATAAATTAAGTAAAATTATTAGTGTTTGCTCAATTTTTTTCTTACCTCAAACAAACACCTAATCTTTCTTCAGTTGTGATGGCTTCACGGAGTTGGGTATTTTGTTTCCTTACATCATTTTTAATAAGGTCATGAACAAAATCAAATTCTTCCATTGTCATTCTAAAATACATTCAAAAACGTTTCGGATCTCTACATAATTCTGGTACTAGTCATTGAAATTCACCCAGTTGTTTCCTTCTTTTATTTATCATGTACCCATATTCTCTTTGATTTCATGCTAATATGGTTTTCTGCATTTAATAAAACAGCCGCATTTTCCAGTTCTTCTTCCCATTCAGAAGAACTACTTGAACTTTCCATTTGAAATAAATCAAAGACAGAAGTTATACTATGTATAAAACTGATTTCACAAAATTCATGCGGAAGAGAAACGGTCGAGTGCGCTTGTCACGTGACAGTAGTGTGCTTGTAAACGTGATATCACGTTTCAGATATGATACAGTGACATGACGTGACGTGATGTGAGTTCGCGTGACGTGATAGCAGTCTGTTCCTACCTTTATACGCTTGCGTGCGTAATGTTCGTCAGGTACAATCTGACAACGCTGGCAAACGTTCTGATTGGTCTAAACGTGTGTAAAGCCCAGTTTCCACACGCATAGTTTACTGGCCCCAATCCACTGGTGCCATCTTTTTGGCGCGTGGAAACACAGCAGATGAACTGGCGCCAGTCGATTGGCGCCACTTTTCATATCGCCAGTAGGAGTACAAGACAGTTGTACTTTCTGGCGCCAGTTATTGCTATTGCTCAATTGTTTGCGCTTGTGTAACCTACTATCTGAACAAGTAAGTGTACCTAAAATGTTGATGTCGATATCAAAGAATCGCCCGAAGCCAAAAATCTGAGTGCTACTTGCAATTTTAATTTACCTGGCACGGCATTTCTCATATGAGTGTCTGATTTTTGTATGTGAGAGATACGGTTTAACAAGAAATCAAAATTGTTTTTTGACATTCTAAAATTATTTAAACAATTTTCCGGGTTTTCAAATGCTAGCTCTCGAATTAATGAATTCGATGCACCCATAATTTTTCTGCGAGAAATCCACTTACGTACCCACCATCTATGTCTTCGCGGATTCAATATTTCATATAGTTCTAATGATAAGATTTGCACAACAGCGTTAATACCTGCTTGCACTACTGTTGAATCCATTTCAGAAACAACGACGACTCTTAAAAACGTACAACACAGTAGTTTCTCGGCAAACAACTCGTTAGACTGGCGTGCCAATATCCGAATGTGTGGAAACACAAACTGGCGCCAGTGATAATAAAAATAAACTGGCGCCAGTCCATATTATACAATTTGGCGCCAGTAAACTATGCGTGTGGAAACTGGGCTTAAGAGGAGAGCTCATCAACCGTGAAAAGCATATTAAGATGTTGCATACTTATGACACATTGGCTCTTAAATAAAGACACGTAATAAGTGACTTAACGAACAGATACAAAACACCAGATGGACAGAACTAGTGCAGTGCACAAAGTAAAGGGTAAAATATTCTGAAAAATTAAAAAATATTTTGGTAAGAAGAAAAATCTGGTGTGAAACACTCACACAACTTTCTCTTGCCAATGCACATAATTAACAATAAACCTAACATTATTAATAAAATATTAGAAATAAACAAAAAACTAACCTCAAAAACATAACCTTATTTTTATTATGAGTGTAGCCTATGATGTAAAGTGAAAATTAACCTCAGTTTGGCTTAGAAATACGAAAAATCACTCTTTCTCTCTAAACTAGGCTCTGTAGAGAAAAATGCTTTAAATAAAAGTTGTAGATCTTTTAATTTTCTATAAATTAAATTATATACACTTTTGTCGTAAAATGCATACTAAGGCCGAAATGTTAAAAAAATCAATTTTTCACACATTTTCGTGAGAAAAAAAACAGAAAATCGCAAATTACCGCTAAACTAAGCGTTATACAAAAAATTGTTTGAAATAAAAGTTGTAGAATTTTAAATTCTCTACAACTTTTATTATATAAAGTTTTGCGCTAAAATGCATATTTAAGCTGTAATCTTAAATAAACAACGTTTTTACGTGAAAACAGCCTCACCCAGAATTTCAGCAAACATGACGCCTACCCTATCTTGTAGAGAATAAAAAATTGAGTAAACCAGGCGATTTTTAAAAAAATCGTAGGACCAGTTTTTGAGAAAATCGCAAAAAAGTGAAAAATTACACGAATAAACTACCACTTCCGGTTGACCGATTTTGATGAAAATGTTCGTGTCGAGTCCGGTAGTGGTACGTAACTTAAGTTTCAAGTTCATACGATGTTCCGTTCTTGAGATATTCTGTTCACACACACACACACACACACACACACACAGACCAATCGCTAAAAACATGTTTTTTGGGTTCAGGGGGTCTGAAAACGTATAGATCCGGTGAAAACTCGATTTCGAAAAATCGACATGAAAACAATACTTTCCTTCCTATATATTCATATAGGCAAGAGAAAGTAAAAATGGTAATTCAACTTTTAAAAGAATGACATATCACTGATTTACACAATTTCAATGTTTATTTGTAAGTTTATACGTGGTGAATCCGAATCTGCAATTAACTTTGTGAAATTAATTATAAGCCCTTTTTTATTATCGACCGACATAACCTAACTTTCCCATAACTTTTTAACTTGCGCCATTATATAGAATAATGTTTACTAAGATACAAATTTATTAAAAAATAAATATTTTTCTATCACATCATAATATTAAGTTACTCCAGTTTTACACATTTTATTCCTAGGAACATACACCAAATTGTGTAATTCTGTTAAAAAGTTATGTTATTTAATACACATACCCTAACTACGGACCTTTTCCATAATTTCAAATCACACCATCTGTAACCTTAAAGTCGCCTCATGTAAACGCATCTTTATTGTTATGACTGATGACTCCCACTCACTATAACTTAATTAATATTGTAGATATTGTTTGCATGTTTATTAATACACATGTTATTAATATACATAGCTCAGTTCATGCCTCCCCAATGGTTATTATTTATTTGTAATTTTTCTGTTTTTAAATACATTTTTGTTATTTGTCTTGTAATGCGAATAATGTGTGGTAACCCAAAGAGGCAACCTCCACTAGATTATGTAATGAGAAGACGAAGCCTCCACCAGATTTCGCATGGCAAAGTAAGGTGCTAGAAATCAAACTAAGTAAGGAGGAATATCCACCGAAGTAGACGACAGCCACCATACTAAGTAAGAGGTACAAGCACAGCGAACTTCACCAGACAAAATGTAGTGTAGCAACAGACTAAAAAAAAGAGAGTAACGGCTCAACTGTGTTTCACCAGACACTGAAATGAAAACACAGCCAAACTGGTACTTTAGGGGCATAGAAAAACCTCCACCACTCTGCCTAAGGAAAACGGCAATAGGATTCGGCAGAGAAAATCCAAATTTCCATTCTCTGAATCTATGCAAAGCATAACCCAGAAATTCTAGCAGGTAGAGCTAAACTCGCTGTTGGAAGAGCGAAGGTGTGATTTAAAAATCAATCTCGGGTCTAAGAATGAAAAATATTACACAGACAACTTGGAGTGAAAAATAATAAAATATCAATTTATTTAAAACTAAACTTAAACAAAAAATTGAAACTAAAGTAAAATATGTTTTTTTTTCTACTTTTTAATAAAGAAAAAAATTATTAATGATAAGTGATTAATAAATCTAATAGTAGTTATAAAAATGTAATAAAACTTAGATGGAATTAAACGAATCAAAATAACGGGGACAAACAAAAACAATAAAAATAACTACAGAAACTTGTCAATGCTAACCAAAATAATTGAAAGGTACTTAATTTAAGGATTATAAATAAATAATAAGTTAGAACGGAACTAGTCTAGTGTTTGTCAGATGGACGATTTAAAGAAAGAAAATTACCGGACAAAATCATTTAAAAATTTATTAAAATTTTTTATTAAAATTAAGAATTCATTAATAAAAAAAAATATTAAAAAATTATTGGATTAAAATTAAAACTTGGCTTTACAAAAAGAAAATATAAGAATTAAATTGAAGAAACTACCTAGAATTGAATTAAACAGATGAATTGAAAGAAAATTTAAATGTGAATACGAGAAATAAAGGTGACGTATTTTTATTTGAAAATCAGTTATCAAACCATTTAAAACAAGAAACTATTTAAAGGAAAACTTAAACAAATAAACTATTCGGCAATTAATTTTAAAGACAAAATTTAACAAAAGAAATGTAAAAAAAAACTCGTATAAAAAAAACTTCAAAAATCTACTTTAGAAAATCTATAATCAAAAAAAAAATTCTTTACAAAAGAAACAATGTTACATTTCAAAAAAAAACTATGACTTATTTTTTTTTAGAATGAAATAAGAAGAAATTAAACAATGAAAAACCAGGTCTGTTTGAAATTGTTCGAACTGACTTCCACATAAAAATAGTTCTAAAAAAAAAAGATTAAAATTAAGAAGAGAAAAAGTTTAAAGTCGAAGCGACTGACACTGAAAAGTGACCATTTGAGGTGGTCATTGGAATATCTTAAAGTTGGGAGAAGCATTTGAAAAACAAAACATCTTCTCCGTAAAAATTATTACAACCAAAAATTTAATGTGAAATAATAATAAAAAAAAGAAATTGAGAAAAATACTGATTTTAAATTTTAATATTAAGTTGGAATGCGAAAGACATACCAAATCTAAACTTTTATAATAATTATTAAAAATATTACTTAAAAATTATCGGGGAAATAGTTTTACATTAAATTCACCAAATATCTTAAAATAAAAACATGCCGTATTAAATTTTAGCCAAAATCCTAACCGGGATTAAATAATCATTTTAAATTTAAATTTTAAATATTGGTTAAAGAAATTCATTGTGGATAAATTACCTGGAGCTTATAAGGATGTTCACTCGTCCACAGCTACAAAGCAAAGGCGCAGAATATAAGAAAAAATTAACGCACGAGAAAAGTTAAACGTTGACATTGAAAAAGACGGTTCAATGTACATAAAAAGAAGCGTCAGCGTAAATCGTAAGTACAGAGAACATATCACGCGACGGTCGATTGTATTGACAGAGATGGAAATTCAATTATAAGAACAATTACACATATTATAAAACCCATTTAAGCCTAACGTAACGTTAGCGAGGAAAAATATTAAGGGAAAAAACCAAGTAATATAACACCGGATATTCGCTTTAGAAAAATATTCAATACAGAACTTCTAGTTAACAATGATTTTAATATAAAATTGATTAATAAAATTTATAAAATGAAATTAAATTACAGGGTGTCTAAACAATTTATTGACACTTAAGAAAATTATTTGAATTTAAAAAAAATTTAACAGACAAACTTGTCTGCTATTGTAAGATGTTTCAAGGAATCTTGAAATATCTTACACCTCCCCCCCTACAAAAAATTTCCATCTCTGGGCAATACAAGTGTGTATACCTAAAACAAGAACATCTCCTTTCGTATGTTGAGATAAATAATCAAGTAAACTTTACATGTTACTAGTATGACTTTAACAAGATAGTTATAATTTATTTAAAAGCAGTCATTTGCAATTAGTTATATTATTTGAAATAAGAACAATTTTATAATCACGATACTCTATTAAGATTTTATCGCAAAGTTGATATCGTTATACTGGAAGACTTAGCCTGATTATTGATTTGTGACATTAATTTTATTTTAAAAAATACATATACATTTAAAAGTGTTATCATGCTTAACCATGAATACAGCATAATTTGATGAAAATATGTTTGTGTTATAATAGTACTCCAGTCATTAGGTAATTTAATGGGTTTGTTTAAGTTGGCGGGTAAAGGATCGATTTGATTTATAATTGGGAAGGATGTGTTCCAATGTTGGTTGAGGATGTAGGACAAATTGTTTGATATAGGTGGCGAGTAATCAACAAAATGTAAAAAAAGGTAGTGTAGGAATATTGGTCCATGATAATGGGATGAAGTGTTTCAACTGGAAACTTGTAGGAGATCTATAGTCACAAGGGAAAACAGTGTGGATAAGGGTTTTGAGATTATGTTGTAGTGTACAGTTACAAGGCAGTTGTACATGAGTGACGCCGATGTTAACAGGAGTAAGAAGGATTGAGGAATTAGGACAATTAATAGTAGTATTAGGAAGAATATTGGTGAGTAGAAATTCAACTGGTGACTTCTCAAAGATGGACATCAACATTGATGATGTACAATGGAAAACACAAAACTTCTGCCATTCTTGAATTGAAGCTCCCTGGATGATTTGTCGTAGGCAAGATGTTTTTAACATTGGATTTGACGTGTGGCGAGGCAGTAAGCATAATCCTTTGTCTGGTTGGCAAGTTGGAGAGGAATGTTCAATAATTTGCACTCTGGAGGTTGAATTGATTATGTAGAAAGGTTCACTTGATAAAACGCATGATTCTTTGTACCACTGAAGAGGAATAGGTGAATACTTGTACAGTTCGTAGCTTGAAGCCAATGTTTTTAGCGGAATTTGTATTTTTATTAGAATTTGTTTCCTGTAAAAACTGCAGGTTGTTAACTTTAAATGTTGATATTTTTTAAGTTGACGCAAAGGTATAGCTAACTCTTTGTTATGATGTTGAATTTTGGTTTGCAATTTTTGAAGATCATTAAGTAGAACTTGTGAACTTAAAATATCTGTTGGAACTTGATGAGAAAAACAGTCCTGTTTAATTTTGTTGTAGTGAGTATCATATGCGGAGACAAAGATGTGTAGATAAGCAAAGTAGAAATAATGAAGAATGGAAAACCAGTTTTTTGTTTCTTGCATTTCTTGTTCCTGTAGGTGAAGTGCAATATCTTTAAAATCTTGTTCAGATTGATGAAATAATTGTTGAAGTTTTTGAATCGTTGAGTTGAATTTGTTGGTTGTGGATGCTAAATGGCGATGGTCTATGTGAAGAAGTTCTTGTAAGGTGTTTAGATGTTGTGTTAGGAACTGCTCATTATATTCGACTGCATGTAATTCATCAGTAGTCGCAACAGAACAGCACCAGCTAAGGAAACGTCCGATGAAATCCAGCGTACGTCGTGAGCGGGACGGTTCAAGTCGTTCGTTTTCATCTTGATTAAACAAAACGTGAGTTGTCGCATTATATAGTTTATGAAGAGCATTTGGGAGTTGACACTGCTGTTCTTGTTTCATTTGACATGTCGGTTGTTCTTCTTGAAGATCCACAGTAGACGATTGGTTGATTAGGGTAAATAAAAATTGGGTAAAGTTGCGAGGGATCATTAATTCTGGAGTCTCAGGAGTACAAGATGAGTTGCTTAGGTTGAAGGTGCATGATGGGAAAGGGATGACATGTTCTTGAGTAAAGTAAGATGTTGGGTTTGTTAAAGGGACGGTGTAAATCAAAGGGATTGAGGATTCGTAAATGAATGTATCCTGGATGGGAAAGAGGTAAATCCCATGAAAAATGTGAATAGGAGTTGTTTTTACAAATTGGTGAATGCCTAGGAGTATATTGAGAAGGATGAAATGACGTAATTGAAGGATCATGGTGAAGGAAGCTATGATAATAATTTGGATGTGAGCGTACTATTTTACAATATTTCAGATTTCAATGACAAAAGTCTAGTTAAGCATAAAGTGATTTTGAGTAACACATTTTTTTTTTTTTTTTTAAATTTGTATTGATGTGAACTATAAATAGATATTTATAGAACTTTTTTTATAAATTAGTTAAATAAATTTAGGTATATATATATATATATATTTTTTAACCTTGAAAATATTTGAACATTGATATTTTATAGAAAGACCAATTTTTTAATCAGTAAAACTTTAAATATATAGTTTTTTAAGTAGATTACTTGATTATGAGAAATAAATGTAAAAGAGATGTTTTTGTAATTTGAATATAAAAAAAAAGAATCGGAACGCGGCCTAATATAGAAATCAAATCTAAATTTTGTTTGTAAAACGAATTATTTTGTATTTGGTGTTTTTAATGTAAGAAGTAATTAAAATTAAATGCTTAAAATCTAAATTATACTAATAGAATAAAATCACCAGCTACACATTTGTTAACACAGACTTTAGTAAAAGTTTAGCAGCGAAAATCGAGATAAATTGAATTTACGTTGTGTTTACTTTTTAACATAACATATTGTTAATGCACTGAAAGTTTTGATGGATACTATAAATCACTTTAGCAGAATAATGATTTCAAGTTTATGTAGTATGAATATGATTTCGAGAAATTTATAAAAAAAACCTGTTTGTCGAGAATCGTAGAATTTTGGTAGGTCACAGTATATGATGAAGGAAGCTGTCTAAACGGTGTTACTAGGAGTCTGGGTTCGTCCGAATGTGTAGGTGGCTCTCGCCCAATAATTGGCTGCTACAATCTAATGTAAATGATCTGCGTTGACAGGAACCTCTGGCTACTCTAGGATGCGCAATCTGTCATTAACAAAATATAAGCTTTTAAGTACACATATATAAACAAAAATTGCAGGTAATAGACATAAGAGGGTAAAAGTAAAAGTTAAATAAAAGAGGGTAAAAGTAATTGTAATTGAAACATCATAAAGTAAAAAGAAAAATATTAATTTAGGGGTCGAGAAAAAAAAATTAAGTTAATCGTGAGAAAAATTACTGAATCATAGTGAAGTTATATTGTGAGTAAATCATAAACCTAAAATTAAAATCATGAGTAAAGTTCTTGACATAAATGAAAACTGAAAATCATATATAGAATAAACTAAGACGCTAACGGAATGCATCTAGTTAACAGTTCTTAATTGCACTTAAGAACAGGCCTGCAAGATAACTCCATGGTACCACCATGAATTAGACAATCTAGCAGTAAAATAAATAAAATCATAAAAATTCATCAGAGTAAGCTTAAATCTAAAATGTCAAAATATCATCCTTAACCTAAAATTGAAACTGCAGAGTAAAAATTAAATATTAAAAACTATGTGCTGAAGATTGCACATATAACAGCTTCTGGTTAGGTCCCAGAAACAGAAGGTACAGAATGCAGTCTATAGCATCGCCATAGAGTAGATAACCCTGTACTTAGTAAGATAATAAAAATATAATAATGTAAACGGCATATACTTAAATCTAAAATTGAGTTCTTCTGAAAAGTATTAATTATCATTTCCTTAACCTAGTAAATATAATATTCTTGTAACTTATAGTCTAATCATCATTGAAGCATAAATATAAAATGCAGAATTTAATTAATAAAACAGTAATAAAATCGGAATCATAGAAATGTTAGTTATCTCACGACAAAATTTAATAAAGTATAAGTAAAACATCAAAGACAAAACTTGAATAGATTAATAATCTAAGAGTAGAATTAAAGAAATGTAAATAAACCCCTAAAATTTTTGTAAAGGAAAGAAAATAACAGAAAATAGGATAAATTACTATGAAGATTTTGTGTTGGATTCACATGTGCTCCTGGTGCTAAATCTAAGAAAAATGTGAGAACAAAAATAAATAATAAAAATGAAGCAATTGAGGTTAGAAGATGATTGAAATTTTTGAAAAAAAAATTAAAGTAAAACATGACTCTTTGGGAACATTAGCTCTGGACAAGGGACAGAATAAAAGAGTAAAGAAACCAAAAATAAGAAATGAAAATGGACACATGGTCGGGCAGTTTGGAAAATCACAAAAAAAAAGATAGCTTGGAAAAATGGCCAGCAAAACATCCCCTGATTCATACTCAAACAAGCACACACGCAAACACACCGAAAGATTCAACCAACAATCATTTCATTCATCCATCAGACGCAGTCTCGATTAAATAGAAAATCCAACATCTCACAACCCATTTACCTCCTTCTCGTGGGTTATGGACGGGAAGGACGGTAAGAGACAGAGGATTTCATACTCAATTAAGGTGGGATATTCAGCTGTCATCAGAAAAACAAAAATGGCAAGAGAAGAGGTCCATATGGGTGGCTAATCCATTGCGACACAAACCAAACAATTAAGGGTCCTAAGGAGCTGCTACCCAGAAAGTTAAGCAATACAGAAGAAAACAACCGTAAAAAAAAATTTGCATTGAAGGCCAAGTGAAAATGTAAGTAAAAAATCAACTAAAATTACTAGAAAAATTCTGAATATAACAGAACAGAAATTAAATTAGAAAAAGCATGTGATCAGACTTCAGAATAAAAATCAGCAGAAAACTACTTGGAGCACCCTGGGAAACATCCATAAATCTAACAAAAGTCTGAATATTGTTTCAAGAAGTAGAACTAAGGTTGTAAATTATGTGAAAAAAAATTAAATAAATGAAAACTACGTTAGATAAATATAGTTATGCGTAAAACTGCAAATGTTTTCAGCAATAATTGTAATTTTACTAACAGAAAATCATAATAAGTCATATGTAAATAAATGTCATAATAGGGAAAGTAGTGAATAAACATTAAGATTACTAATAAGTCAAATAAATAATTGAAGGAAAATGAAGCATTGAGAAACAAAATTAATAAATTAAATTAATTACAAACAAATTGAAAATGAGTAGCCAAAATTGTCCAACGCAAAAATATCGTAATCCTAATGATGTGCTAAATTTGTAATAAAATAATAAATTCTAAGTAATTGTACCATTATTTGACGTACAAGATATTTAAGATAACCCAAAATATTATGTAACTAAAATCTAATGAAGCCACAAAATTACCTTAGTAAACAACTGTGAAACATTTTCTGTTAAGAACTGGTTTGTTTAAAAAAATTTCAGAGTAATTATTAATGACACCAAATAAAATAAAATATGTAGTTAATGATAGAAGAAAAATAATTTGTATGTAATAATAATATTTTGGAAGAATCTCAAAAATTTAATGCAGATAATTAAAATTGAAAACTAGATTTATTATTTAATTAATTACTACAGTTCATAACAGCCTGTATATTTCACAACTATTTGAATAAGGTTCTAACTAAATTATGTACAAGGTTAATAAGAATGTTTAACCACAATAAGTCGATGAAGTATTAACCTGAAAAGTAAATATGATATGATATGAAATGTGAAATTATTAAAATGATTAGTGTAGTCGAAGGTGTTGATACATGATACAAACAATGTATCCAGTTAGTTATGAGACACTCCAGGTTGGTCATTTCGTTGGATGAATTTCTTTAGTCTGCTGACGTGTATTATTTGTGGAGTTAGTTTTCCATAGCGTTCAATGATAACCTCGTAGTTTAAGGAACTAATAACCTTTGAAATAGTGTAAGGGCCTCGAAAATTAGAAGATAACTTAGGTGATTTACCTGGTGCAGTTTGAGGGAAGAAAATGAGAACTTTATCATCTACATTGAAAGTGACATGTTGATGAGATTTATCATGGTATTGTTTTTGATATGCTTGAGCTTTTGATAAAATTTCGGGTAAATTATTACGAACTTCCTGGAGAATTTTCAGTTGGTCAAGAAGGTCAACATCATTTTCTGTGTCAATGAGAGGTAGATCAAAGGGTGACAAGGGGTTATAACCATGTAAAAGGTAAAATGGAGAGAATCCTAATGATTTTTGAACAGAAATATTATAAGAAAATACAACAGGTTGAATAAATTTGTGCCAATTAGATTGATTGTCATTTACGTAAAATTTTAACATCTGAAGAATTGTCGAATTGAAACGTTCGGTGACTCCAGTTGTTTGTGGTCTGTAGGGTGAACTCGTGTGGTGATCAATTCCCATTTGAAGGCAAAGATGCTTAATCGTGGAATTTATGAAGTGAGTTCCTTGATCGGTTTGAATTGTTTTTGCACAACCATATTGTAAAAACAGCTTGTATAAGAAGTTAGCAACAGCATTTGCGTTATTAAGAACTGTAGGGGTCGCCATAGCAAAACGAGTTGTGGAATCAAGGGCAATAAGAATATATTGGAAATTACCAGATGTTTTTGGAAGTGGACCCAGGAAATCAAGGACTATTTTTGTAAACGGAGTGGAAGTAATCTTTATAGGGTGAAGGAGACCAAATTTCTTAGTTCTAGGAACCTTAATAATTTGACACTTATGGCAAGATTTAACATACGAAGTAACATCTTTTGACATAGTCGGCCAGAAATATTTAGTAGAAATTTTAGATAAGGTTTTCTGAATCCCAAGATGGGCACCTGACATGTGTGAATCGTGGTATGTTTTGATGACATCTGGAATTAGTACAGAAGGTAAGACGAGACGCAAAGTAGTAGATCGATCATGAAAAAGTTTGAAGTAAACGAGGTCATTATGAAGTGTGTATCTACGTGACATCCGGGTAAATTGAGGAGAAGCTTCCGGTGAAGACACAAGAGCAAAATAGATTTTACTAATGAGTTCATCTTGTTTTTGGAGGAGGTTTATGTCAAGTTTAGGAGTAATAGGGTCTTGATCTGTGCTAGAAGTTAGTTGGAAAACACTGGAAGAAGTAGGGAATTGTTGCTCTGAAGGCAAAAGAAGTGTAGGATCAGTCGGGAAATTGTCGAATGAAGAATCGATAGAAGCATTCATAGAAGAGGTAGATTGAGTTGTATCTGGAGAGAGTCGGGAATTTACAAGGTCAATTGAATGTTCAACAGGAATATCTAATGGAGCCCGGGATAAAGCATCGGGCACGTTCAGAAACTTGCCAGGGATATGTTTGATTTTGTACGAATATTCAGAAAGTTGAAGGAGAAGTTTACTTAGTCTGGAGCCTGGATCTTTTAGGTTTTTGACATACTGGAGTGCGGAGTGATCAGTAATAATTGTAAATTCTCTACCATATAAGAAGTGACGGAAGTGATTTACAGAATACACAATTGTTAGAAATTCAATTTGAGAAACTGTCCAGTTAGCTTCATTCGAAGTAAGACGTCGAGATACAAAAGCGACAGGCTTCATTTCATTGTTTTCGTTTCTCTGACAGAGGCAACCGGCAATACCAATACGAGAAGCATCACAGAAGAGGAATGTCGGTCTATCTTCTTTGAAATATTCCAAAATTGGAGGGTTGACAATTAGATGTTTAAGAGTTTGAAAAGCTTGCTCATGATCGTTAGTCCATATAAATTTTTGATCTGCACGGGTAAGTTGTGTTAGTGGAAAAGCGATGTTCGTGAAGTTGCGAATAAATTTTCTATAGAAACCAACCATTCCTAGAAAGCTACGGACCTGTTTTACTTTAGTCGGGGTCGGAAATTTAGTAATAGCTTCTACATTCTGAGGAAGGGGTGAAATACCTTCATTGGAAATTTTATGCCCGAGAATTTTGACGGATTTATAGAAAAACTTACATTTTTCGGGTTTAAGTTTTAATGAAGCAGAACGTAGTCTAGAAAAAACTTCTTTGAGAACATCCAAACATTTGTTAAAAGAATCAGCATGAACATACAAATCGTCTATGTAAAAATTTAAATTCTTAAATAATAAATCTGATAGCAAAAACGTCATATTTCTGTTAAATGCGGAAGGGCTAACAGCGAGTCCCATCGGTAGACGTTTGAAACCATAAAGTCCGGAGGGTGTAATAAATGCAGTAATCGGAATGCTTTCATTAGCGATACGCTGAGTAAAAAATGCCTGAGAAATATCCATTGTTGAGAAAAATTGAGAACCCCCGAAGGATTCTAAAATCGTGTTTGGGTTAGGAAGGGGAAACTTATCATGAATAATTTTTTTATTGATTTTCCGATAATCAACCACAAGGCGCGAAGAACCATCGGGTTTATGTACTAGGAAAGCAGGACTAGCATAGGGTGACTTGATATCCATAATTACATCAGAAGCCTTAAGTTTATCTATGATTTTGTTAAGTTCAGATAATTCGAACGAAGAAAATTTGTAAGGACTGTTGAAAACAGCATCCTGATCTATCAGTTTAATATGAACGGGTGGTAATTTAGCCTCAGGCAAATCAAATTCGTCTTTAGAGAAAATATCTTCAAATTCAGAAATTAAAGAAGTTACGGCAGTATATTGGCTTTGAGATAGCTCAGGGTTGATGTCAATTTGTTTGCCATGAACAAAAATTGGTTCGTGGGAGTTCGTGGACGAAGTGGAGTCATTAACCTGTAATACAGGGGCATGGGCAGTCGGATCAGAGTAATTGTCTAAGGATAGCAGCTGAGAAGTCGAGAACGATGAACGAAGTTTTAAGTCTGAAGTATGGGTGGAGTTGACAAAGCAATCATAATGGGGTGAAAAGAACTGAACATCATCTGAAATATTATGTAGGAAATATTCATTGGGTTTTCCAGTAGGAATAATTGGAAGGTTATCAGAAGCGGAAGATACAATATGAGATAAATCAGATGCAAGCAGACGATGGACTGAATGGGGCTGGAGTAGAGTACTATACAAAAGAAAATTATGGTCAGGCCTAGCCAGGGTCGATAATTGATGTGAAGTTTGCAGATTATGTAACCACTTTTTGTTGAAATTTATTTTAAAGCATTTACCGTTTTTAAAGAAAGACACTTGGTTCGCCGTGAAATCTAGGACGATACCGAATTTAACAAAGAATTCATTTCCCAGTAGAAGTTGACAACTAAGACCTTTGACAACATACAACTTGTGAGAAAATGGAATGTTTGAAATAGAAAAACATAAATTAACGGATCCTAAGACATCTAAGTTAGAACCGTTAGCAGCAGTGAGAACAATATGTGAACATGGAGTAATTGCAGATGAAGAAACTAAGTCAGCATTACAAATAGAAATATTGGAACCGGTGTCTAAAATAATTGGAACAGATTCATTATTGAGGGATCCAATGACAGTGAGTGCCAAAGTAGAAACTCGAGATGGATCATCTAAATTCATAACAGGTTGAGAGACATTTGAAAGGTTAGGTCGTTGCGCCGTAGAAGTATTATGTACCTTTGTGTGACCTACATGGTCAGAAGTAAATTTTATGAGAGATTCCAAGTGATTCAAACCACAAATATCACGAGCAACCACACTAAGGGGTAAATTGTGAACAAAGCACTTTAAAACATCGGAAATCTGAGATTTAGTGATGAACGAGAATTTAAATTGTTCTGAATTGATACCTACAAGCGTATGGTATTTGAAAATGTAGACAAAAGATCTAATGAAATTTCCAATGACTATCAGACTTGAATCGTACAAGGTAGTGGCTTTTCTGGTCATTATGAAAAATGTAGAAAAACATTTGAGATTACAAAGATTTAGAATGGCAGAACATAAGCGTTTTGTCAGAGAGAAATTCCTACCCTTGAAAGAGTCAGAAATAAAGATTTGTCTTGCCTTAACATCAATAATAAGCAGGGACCAATGTGTAGATTGAGAATTAGAAATTTGGTATAATGGAATAAAAATAAATTGAACTGTTTTGAAGTCCGAAACAAAATTGTCAGGAAGTACTGAAAAACTAGTTTCATCAGATAAATTAATTGGTTTATAAATAGCATAAGAAAAATTTACAACATGTAAAAATTGGTTTCCTATAGTCTGGAAAACTAGATTAACCTGTTCACCGGATAATTGAGAAGTGTCTGAAGGACACAAATAGTCAGGAAGACGTAAGTCTGAAATTTGAAGGGAGAAAATTTGCGAAATCAAAGATGAGTTACAGACTTCAGGAGAATGAAGGCATACATTAAAGGAATCACAGAATTGGGCATCAAGCGCAGGAGAGCTGGATTCTTTCATTGAAGTAGACGAGTCATTTGAAAAATTTAAATTGACGAGTTTGAAATGGTTTGAATGTTGACGAGGAGAAAAATTATTAATGTTGATTGAATTTACAGACGTTAATTGGGGTGAGACCTTACATTGGTCTCTAACGCTTACATGTTTTTTGAAGGGTGATTATTGAATTTGCAGTGACTAGTGGAATGGCCTGATTTATTACAAATATGACAAAAATAATTTGGCTTATTATGTACTGAAGTATTTGGTTGATGAAATCTGACAGGAGCCATAACATGAGGTTTAGGCGGAACGCCAGTGGTTGGAGCAAAAGTTGTAAAGCCTGGAGGACAGAAGACGGGGTATTGTGGTTGGAAATTCTGGAAATATTGAGATGGGTCAGCAGACGGTTGCTGAAATTTTTGATTAGGCCTATTATTTTGGAAGGAATTCTTGAAACCTTGTTTACCATGAAAGGCTTGAGTAGATGATGCATAAGTATTGGGTGCAAATGGTCGAGGAGGAAGGTTATTTGAAGACTGGGTTTTGGCACTAATTGGAGGTGCCGAATTAGACTGGTTATTGGAAGAGGCATGCGTTATAGAGCGTAGATAATTTTGTTGATTAGGTTGACTTTGACATGAAGAAAAACGTTTATCATTGGCTTGAAAATTAACAGCGTGTACGGGTTGAGAAGAAGAGCATGATGGTGCTTCTATGGGAGTGGATAAACGAAATTCTAATAGATTTTTGGATTCCTGATATTTCTTAATATTTGCTAACAGTTTGTCTAAAGTTGAATTATCAGAAAGTGAGATTTTGTCCAAGATTGAAGGGAGTAATCCTCTTAAGACATATTTACAGATTCTATTTTCTGGCATGTTTGGATCTAATTTTGAACAAAGGTGCATGACATCTGCTATAAATGCTGAAGTGGATTCAGAAATATTTTGGCGTTTATTGAAAAGAGAGATTTCCAAGAGGTCTGTGTCATTGTCTAATCGAAAATGTTTAAGAAATTCATTTTTTATAAATGAGTATGTTAAGTGTTCTTCAGCGAAGCGAATTTTTAGGTCTTCAAAAAAATCTAAAGCAGTATCACGTAAATATAGAGGAAGAAATTGACACTTGAATTTGTCATCCCAGAAGTTAACTGTAGCTGCGCGTTCATAGTCCTTAAAGAAATTTTGCACATTTTCATTACATTTAGCGTGAAAAATTGATGGAGCAAAGAAAGGTAGTTTAGGTTTTTGTGTAATTGGGTGAGGAG
Source organism: Catonia carolina (assembly GCA_035578175.1). Classification (NCBI taxonomy): domain Eukaryota; kingdom Metazoa; phylum Arthropoda; class Insecta; order Hemiptera; family Achilidae; genus Catonia; species Catonia carolina. The sequence goes on from JAQMRL010000015.1 coordinate 17,210,143, forward strand.
TACCATCCATGTCTGAAGGAAGTGAAAGATCAGTCTGAGTAGAGATAGAATTCGATGGGTATAGGAACTTAAGTGATAAAGCAGTCTTAAGGTCGACTAAATCTGGATATGTTTGGAGTAATTCAGAAGGAATCGTAGCGTGTTCAATGAGATAATTAAGAGCTTGATCCCTAGCTTCCTGAATGCAGTCAGGAGATTTAAAATAATGTTTTCGGAGACGAAGGACGCCTCTAAGATAATCAAGATCAGCGTTAGGCGGGATAAAAATTTGATGTTCTCTAGCCAAAGTTTTAGCCTGGTCTAAATTAAGAGATTTTACAACAATGGATCTAAGATCGGTCATTAGAATTGAACCAACGTTAAACAGACATAAACTAAACAAATGTTAAAACAAGAAACAAAATTCTCAAAAATGACAACATGAATTGTTCAAAGGAACAATACAAAAACCTGTGGAAATGCATACACAAAAAATTATAATTGAAAAAAAATTGAGATAATGAAAAATTTTATACTGACAACCACGATGATCAGAAATACTTAGCGAGTAACCCGTTTAATACAGATTATGCTGGTGACTTCTCTTATGTTGGTAAATGCAGTATGATGATGTGAATTGTATGACTGATGTAATGAGACGAGATGTATTTTTCAATGCCCTTATGATGGCTTCCATGCGATGATAAAATATGATAATGATCTCTATGCAAATGTCACGTACAGAATGATACCTGGTGAAAAATTTAAAATTTCATTAATAAATATACTAAGATGTGTGTAATAAAAATTAAATAAATTATAATTAAATAGCTTTAACAAATTTTAAGTGCTGTGAAGCAGCAAATTTCACTTGAAATAACGACGTGGTAACGCAAAATAAAATAACAATCACAACAGGTATTCGATGAGTGATTCGATCAAGCAGTTACCAAATCAAGTCAGGTAATGAAACAAAACTCAACTGATTAAATAATGATCATAGATATGATTTTAAAATATGTAGTTTGAAGACTGAAGAATCAATCTTCAGATAATTAATAATTGAGTTTGTAATAATGAATCCAACAGCAGATAAATGTGTCAGGATATTGTGTAACAGAATTACACAATTAACATTCAGTAAATCAGTTTATAAAAATAAATGTAGCGGTAACAACAGCCAGCCAATCGGAAAACATTGAAATACAAGTGGGTGGATACCACAGGCCACACAAACATTAAAAGAATATATAATACTGAATAGTGCTGCTGAAATACGTTTAAGCCACCAAAAGTAATGGCAAATAAAACTATGTTCAAAATAAAACAAATATTATCATGTGTGGGTTTTGTGACGTGACAAAACAGCAGAATTTTAACAAGTTAACAACTGCCTTAACCAGTGTTAAACAGATGGCACAGGTTAGCGACTGTGTTCAATTAACATAAATATGCAGCGTCTGAAAAAGATAATGAAAGAAACTAGCCTTTCAAAATCTATAATAAAACGTAAATAATCATCACACAAGCCTGTAAAATTTTCACAGTTATTCAGTAAGCTATAGCAGAATATTAATCCCTTAAATAGGAGTAAAGTCTTAGGGAAGTTAAAACATGCGATACATTAAGTAAATAAAACTATACATTTTATATGAGATACATACAAACCTTTACAGAAATGGAAAACATTGCGAAGAACGACGGCGAATGGAAAACAAAGAATCGCGGTTTGAAAACTGAAGAATGAAATAAATAAATGTAACCGAACTACTACGGAGAACTAAAATGAGCTGCATTGTTGTAGGAAGCAGAAATCAAAATGCGACACAAGAACAGTGTAGGAAAGATAACAGGCTACAAGAAAAAGTTGCGCTAACGTGTGAAAACGAGCCCAAACTAAGGGTGGTTGTTAAAAAAAAACTGGTTTCAAAAGAAAAGGACAAATCAAGACTTGTAAGAAGGTGGGAGTGAGAAAAAAATAAATCTGGACCTAGAGAGGCATAGAACACAATGGGATTTTAAAGAAAAAATATTTCTAAAAACGTAGTAAAAACATCAGAAATCAACCGAAGTGGTAAAACCAACCTAGGAGGTACAGTAATAAAGAAAGATAAGGCTAACGGAACTCAAATCGGATACGAATGCAATGAAAGTGAAATCTCCATACAAACTGAGTGCACAAATAAATCCGTGGTTACCTGTAAAGTAAATTCTTAACACCTAATTAGTAAAAATAAAACTTAAAATATAACAATTGCTAAAATTAAGTGGCTTCATACATCTGTGTAATACTTCATTCAAAAAAAACACGGCGATTCTCCACCAGATTATGTAATGCGAATAATGTGTGGTAACCCAAAGAGGCAACCTCCACTAGATTATGTAATGAGAAGACGAAGCCTCCACCAGATTTCGCATGGCAAAGTAAGGTGCTAGAAATCAAACTAAGTAAGGAGGAATATCCACCGAAGTAGACGACAGCCACCATACTAAGTAAGAGGTACAAGCACAGCGAACTTCACCAGACAAAATGTAGTGTAGCAACAGACTAAAAAAAAGAGAGTAACGGCTCAACTGTGTTTCACCAGACACTGAAATGAAAACACAGCCAAACTGGTACTTTAGGGGCATAGAAAAACCTCCACCACTCTGCCTAAGGAAAACGGCAATAGGATTCGGCAGAGAAAATCCAAATTTCCATTCTCTGAATCTATGCAAAGCATAACCCAGAAATTCTAGCAGGTAGAGCTAAACTCGCTGTTGGAAGAGCGAAGGTGTGATTTAAAAATCAATCTCGGGTCTAAGAATGAAAAATATTACACAGACAACTTGGAGTGAAAAATAATAAAATATCAATTTATTTAAAACTAAACTTAAACAAAAAATTGAAACTAAAGTAAAATATGTTTTTTTTCTACTTTTTAATAAAGAAAAAAATTATTAATGATAAGTGATTAATAAATCTAATAGTAGTTATAAAAATGTAATAAAACTTAGATGGAATTAAACGAATCAAAATAACGGGGACAAACAAAAACAATAAAAATAACTACAGAAACTTGTCAATGCTAACCAAAATAATTGAAAGGTACTTAATTTAAGGATTATAAATAAATAATAAGTTAGAACGGAACTAGTCTAGTGTTTGTCAGATGGACGATTTAAAGAAAGAAAATTACCGGACAAAATCATTTAAAAATTTATTAAAATTTTTTATTAAAATTAAGAATTCATTAATAAAAAAAAATATTAAAAAATTATTGGATTAAAATTAAAACTTGGCTTTACAAAAAGAAAATATAAGAATTAAATTGAAGAAACTACCTAGAATTGAATTAAACAGATGAATTGAAAGAAAATTTAAATGTGAATACGAGAAATAAAGGTGACGTATTTTTATTTGAAAATCAGTTATCAAACCATTTAAAACAAGAAACTATTTAAAGGAAAACTTAAACAAATAAACTATTCGGCAATTAATTTTAAAGACAAAATTTAACAAAAGAAATGTAAAAAAAAACTCGTATAAAAAAAACTTCAAAAATCTACTTTAGAAAATCTATAATCAAAAAAAAATTCTTTACAAAAGAAACAATGTTACATTTCAAAAAAAAACTATGACTTATTTTTTTTTAGAATGAAATAAGAAGAAATTAAACAATGAAAAACCAGGTCTGTTTGAAATTGTTCGAACTGACTTCCACATAAAAATAGTTCTAAAAAAAAAAGATTAAAATTAAGAAGAGAAAAAGTTTAAAGTCGAAGCGACTGACACTGAAAAGTGACCATTTGAGGTGGTCATTGGAATATCTTAAAGTTGGGAGAAGCATTTGAAAAACAAAACATCTTCTCCGTAAAAATTATTACAACCAAAAATTTAATGTGAAATAATAATAAAAAAAAGAAATTGAGAAAAATACTGATTTTAAATTTTAATATTAAGTTGGAATGCGAAAGACATACCAAATCTAAACTTTTATAATAATTATTAAAAATATTACTTAAAAATTATCGGGGAAATAGTTTTACATTAAATTCACCAAATATCTTAAAATAAAAACATGCCGTATTAAATTTTAGCCAAAATCCTAACCGGGATTAAATAATCATTTTAAATTTAAATTTTAAATATTGGTTAAAGAAATTCATTGTGGATAAATTACCTGGAGCTTATAAGGATGTTCACTCGTCCACAGCTACAAAGCAAAGGCGCAGAATATAAGAAAAAATTAACGCACGAGAAAAGTTAAACGTTGACATTGAAAAAGACGGTTCAATGTACATAAAAAGAAGCGTCAGCGTAAATCGTAAGTACAGAGAACATATCACGCGACGGTCGATTGTATTGACAGAGATGGAAATTCAATTATAAGAACAATTACACATATTATAAAACCCATTTAAGCCTAACGTAACGTTAGCGAGGAAAAATATTAAGGGAAAAAACCAAGTAATATAACACCGGATATTCGCTTTAGAAAAATATTCAATACAGAACTTCTAGTTAACAATGATTTTAATATAAAATTGATTAATAAAATTTATAAAATGAAATTAAATTACAGGGTGTCTAAACAATTTATTGACACTTAAGAAAATTATTTGAATTTAAAAAAAATTTAACAGACAAACTTGTCTGCTATTGTAAGATGTTTCAAGGAATCTTGAAATATCTTACAGTCTGTATTTTTAAAAAATAAGTTTGATATTTTCAGTATTTTTAAATTTTAATGTTTTGTAATCGTTTGATCTTAATCATATTTATAGTTTTTCTGTATGTTTTAATAAAAAATTTTGTTCTTTATTTATATATTTTAATATTTTGTAATTTGGAGAATAAAGCTTGTAAATCATTTGTGAAACTTGAAAAAGAATGAAGGAAAAACAACCAAAAATATAATGAAAATAAAAACCGAAAATAAAAGAATCAAGCGATTGCTAATCGACAGCACAGAGCACGTGTAGGCAGTTGCTGGGTCGAACAGTAAAGGTGCATTCACACTATATTTTCATGATGTGAAATAACGGAAAAGGTCCTAACTTACTTTGCCTGAAAATTTTCAAAATATGGGCGAGTACTTTTTGTAGCTACATTTTTAACATTAATAAAATTTTTGTGGCACTTAAGGGGGTAGTCAACTCAAGATGATTTTTTTTTTATAATTTTGATTGTTTTTTGCATTTATTTGAAGTTTAAAATTTTCTGAATCACAGTATTTGTTTACTTTATTTGTACATTGATAAAAAGTTATAAAAACATCTGTTTAAAATAAAGCTCACTAGCAAGGGGACTTGAATTATTCTTCAACTTTAAGTTTTCCGGAAATGTGGTTTTTGCATGAATGTACATTCTTGGGAATTAAATATTTTGGTTAATATTGGAGATATTTGGATGATGGTTTTTTCTAATGTTTGTAATTTCTTGCTCTATTATCTGTGGAATGATTATTACAGAAACCTTAATAGGGATTTTGTAAAAAAATAATTTGTGAATACATAAAATAAATGTTTTCGAAAATATGGTTTTTCTTCAATAAATTTCTTGTAAGAAAAAATACATACAAGCATATACAACAGATAATAGACAGCAATTTTCTGTATTTTGTAGCATAAGAATCATGTTGATATCTTTCTTGTTTCCTGAGATATTTGATTCCCCGTAAAAGCCCACTTTTCCAACCTTACCCTTATATTAAGGGCTGTAATTAATATTTTGGCTTGGTTCAAATGGTAGATCATTACTAGTAAATTACTCTTTCATTTAAAATAAATAATGATAAATTATAGCCTGAAGTTTTGATTTTCATTTTCTGGGTTCACTACCCCGTTAAAGGGTTCATTTATGCAGAATTTTTTGCATTCTGTAAATCATTTGAAAATTTATTTAAAAAAAACATACAATTCACCTAAAACTGGTTTTTTATTTACGGTAATAGAAATAATACAGCAATGTACTGGATATCAAGAACTCAGTCAATATGGTTTTCATTATAAATTATTTAAAACCTGTGTTTGATCAAATATTCTTCAATTAACATGGTTCATCATAATTAAAACTTATTAAAAAAAAATTCAGTCTGTTATAACATAAGAAATATGAAAATTAACAATTATCACTTGACTTTGATTCACCTAATGTTTTTTGTTTACTTTCCACATGCTTTTTATGTTTTTGTAAAAAATTATGAAAACTTTCACTTTCTTTCATTTCTTCTTCTTCCTCAGAAGAAATCTGAGGAATATTTTCTTCACCTTCACTATCATCAGAACTTTCATTAGCTGGATGTTTTAAATATATATCAGATATTTCTTTCCCAGTACCAACTCTGCTAATCAATGAGACAATTTCACCAGCACCTTTTTCCTTTACAACACCATCTAATTTTTTATCTTTAGTTTCAGCTTCAGTTTCAATTTTTTCTTTTCGTAAACGTTCCCATTCGACTCTGTAATCTTTTTCATATTCCACAGCCGCTTCATCGACTAACTCAAGAAACCGGTTAATTCCATCACCTGTAAGTGCTGAAACACCAACACTTTTTAAACCTGAGTAAAATTCATCAAGTGCAAGAGACATCGATCTTGTTAAATTAGAAACATATGAAGTTTCTGCTTCTAAAGCATCTTGAAATGCTTCAAAATCGTTCATCCATTCCACAGCATAATTATGTTGAACTACATCGATTTTATTCATTACAACAATAAAAGGAAGCTTTGTTTTATATAAAATTGAACATGCATATAACATATTTGACATAAAAGTTACTGGATTTACACTTCGCACCGTGTCCATTACATAAACAACTACCGTAGGAAATGTAGAGGCTAAAGATTCAGTTATTATATTACCAGAAGCTGACCAAGTAAACACTTCAATTTGTCCAGGAGTATCTAAAACACATATTTTATGTTTTTCAGAAGATTTCATTAAAAGTTGTAATACCTGATCAAATTTTGTTGAAAATAAATTTAAAGAAGTCACAATACCACCGTTAGGTCCTAGACCGTATTGTTTCATAACCTCTTTGTAATTCACTGTGTCTCTTATATCAATATTAGCCGGATACGGGACTTCCATACATGCAGGATCCAAATTAATAACATAAGGAGTATTATCTTTAGAATATAATTCTGTTGTTAATCTTTTAACAAATGTTGTTTTTCCTGAACCTGCCATACCAAGAATTATTAAACATACAGGTTGTTTTAAAGAATGTGGATATTTTGGTGAAGAACTTCCCGCCGTCTCACTTCCTTCCACTACCGTTTCACTTTTATCACTTTCGTTGATATCCATTATGTCACATCAACAAAAATTACAACAAAGAATCGAATTTACACAGTACTGCGTTTATTAAAACACACTTTATAACCTAAAATCTGTACCTAACCTAAAACGTTAGTTAGTTTACAATAACAAAACTTCGTACATCAGCTTGACCACATGAAATTAACAAAATATAAAATTTCACAATGTGATGAAAATAATTTTTCGAAATTGCTAATAAATTTTCAGTTGTTAAAAAAATTTCCTTATTAATAAAAATACCACTACAATTAAAAAATTTGTAGTTTTTCTGAACACGTTTTTATTAATTGATTTTTTGTACATATTGTTACACAATAGTTTAAACATTAAACGTTACTTACATTTGTAAAACAAACAGGTTAATTCAAAATAGTTCAATTACTTAAAATAGTAGTCCTAATAAATTATTTGCTACACAAACATTCTTTACAGAAAATATAAGATTTAATTTGAAAATAAATAATATTTCTGTTTACATATTTGGAGAACCTGATATTCAAAAATTTGAAATTAAGAGACAGCCAATATGGAGGAATATGTTCATAATATGAATTTGAGGCTGATTGTTTTTGTTTCATTTGATAGTATCGTGTATAATTATAGTAAAAGTTTACAAAATTTTGAAACAGAATAATAGTTATATGATTTTCTTTGTGTAAGGATAACATGCTTCTACTGATATATTCCACTAACTGTTTCCTCGACAGTGGCTTTTTGTAAGAAAATTAAAAACAACGAATTGTTGCAAAACAGCGGGAACGAGCACCCATTGTTTTTACATGATGAAGTCTTGTTTATAGTTGTCTATTGCATTATACTTTGCGGTAAACTACTGATTTTATGTTTTATTTATTAAACCATTTTATTACTAAACAATTATTGATAGTATTACATTTTATTAAGAGGATTTTAAAGGAATCGTACGATTTCATTGTGGTGGTACGTTACAACGTATTTTGGAAGGTATGCAAAATTACTAAACATTCAAAATTATATAAATTTTTTACTTTTGCAAATTGTTTTTATAGCACAGTTTATATTTAAAATATATTCTTACTACTTGAAAAGTGTAAAAGTACAATTTTTCACTAATGATTCTTAGTATTGTAATTAAAGTAAGAATTGTCACCTGCTTTGATATGCTTGTATTTAATATCCTGGTATATTCCTGTTTAATCTAAAACATTGTTTTGTTTATTTATTACTAAATGATGCAACTTGATGTTAGTTCGGCCCATATTATTGATCTAAAAGCTACAGTTTAAAGTTAGGTTAACTGAGTCATTTTGTATGTTTTGTTGAATGTATTAAAAATAAAGGTAATTATACAGAAAATAAATTGTAGGTTATCTTTTCTAGTTTGTGGGCTTCACTATATACATGTTATGAAATTTGTAATTCATGAAGATGTCTATTGGAAATAATTTCTTATAAATTGGGAGCTGTCAGATAAGATTTTTTGACAGTATTACATTAGAAGAACAGTAAGTAATATAGTTAAACTTTTTTTAAACCCTTTCCAAGGCTTTAAAAGCATCAATACTAAACTAATTTTAAAGTACTGGTAACGCAATATAAGTTGACGATCGTCAGCGAGAGTAAGACTGGACTATGCGGTGGGTGGAAGTGCTGCTATATGTGCTTTTCTAAATACATCATAGCAACAGCTCTAACCATGACATCATGTTGTAGTTTTACTCTTACATTGATTTATAATGTTTACAACTATGTCGTTTTATAAACATCCCATTCTATTATTTATTGATTCTTAATAATTATCCTCAATAATAAACATTCGTTTTAAATAAGCTATAATACTAGGTCTAAGCTATATTTAGTATTCTTTTTGGTCATCAGCAGTAAACTGAATTACTGCACTCTGACTTTTGTATTGATAAACTACAGGGTGATTCATTTAAAAGTAGCCCGCTGCATTTAACAGTGGCCTTCGGCACTCAATTGGATGCAAATAGTAAATGAATAAATAGAATTACTTAATACATAATTTTACATATTTATTTAAAATTTATTTACAAATTTCAACTTCACTTTTACAGTAGATGCCGAAAGTGGTGTCCTTGAACGTTGACACATTTTTGCGCTCGTTCAATGTTATTAATGCACACACGACGCAATACGGAAATATCTATAGCTTGAATGGCTGCCACGATGTTATTCTTTAGCTCATGTATACTGCGGGGGTTTGTTTGGTAAACAGTTCCTTTTAAATAACCCCGTAGAAAAAAATCGCACATACTCAAATCGGGTGAACGAGGAGGCCACAAATCTTTACTAACAACTCGCATGGGAAAAGCCTGATTAATATGAGATAGGGACTGGCGAGACGTGTGACATGTTGCACCATTTTGCTGAAAAAAATTGTACTCTATAATAATATAATAATTAAATGTTGTTTAGGTCAACAGCCGAAAGGCTGGTTTGAACCTCTAGAGGTTTTACTAAGTAAAAACGAGGAGTAAGGTGGTTTACCATTGCCTTCCTCACTGATTTGAAAGAGTATGCTTATCAGCATGCCGGGCCCTCCGAAAAGCACTCACTTTCCACCCTGCAAATGACACCTTCACTTCATTCACCACAGGGTCTGGCTGCATAATGAAATTCATTACTCTCAGAGGAGATAACTCTGGTTAGTGTCTTTTACACCTCTACCTCTTCTGTTCTTAAATAGTTCAGTCATATAAGTGGCTGATTATGTGATAAGAAACAGAATTATTTTTTTTAGCCCTGGACCAGACAGATAGAGTGCAATTAAAATAACACTCCACCTGCTCGTTTTGGGCATTAATTAAATAATAATATAAATTATACTATAAAGGCCAGTCGATCACATCGTGATCAGTGCTACCAATACAGCATATGAAAATTACTCGAGCGGCGGGCTACTTTTAGATGAATCACCCTGTAGTTAGTACGCGAGTTCTGCTGATGTAAGCTTATTGTAGTGAGTAATACAAGATTTACGGTAATATCAAAATGTTATTGTATTTTTAGGGTTTCCATATTTGTTTATTTCCAGTAAAGTTATGTTAAATTGCAATTGAATTTTAAACAATTCACTTTCTTTAAATAATTACATTACTCCTTACGTATTTAGTGTGACAGGTCATGAACTGAATTTTATTACTTAAGTGTTTGTGGTGGTTATATTTTGAGTTACACGCTTGATACATGTCTTTTGCTTTCGGGTTGGCCGATGTAAGTAGGATAGATAGTGTACTGTCCTCCACATGATAGGTGCAATCGTCAACTTAGAGCGCGTTATAGATACTGAAGTCACAAGTTTACTTTTTACTTTCTCTTGCCTATATGAATATATGGGAAGGAAAGTATTGTTTTCATGTTGATTTTTTGAAATCGAGTTTTCACCGGATCTACACGTTTTCAGACTCCCTAAACCCAAAAAACATGTTTTTAGCGATTGGCCTGAGCGTGTGTGTGTGTGCATGTGTGCGCGTGCGTGCGTGCGTGTGTGTGTGTGTCTGTGTGTGAACAGAATATCTCAAGAACGGAACAACGTATGAACTTGAAACTTGAAACTTAAGTTACATACCACTACCGGACCCGACACGAACATTTTCATCAAAATCGGTCAACCGGAAGTAGTAGTTTATTTGTGTAATTTTTCAGTTTTTTGCAATTTTCTCAAAAACTGGTCCTACGATTTTTTTAAAAATCGCCTGGATTACTCAATTTTTTATTCTTTACAAGATAGGGTAGGCGTCATGTTTTCTGAAATTCTGGGTGAGGCTGTTTTCACGTAAAAACATAGCTTTTTTAAGATAACGGCTTTAATATGCAATTTATCGCAAAAATTTATACAATAAAAGTTGTAGAGAATTTAAAATTCTATAACTTTTATTTCAAACATTTTTTTGTATAACGCTTAGTTTAACAGTAATTAGCGATTTTCTGATTTTTTCTCACGAAAACGTGTGAAAAATCAATTTTTTTAAGATTTCGGCCTTAGAATGCATTTTACGACAAAAGTGCATATAATAAATTTTATAGTAAATAAAAAGATCTACAACTTTTATTTTAAGCATTTTTCACTACAGAGCCTAGTTTAGCGTGAACGAGTGATTTTCCATATTTTTAAGCCGAACTGAGGTTGATTTTCATACTGCGTCTTTCACTCATGATTAGAATTACATTATGTTTTTTGAGGTTAGTTTTTTGTTTATTTCTAATGTTTTATGACGAATGTTACGTTATATTGTTAATTATTTGCATTGGCAAGAGAAAGTTGTGTGAGTGTTTCACACCAGATTTTTGTGTATGTGTGGGCTGTGATGAAGGGAAATATATATTTGCAGTGCTGCCAACCTTAACAGTAAGACACTACTCGTACATTTCACTACCGTTAGGTTTCTTCAAACATTTTGTAAGCTGTGGTTTATTCCGAGAAAATGTTTTCTTCATAAACCTTATAAGAAATAAATATGACCTGTAATATTGCCTATAAGTATTTCTATTTCATATAATGAATTTATATAATAATTTCACCAACCTTCTTTTTAAACTGCTTCACCTTTATTTTATTCTTACTTACACGTGTTTCGGTGGATCCACCATCATCAGAGTAAATAAAAAATTGAAACTTAAAAAAATTTTTATCTCACTTATTTAAAATTTACAAAAGATGATACATCTTCAGTCATTTGTATAAAACTGATTTAAAATTAATTTATTTTAATTTATCCCGTCTCATATTTACTGTAAATAGCAGCAGCAGTCAATATCACTTCATCATTCCTAAATTTGACCTGTTCATTCAAAATGTCCTGCTTTTGCTCTTTTAAATATTTATAAATATGGAACATCTCATTTTTTTCAATTTTATTTTTATTTTCTATATTGCATTGTTCTATTATATTAAAATATTCGTCTATTTTACCAAATTTATGTTTTTCTTCTTTTATATGATTGGTATAGTTAGATATAATGTAATCACATTTCAGTGCTTTTTCATGTTCATTATACCTCACTTGAAAATTACGACTAGTCATACCAATGTAAAATTTTTTACAATCCTTATTACCACAATCTATTTTATACACACCCTTTTTATTGCTTACTGTTTCATTTATAATATTTTTTATTATACAGAGTGATTCAATAAGATGGAAACAATTTCAATAAGCTGTATTTCCTGAACTACATGTTATATTTTAATTCTGTAAATTACATTTGAAAGAGAAAGTTTTAAATTTTAATTTACATACATGAAAGTTTATAGATGTTTAATGTGTCCTCCGGCTGCACGTACAACATCTAGATGGTAACTGAACTCATCCCAAACTCTCTGACGCATGTCTTGGGTCACTGAGTTGACTGCAGCTGTGATACGATTCCTTAGTTCATTCAAATTGGTGGGAAGAGGTGGTATGTAAACTGCACTTTTCACGAACCCCCACAAGAAAAAGTCACAGGGTGTGAGATCTGGAGACCTCGGTGGCCAAAACTGAAGTGCAGAGTCGTCATTCGCCATGCGACCTATCCATCGTTGACGTATGGATTCATTTAGGAAACGCCGAACATTGCGATGCCAATGGGGTGGATTTCCTCAAATGAATGAAGATTCAGGAGATTACATTTTCCAGCAGGACGGAGCTCCACCCCATTGGCATCGCAATGTTCGGCGTTTCCTAAATGAATCCATACGTCAACGATGGATAGGTCGCATGGCGAATGACGACTCTGCACTTCAGTTTTGGCCACCGAGGTCTCCAGATCTCACACCCTGTGACTTTTTCTTGTGGGGGGTTCGTGAAAAGTGCAGTTTACATACCACCTCTTCCCACCAATTTGAATGAACTAAGGAATCGTATCACAGCTGCAGTCAACTCAGTGACCCAAGACATGCGTCAGAGAGTTTGGGATGAGTTCAGTTACCGTCTAGATGTTGTACGTGCAGCCGGAGGAGGACACATTGAACATCTATAAACTTTCATGTATTTAAATTATAATTTAAAACTTTCTCTTTCAAATGTAATTCACAGAATTAAAATATAACATGTAGTTCAGGAAATACAGCTTATTGAAATTGTTTCCACCTTATTGAATCACTCTGCATTTGTGGACAGTAGTTTTTTATTATTACATGTGTATGCGATTTTATAAAATTTATTTAATGTTTTGTATAACATATTATTAATAGTTTTTTTTATATTTTAATGCAATAAATGGTTTTTGTTTTGTTTTATTGTCTAATGTTAGGGTGGTTCTTAAGTTATTACTTTCTCTTGCCTATATGAATATATAGGAAGGAAAGTATTGTTTTCATGTCGATTTTTCGAAATCGAGTTTTCACCGGATCTATACGTTTTCAGACTCCCTGAACCCAAAAAACATGTTTTTAGCGATTGGTCTGTGTGTGTGTCTGTGTGTGTGTGTGTGTGTGTGTGTGTCTGTGTGTGTGTGTGTGTGTGAACAGAATATCTCAAGAACGGAACATCGTACGAACTTGAAACTTGAAACTTAAGTTACATACCACTACCGGACGCGACACGAACATTTTCATCAAAATCGGTCAACCGGAAGTAGTAGTTTATTCGTATAATTTTTCAGTTTTTTGCGATTTTCTCAAAAACTGGTCCTACGATTTTTTTTAAAATCGCCTATTTTACTCAATTTTTTATTCTCTACAAGATAGGGTAGGCGCCATGTTTGCTGAAATTCTCGGTGAGGCTGTTTTCACGTAAAAACGTTGTTTTTTTAAGATTACGGCTTTAATATAAATTTTAGCGCAAAAACTTATATAATAAAAGTTGTAGAGAATTTAAAAACCTACAACTTCTGATTCAAACATTTTTTTGTATGACGCTTAGTTTAGCAGTAATTAGCGATTTTCTGATTTTTTCTCACGAAAACGTGTGAAAAATCGATTTTTTAAAGATTTTGGCCTTAGTATGCATTTTACGACAAAAGTGTATATAACCAAATTTATAAAAAATTAAAAGATCTACAACTTTTATTAAGAGCATTTTTCTCTAAAGAGCCTAGTTTAGAGAGAAAGAGTGATTTTCCGTATTTTTAAACCAAACTGAGTTCGAATTTCATTTTGCGTGTTTCACTCATGATTGAAATATGGTTATATTTTTGAGATTAGTTGTTTGTTTATTTCTAATGTTTTATTACTAATGTTAGGTTTATTGTTAATTATTTATATTGGCAAGAGAAAGTTGTGTGAGTGTTTCACACCAGATTTTTTATTATTACATGTGTATGTGATTTTATAAAATTTATTTAATGTTTTGTATAACTTATTATTAATAGTTTTTTTTATATTTTAATGCAATAAATGGTTTTTGTTTTGTTTTATTGTCTAATGTTAGGGTGGTTCTTAAGTTATTTTTAATATATAGTTTTTTTTAATTTTATTTATTTCTTTTTCATGATACCCATTCTTTTGTGCTATGAATTTTATTATTCTTATTTCATTTTCTTATAGTTTTTTATCTTTTATATAATTATATGCTCTGTGAATCATACTATGGTAAGCTGCTATTTTATGTGAATATGGGTGGTTAGATGACTTATTAATATTTGTTACTGGTAATATACTTTTACGAAATACACCTGTTGTTATTATACTATTACCCTTGATTAATTGTATGTCCATAAAATTTAATTTATTATTATTTTCAATTTCCATAGTGTGGTGTAATTTATCATCAAATGTATTAATTTTTAAAAAATAACATCCTCTTCATTTTTATATGTCTTTTCCAATATTACCAGTATGTCATCTACATATCTGTGCCACATTACGACATTATGTGTGTGTTCTATTTGATACACAATTATCTCTTCAAAATACTGTAAATAAATTTCAGGCAAAATAGAGCTTAACGGTGCTCCCATAGTAAGTCCATCTTTTTGTTTGTATATTTTTTCATTAAATTTAAAATAATTTTGTGAAGTACATTGTCTTAATAATCCTATAACTTGCTTTACTTCATCTTCATGCAATTTATGTTCTGTTAATTTATTTTATGTGTGTGTGTGTGTGTGTGTGTGTGTGTGTGCGTGCGTGCGCGCACGCGTACATGCGTGTGTGTGAACAGAATATCACAAGAACGGAACATCTTACAGACTTGAAACTTGAAACTTAAGTTAGATACTACTACTGAACCCGACACGAACATTTTCATCAAAATCGGTCAACCGGAAGTAGTAGTTTATTCATGTAATTTTTGCACTTTTTGTGATTTTCTCAAAAACTGGTCCTACGATTTTTTTTAAAATCACCTGGTTTACTAAATGTTTTATGATCTACAAGATAGGGTAGGCGCCATGGCTGCTGAAATTCTAGGAGAGGCTGTTTTCACGTAAAAAAATTGTTTTTTTCAGATTGCGACTTTAATATGCACTTAAAACGCAAAAATGTATGTAACAAAAAATGTAGAAAATTAAAAATCCCACAACTTTTATTTCGAACATTTTTTTGTATAACACTTAGTTTATCGGTAATTGGCAATTTTCTGTTTTTTTCTCACGAAATCGTGTAAAAAATAAATTTTTTTTAAGATTTCAGCCTGCTTATGCATTTTACGACAAAAAAGTATAATTAAATTTATAGGAAATTAAAAGATCTAAACTTTTATTTAGAGTATTTTTCTCTACAGAGCCTAGTTTAGCGTGAAAGAGTGATTTTCTGTATTTTTAAGCCAAACTGAGGTCGATTTTCATTTTGCGTTTTTCACTCATGATTAAACTTATGTTATGTTTATTGACGTTAGTTTTTTGTTTATTTTTAATGTTTTATTACTAATGTTAGGTTATATTGTTTAATATTTGCATTGGAAAGAGAAAGTTGTGTGAGTATTTCACACCACATGATTTTTTTATTGTTTCAGGAAGTTTGTGAAGTAGCAGATTCAATACGAAAATGGATAAGTCATTAAGTCAAGAGAATGACGGAGAAGAAGATTCAAGTACACGATATCTTGATGAGAATACTTCTCAAATATCACTCTCTCAATTAGGTATGCCATTCGCATTTCATTTAAAGTAAAATCTCGTTTATCCAGATGTCCAAAAACCGGATCAGATTTGTAGACTTTTGTACTTTCTCTTGCCTATATCAATTTATATAGAAAGGAAAGTATTGTTTTCATGTCAATTTTTCAAAATAACCCACCGGGTTGGTCTAGAGATAGAGTCGTTGCCAATGTCAGCCGTTTAACAGCTGATTTTCGGAGGTGAAAGTACCTGGTTCAAATCCTAGTAAAGGTAGTTACTTTTATATGGGTTTGAGTGGTAGACAGTGGTTACCGGTGTACTTTGATGGTTGGGGTTTAATTAACCATACTCTCTCAGGAATGGTGGGCCTGAGTCTGTACAAGACTACACCTCATTTACACGTTATACATATCATCCTCATCTCATTGGGTCATGGGGTTGTTTACTGTTCTAAATTGAACAGATTGCAACGAACACATATTAGGAATTTAAAAAAAAAATTTTTTCGAAATAGAATTTTCACTGTATATACATGTTTTCAGACCCCTTGAACCCAAAAAAACATGTTTTTAGTGATTTGGCTATGTGTGTGCGAACAAAATATCTCAAGTACGAAGTTGAAACTTGAAACTTAAGTTATTGTATGAATCTAAGCTTTGTGCAGCTGCGGGATGAAGGGGACAGATGAAGTACCAGACTACTGCTACGTCATAACACTGTACTAATCATCTCATTGCTCTTAGCTGGGCAGTAGGCTGCCTAGTGCGGTGACATACGTGGCTGTTTTTTTGACTATTCGCTGTAGATGGCGACACAGAATATATGTAGTTTGGATAGTACCCTTGACTAATACAAACATACTACAAGTAAAATGTTACTACTACTAACGCAAATTCTCACAGTAAGCCTAACACTTTCCAGTCTACCACGACTATGCACTACAGACTAAAGTAAATTTAACGTATTTTGCACTGTAGACTGACGTTTTTTCAACTTTTTCAAAAAATCAGTGTGCAGTCACTTTAGTTCTTATCAGCAAGGGTATTATATGAAAATAAGGTTTAAAATTTGCTCTTTTTAACCATATATTTAGTTTAAGTCAATTATTAAATTATTTATAAAATAATACTATTTACAATTACTCTAATTTATATATTTCCAAAAAATTTTATATGAAACTTATATCAATATCGCTTTCATACTAAGGGTTGTATGATTCATCAATGTCCGTGTCATCTAATTATGACCCAGAATCTTCTGTGAAACAATCTTATGCATCTCTAGACATCATTTCATGAAATGTATAATAGCACAATAACAGTAAAACACATACACTGCAAACAACGTGGCCTTGTAACACGCTATGTCGGTACTCGGTAATAGACGCTACGGTTCGATCTCGCGCTATAAGTAGCGGTTGATAGTTTCGTCGATATATCAGAAAATACTAATCAATTCGTTCAACTATCGCTGTAGATAAACTGAGAACAAAGTGAACTAAATAACAGTGAAAACGGGAAATGGATAGCGTACGGGTAGCCACATTTATAACAATGTGAAAGTAGCAAACGTATGAGATACGTTTGCCATCTAGGGATGTATATTGCCGTGCCCGTATGACGTACGTTTGCAGTCATTCGGTGTATATCATCACGTACGGTTGTCGTCTCGAAAGTGTTAATTTAAAAAATTTATTTCTACTGTATGTGTTTTAAATTTTTATGTTTTTTCAATTTCAGTGGCAAAAGTGAATTTGGAGCGACTGAACATCGACAACGTTAGTAATGGAGGTTATGAAATCAATAAGAATTCTTCCGAGGAACAGGAGGATTCATTAATGGTCGGTAATAAACAAGAAAAGAGAAAAGTGTCGTCGTTTCTGCCAGGTAAACTGAAAGGGTTGAACCATAACGGAAAAAATGATTTTCAAAAAGCATTCGAGTCGTCAGATTCAGATGACTCACTTGTCCCTAAACGTAAAAAAGTATCCCACGGTTTCACTAAAACCCGATTACAAATACTTAAAGCGTCTAAAAAACAATCGCATAATAATCCTTTTGAAAAAGCTTTCGATTCTAGTACAGAATTGAGTACGGGAAGTGGTAAAACTTTGAGGAACCGAACAACGTCACGTAAGGAAAACGAATTGAATAATGCGTTCGATACTGAAGATTCTCTTATCGAGAAACGTAAAAAAACTACAAGTGCATTCCGTTCGAAGAAATTTGTCACGATCGAAAATCAAGTTAGAGATAACGTTTTCGATAATGCTTTTGAATCGACAACAGAGTTATCCATCGATCTGTCTAAAATTAGTAACTTCAGTTCGAACGACAGTAAAACTACAACGAGTATTAGCAAAAGAACGAAAACTAGTTGTTTCTCTTCAAAGATGAATCGAATTAAAACCAACAACGATATCGATTTTCAAGATGCATTCAATTCGACTAATGAGTCGACCAGTCGGTCGAATATTGGTGGTAATCAATCAAAATCAGGCGAGATCAGTAATCCACAAACAAGATTTAATGATGCTGGTGGTAATAAAAGTAATACGGTGAATATATCCAGTATTGTAAATGTCGAAAACAACCGTGCCGAATTGAACGATGTGTCCAAGACTGTTAATACAGATTCATCGAAAGTTGATGGCGAATGTGAAGGAAGAAAAGTAGTGGAGGATGAAGAACGTGAAGAAAGTAAAGTTGTGGAGGATGAAGAACGTGAAGAAAGTAAAGTTGTGGAGGATGAAGAACGTGAAGAAAGTAAAGTTGTGGAGGATGAAGAACGTGAAGAAAGTAAAGTTGTGGAGGATGAAGAACGTGAAGAAAGTAAAGTTGTGGAGGATGAAGAACGTGAAGAAAGTAAAGTTGTGGAGGATGAAGAACGTGAAGAAAGTAAAGTTGTGGAGGGTGAAGAACGTGAAGAAAGTAAAGTTGTGGAGGATGAAGAACATGAAATAAATAAAGTTGTGGAGGATGAAGAACGTGAAGAAAGTAAAGTTGTGGAGGATGAAGAAAGTGAAGAAAGTAAAGTTGTGGAGGAAGAAGAAGATGAAGATAGTGATAATATTAGTCTCATGAAACGTTTAATTTCAAATAAATCGGCTGGATCGCAGCATGAAACTTTGTTACGAACTTCTGTCATTCTTCAAAAATCACTATCGCATAATAATTTGTTATCGGCAAGTGTATACGATACTAAAATTGATAGTCGTAGCTACAGATCTGACCATTCATTCAACCAGTCTGAAAATTTGCCGTCTGATACTCCAATATTAAAGTTTCATTGCGACTACGATTCGATGGATAGTATGTCCGAAGAAGACGAAGAAGAAGTTGTAGAGGAGAACAAGCAAGGAAAAGAAGATCAATGTGAAGAAGATGTTGTTCATGACACGATCAACGATACACAATCTGCTCGGAATCAATCAAACACGAATGAAAATGAAAATAATAAACTGTCCATTGCTAGTAATGACATTTCAGCTGGTAATAGAAGAACTCGAAGCTCCCGTGGTGCACAGAATCAAACCGCGTTAACAGAAATGATAAAGAAAAAACAAATGTTGAAAATCGATCAGAATCAGGATTCGATGGATTTCACGGTGAATTCAGAAGCAACTCAAAGTATATCCATCGATAATTTTTCAAACAGAAATGAAAGCAGTGGTGTTTCTCGAGATTCTGATGTTTCGATAAATAATCGTTCCTCCAGATTTAAATCGGGTAAACAGAATAATGCGATAGAAAATTTGCCAATAAGTGAAGAAACATCTGCAAGAAAAATTCCACGTAAACGAAATCCGGTCAGAAATAATTCATCGGTGAGAAATAAAAAACGATCATCTGTAGAAAATAAAAAAGAAAGAACACCGAAAAGAAATGATAGTTCAAAAAATGAAACGAATAATTTTGATTCAATTGAACGAATCGTTAATGAAATTCCATTTTCAGAATTAAGGCCGAATTGTAAACGACGGACAGTTGAAAGAAACGGAGAATTATTGGATTGTGTAATGATTAATGAAGCTTTTAATTTAAAGAAATATAACTTGCAGAATCAAATCGATGAATTGGCAGATCCCGACGAAGATGTACTCGAAAATAAAGCTCCAAAATTAAAAAGACCACATAAGTGGGTATCCAACGATCTGTACAAGTTTATCGTTGATAAACTTGAACCCGTTTATGGTTTCAAATCGCGGCGACGAGCCGAACGATTTGTGTTATATCTGTCCGAGAAATATAATTCGGTAATCCGAGAAAACGATAAAACTAAATATAAAATCTACGTCGACGAATTACAATTGGAAATGGCTAAACTCAAGTTGATTATAACGCCGTGGGATTTTTATACTTTTATTCATAAATATTTGCCGTATTGCTTTTTGTGCAAATCGATTCCTCAGCCAAAATTTTGTGGCAAACCTAGAACAGTGGATCTGATACCAAAAGAAATGGTTTTTCGTAGTATTCTATAAATTTTTGATCATGTTTTAATTGTTTTAGTATATGTAATTTTCAGTGCTACTATCGTATGCCGCCTACCGTGTTATTTTTAGTGACATTTGTATTTGTAGGTTTGGTACCACTGTTCACTAGCAATTTTCGCATACTTGTACAATAAAAGGATAAAATAAGGACAATAAAAAGGATAATTTACAATAGAAAATACAGTAGAATCTCAGAAGTCCGGCCTGTTCGGGACCAAGAGGGCACCGGATTACTGAAAATGTCGGATTACTGGATGTGTTGGAATTTTGGAACTATAAATTATAAATTTAAACAAAAAATGAATATGGATTGATCTCTATATGATTTTAAACTAAATTAACTAATTAAAAAAGGTTTGCTGAGTACTTCTGTAGTCATTGTACTAAACATAATTATAGGCTATTGACATCGCCTAGTGCGGTGTGGGGGTGCTCGTGTTCTGAGAATTATGTTTTGTTGTCAATTCAGCATGAAGTATATAGAGTATGACCCAGTTCTGGGTTTTGGTTAAAAGGTCAAAAATTATTACGTTTAACAATAATTAAGGTCTGCTTATTCATTTCTTTAATCAAATCCTAAACATACATGTTATAATAAATCCGCCGTAATTAGGTCGAGTTGATTTCCCTAATTCAATTTAAATCCTTTACCAAAATCTGTCCTGGATTAGGTTTCTTACTTTTAGGCCTAATATTTTAAGGGCCGGATTACTGGAGGTGCCGGACTACTGCACGGCCGAACTACCGAGATTCTATTGTATTCAAAAATAAATCTTTATAATGCATCCTGCAGTTTTAAATATTTCTATTTCATATAATGAATTAATACAATAATTTCACTAACCTTCTTTTTAAACTGCGTCACCTTTATTTTAATTTTCACTTACACGTGTTTCGGTGGATCCACCATCATCAGAGTAAATAACATATACATCTTCTATAGATTTTTAATAAATAATGTTTTTAGTTTCAATTATATGTTATTTACTCTGATGATGGTGGATCCACCGAAACACGTGTAAGTGAAAATTAAAATAAAGGTGACGCAGTTTAAAAAGAAGGTTAGTGAAATTATTGTATTAATTCATTATATGAAATAGATTCTATTGTAATATTAAATATTATAGGTACGTATACTGTGGACAATATTCGAACACACCTCTTGCTCTACGTGCACACCTCTTGCTCTACGTATAGAGCACACCTCTTGCTCTACGTGTACACACAGTTCCGCATAAAGTATACCCATAACCTATTTTTTCAACAAGGTCTACAAATTTTAATGTACACAAATGCCTACAACCACCTTATTTCAATGCATAAACATACAAATAATTACCGTATTTTTCGGACGATAAGACGCATCGGACGATAAGACGCACCCTTGTTTTTCAAGGCATAAATTATCTAAAAATTATTTTGACTGATTTTAATTAGTTTTTTATAACAGATAAATGTGATGTCTTTTATTGAAAAAACAGCAAGTACAGAAGATACAATATATATAATTATTTCATAGTCATAAATTTACAAAAAAAAATGTATACAGAAACTGTAAGTACGTAAATTACTACTATCGGTTTCATAATCATGGACACCCGAGTTTGAACCCGAAGCATCTACAAAATTATGAGTCGGATTTCTACATACTTTACATCAAAATTTAGCTAATTTTGTTCTGCGTTTACCTATAACAGTCCTACATTTTTAATGTTTAATAATTGCCATATCGAGGTTGGAAGACAAAAAGACCCGGTTTTTTTTGATATCGCAACAAAGTTCATGCGTTTAGAGGCGTGTAACTTGATAAATATTTGACCGAAAAGTATAAAATTTTAACACAACATAGACAATTATATTCTTACAGCGTGTACAAAATTTCAAATTCATACGTTATTTAAATTTTAAGATATTAAAAATATTCTGAACCCTTGCTATCTCCGTAACCGCACGATCGTTCAGCTCGGGCAAACTATCGTTTTATTCAGCGTAAAAATTTAGTACAGATATGTTAACATGAAATATCGATTGGCCAATGTTGTGGTAAAATTTTTAGAATTTTGAAAAATAGAAGGGTAATGCGGGGGATTGGTGTTACTATCCATGTTGCTAGTTTGTGTACGTGAAATCCTGTCGGACTGTTTACCTGAATTGACAGACTGCATTGTCAATTCAGGTAGACAATCAGATTCAGGCAACATGGTTAGTCTAATAGTAATTGATAATACAATTTTTCAATTGTGCTTCTAGTTGAGGCCATTTGACAGCAAGAGTTCGAAATTTACTAGTATGTTTCTTATTATCTGCCTTGAGTAATAAATCTTCTTGTTTCTGGCATTCCCGAATAATTTTTTCTGTTGGAAGAGGTAAAAAATGCCTTTCTACTGCCCGAATGCCATTATCTTTTGCATATTGAACCATTTTTAATTTAAAAGCGAAAGAGTGCGAAACATGCTTCACATTTTAAAATTCTATGATATTTACCGTAAGTAATATCGATACAGAAACTACTGTGTATGCTTAGAAACTTCAAGACGATAGCCTACAGTTTAAAAACTACGGTACATCCTATATCATTGTATGGTTTGTTTTGAAATCCCTACTTATTGAGCGTGTTTAAGTAGAGTAGGGTAGTTATAAATATTATTATAGAAAGCATCTACCCTGAAATATAGCTAGCGTTCGGACCATAAGACGCATGGTAATTTTTAGGTCATTTTCCTACGAAAAAAAGTGCGTCTTATCGTCCGAAAAATACGGTATTTAATTTGTCCCAATAAAAATTAAAATTATAAATTACAAGAATTAAACTGCAAAACCTCTCTAAACTATACTCTACAGACGCACGCAATTAAATAAACACATTGTTCCGTCTATACAATGAACAGAAAATCATATATGAAAACATGTTAACCCTTATACACCGCAAAGCCACATTTGTGGCAAACCGGTTGAATCGCGCGGTCATTCACTAAATGCATGACATCACAGTCAGTATACATCGTAGAACAAAAAGTATGGTATGAAATTGGTAGTAGATTTCTTAAAGCGTGTGATACGCGTTTCAGAATAAGGATATCATAAAAGGGAAATTTTTTATTCCCTGTACAGTGCGATGTTAAGAGCCAAGGTTATAGAATTTCCCTTTTTCGAGTCATTCATGTGGTGTACATAACAAATTGAACGTAGATGAATTCTGATTGGTCTGGCTTGTTGAAGGGCATTTCTGAATAGAACCTTGCTCTTTCTGACAGACGGAGAGGTCAATGTGGAGGGGTTTCTCAGTTCCAGGAACAAAAAACAGGGAAAAAGTAAATTGTATGTTCTTCCTTGTCTGGCACGTTACAAACGTTTTGAAAACAGGTTTTTGTAGATAAAACAATTTCCTATATATATCTTATATAATAGCTGCACCCTAAAGATAATGTTGTTTGTGTGACGTCACTTCAAAAGTTGTGAAATATATGTTTACTGCTCGCACGTTCAATTCTTGATCTAGTTAATAATTTGAAAACTCTAACTCCGTGAAATATTTACGGAAAATAAAATGAAAAATACCAATTTATTCAGTAAACTCTTTACCTACAAAACATGTTTTATACAAATTTTTGTTAAACTGAAATTTAAGCCCGTTATAGTAAAAAATCTAAAGTAAACACCAAATTTTCGCGGGTGAACATTTCACTCGCTCTAAACGCAAAGAATAATAAAGCGATTTTCATGTTATTATATTCAAAATGTGCGTACGTTTTATATGAATTAGCTGTAATTTTTTCATAATTTTTCGTTAGTAATGACGCTAGGTAAAACATTTTAAATAAGGTCGCGGTTATACGAAACCGGTTTTACTGTTTTACGCGAAACAGTCCGCTGCAAGAGGGTTAAGACACATCATTATGTCTGACAGATTATTAATAACTTCTTCTTCTTTCTCTCTTCTTTTTCTCTCCCCATGTGCCTTACAGCGTCGGGGTAGTCTCGGACAACTTCCTGTCCTGTCCGAGGCTATTTATGTGACTTTGAATCCGCTTTTTCAACGTGTGGGTGATTGGCCCAACGACGTCGTTTTTGGAGTACTTCTTCGTCTGGCTCCTACCCTTTGACCTGTCCGGCTTGGGAGGCCCTGCTGGTAGTTACACTACCGCCGGCATAGCTCTCCGGGTCTTGGGAGCACGCAAGCCCCTCCACCATCTACAAGGTCCTCTACTCCCTAGGAGGGGATTATTAATAACAACAGTGAAAATAAAGCTTAGTGACCGTGTGTGAGTTGTACATTACAGTAGCGATTGTATACTATTGTGATTGTACTGTCGTTGCATGGTGAGGGGCGAAGAGTGGAGTAGATAAACACTGAAGCTGCTTGAGCCAATTCGAATTGTCCAAGGTATACATATAGTTTACATTTATTTATGTTTGCGCTGTGTCAGGTAGGTTGTGCTACCTCAAAAAACCACAGCTGTTTCTTCACTAGCAATTACATTTCTATAAAAATATTTTAACAAGATTGTACAGTTAGATTGAAATAGGATGAGAGTGCAAAAACAGCTCATGAGGGTAATTTTATTCTGTTGTAATTTTTTAATTTCCCTTTTTTGATAAAGAATTTACCTTTTCTACATTTTGTAAAGTAATCATAATTCAAACATATTTAACAATAAAAGTAAATGGTTAAAATAAATCAGCTGTTTTTTTTTGTTTTTTTTTTAACTTTTGAGACCCCATAGGATCACTTCAGCTCAAATTCAGGTTTGTTCCAGGGTTGGATTTCTTTAAGAAGCACCCTCTCTTGAGACCGCCTTCCCTTCGTTTGGCCCACACTCTCTTAAGATGCTCCGGTCTTCATCGGTAAACACCCTGTTGTATACTCTCCTGAGTCTTGGCGCAAATTTTATCACGTTAGCCTTGCCCAGTTGGTCGTACTCTGTTGATTTTGTTAGTAGGTCCTGTTTAGTGATCTTAAGTTCCTCCATATCTTGCTGTACATTTTTCAGCCACTTAGGTCTCGATACCTTATCCCAAAAATGGCTGATCAACCGGTTCACAAGTCTGGAGTTTTCTGTTCTGAGTAGGTGTCCTAGGAATAATATTCTTTTCCTTCTGAAGTTGTCTGTTAGTGAGGTGACTAGCTTGCAGATGTCTTTGTTTGGGATTAACCGCCACTGTCCTTCCACCATATGCTTTTTGTTTATGCACTTCCTCAGTATTCTCCTTTCTATCTTCTCAATTCTGTCGGTGTCTTCCGCGCGATACGGCCCAAATAAAGTTTCGCTGACATAGTGAATTTCAGGGAGAATCACTGTTTGGTAGTGTCGTAGTTTGGTTTTTGTTTTATTATAAAAGAAAAAATTCCCTGCCGGAGTAAAATTTCCCTTTCGGTGAAACACTGCAGGGAAATATTACATTAAAAATTTCCCATTACTAAATCATCGTGTAGGTTACTCTCATCCTATTTTAAATCAGCTGTACGTCTATTTAAATACAATTAGATTTTGTGTTTAGGGGGGAACATACCCAAAATATGAAAAACTTCCCCTTATGAGTTACAAACCCGATTTTGTTTTTGGAAGTTAAAGTTAAAAAAAAAAAAAATTTTCCATATAATATGATATACGAGGGCTATTCAGAAAGTAGGGAACTTTTTGTAAATAAACAAAAACTATGTAAAAGAAAATTTTTTTATTATATACATCTGAAAGAGTGACTAAAATACTACTTTTCTACATAGTCACCAAGCAAATTGAGGCACTTGTCATAGCGGTGGACAAGCTTCAAAATTCCTTCGTCATAGAAATCCGCCGCCTGCGACCGCAGCCAATCAGTGACGCGCGCCCGGAGTTCCTCGTCGTCGTCGAAGCGCTGTGTTGCTAGCCAGTTCTTCATTCTTGGAAACAAGTGAAAATCACTCGGTGCAAGATCAGGACTATAGGGTGGATGAGGGAAAACCTCCCATTTGAATGAATCAAGGAGTTCTTTTGTGCGGTTTGCCGTGTGAGGTCGGGCATTGTCATGAAGAAACAAACTTTTTGACGACAACTTTCCTCGGCGCTTGTTTTGAACTGCTCTCCTAAGGTTGCGCAATGTTTGGCAGTACCGATCAGAGTTTATTGTTGCACCACGCTCGAGAAAGTCAATGAGCAGCACACCTTGCCTGTCCCAAAACACAGTAGCCATAATCTTCCTTGCTGATTTTTGTGCGGTTTGCACGGCAAACCGTACAAAAGAACTCCTTGATTCATTCAAATGGGAGGTTTTCCCTCATCCACCCTATAGTCCTGATCTTGCACCGAGTGATTTTCACTTGTTTCCAAGAATGAAGAACTGGCTAGCAACACAGCGCTTCGACGACGATGAGGAACTCCGGGCGCGCGTCATTGATTGGCTGCGGTCGCAGGCGGCGGATTTCTATGACGAAGGAATTTTGAAGCTTGTCCACCGCTATGACAAGTACCTCAATTTGCTTGGTGACTATGTAGAAAAGTAGTATTTTAGTCACTCTTTCAGATGTATATAATAAAAAAATTTTCTTTTACATAGTTTTTGTTTATTTACAAAACGTTCCCTACTTTCTGAATAGCCCTCGTAAAAACTTTCCACCCTGTCGCCTTTTAAGGGGTGGGGGATGAAATATCAGTGTGTTTTTGGAAAAGCTGTAACTTATTTTGTATTTGACCTATCACTCTAATTTTTTTTTAAATTAAAGATAAAATTCTGTTCTGTGATCTGATGAAATACTTTTTTAAAATGTTATAATCTGAATTTTTAAAACAATTTTAAATTTTTACATCAACGAAAAACTACAACTTGTATGTTTAAATCTAAATAAAAAAAACAAATTGAGGTTACTTTGTAATTTCCCTTCATCAGATCATAGAACTAAGTCTTCTGAACAATTTAAAAAAAAAATTATTGCTCTATCTTAAACAGAAAAGAAGTTATGATTTTCCCAAACTTCGAAAAACAGAAAATTTTTATTTTTTAGATAATTGAGGTAAAAGTCTTACTATCGTAGTCTTAAGATAGACAGTATTTAATTTTATGATATTGTAATTTTATAGTTTTAATTTTATTGTAATTTTATGTGGTTGTTTGAAGTAGATTGACTCGGTCTATCATTATTCTGTAAGTACCATAAACTTAATTCAGTGGAACCTTAATATTGCGAAAACCACGATTTAACAAATTTTTTTTATGGAACTGTAATATTTTAATAAATTCTTTTTTATATAATGAATTTATATAATAAATTTCATTTTTTTTTGTCATCAGTCTCTCGACTGGTTTGATGCAGTTCTCCAACCTGTTCTATCTTGCGCAAGTCGTTTCATATCTACATACCTGTAACACCCTACATCTTTTGTAATTTGCTTTATATATTCTAATCTTTGCCTCCCTCTACAATTTACTCCCTCAATGTTACCCTCCATTATTGATAGCCCAATACCTGGATGTCTTAGGATATGCCCCACTAGCCTATCCCTTCTTTTGGTAAGATGCTTCCATATACTTCTTTTTTCATCCACTCGCCTAAGAACCTCTAAATTACTTATTTTGTCCACCCACCTAATCTTTAACATTTTCCTATAACACCACATTTCAAAAGCTTCTATCCTCTTCCGTTCTACAGCCCCTATCACCCACGTTTTACTTCCGTATAATGCTACACTCCAAACATAATGTTTTAAGAAATTTTTCCTAATATGTAAATCAATGTTTGTAGTCAGTAAGCTGTTTTTCATTTCAAAGGCTTTTCTAGCTTGAGCAATTCTACTCTTGATATCACTCGTGCTTCTACCATCCTTTGTTATTTTACTCCCTAGATAGCAGAATTCCCCAACTTCCTGTATGTTTTCGTTGCCTACTTTTAAATTTCCCATCTCTTCTAAACCACTCTTGCTGCTGCACAACACTTTCGTTTTGTTCTTATTAATTTTCATGAAGTAATCCTTCCTCAAGATCTCATCCATTCCATTTAAGGCATCCTCTAGTTCATTCTTTGCCTCGGCTAATATTACTATATCATCGGCGAATCTCAACATTTTTATTGTTTCTCCTTGAATTTTTATTCCTACGTCAAATTCTCCTTCACTTCATTTATAGCCTCTTCTATATACAAGTTAAAAAGTAGTGGTGACAAAGAACAACCTTGTCGTACACCTTTTCTTACAGCAGCCTCTTTTTCGTACCCCTCGATTCTCAAAACAGCCGTTTGATTCTTATACAGACTGTAGATAACTTTCCTTTCTTTGTATTTAATTCCTAGCCTTTTCAAAGTTTTAAACATTTTACTCCAGTCCAGATTGTCAAATGCTTTCTCTAAATCTACAAATGCCATGAAAGTAGTTTTATTTTTCTGTATCCTTTTCTCAATAATCAGTCTCAGAGCCAATATTGCATCTCGAGTTCCCATTCTCCTTCTAAATCCAAATTGGTCATCGTCCAATACTTCTTCTACTCGGTGTTCTATTCTCCTGTATATAATTCTTGTCAGTATCTTAGATGCATGGCATGTTAGGCTGATGGTTCTGTAATGTTCACACTTCTCCGCTCCTGACTTTTTTGGTATTGGAATCATAATATTTTTTTTAAAGTCCGATGGTACCTCTCCACTCTCATACATTCTGCACACAAGTTTGTATAATTTGTTTTGAGCAACTTTGCCACATCGTAATAATAATAATTATAAATAGTAATAAATTTCATTAACCTTCGTTTTTAACTGTGTCAACTTTTCTTTTTTTCACTTACACTTGTTTCGGTGGATCCACAATCATCAGAGTAAATAACATAAAATTGAAACTAAAAACTATATTTTTTAAAAAATCTATAGAAGATGATACATCTTCAGTCATTTGTATAAATTTGTGAGAAAATTTAATGTGAAATTCATGTTACCTCGATATAACGAATACCTTGATTTTACAATTTTTCTCGAGGATTCTCGATTTCTTATATTGAGGTTCTACTGTAATTTTAAAAATATTTTGTTTGTTAATATTTTCATTTCATATTTTGTTATCCTTTAAGTAACATAAACTTAATATAATGTTAAAAATATATTTTAAAACATGAACCGGTTTTTAATTGTATATATAAATATTTAATAAATTTAAGTATCAATTTCATTGGTTTCCATATTGTATTTATTATTGTTCAGCCTGTTTATAAATGATGGACTCAGTTTCGCAAAGATATATTTCCAAAATTACTCATCATTATAACAATTTTTTTTTTTTGGTTTTACGTCTGACTGTTCTGCAATTTCTGCTAATCCAGATGGTGGATAATAATGATAATGAAAATGAGTGATGAAAAAATGCCAGACCTAACCAGGAATTGAACCCGAGACCCCAGCGTAGAACCCAGTTGTGCTAACCACTACGCCAACGGGCCGGCCATTTATAAGAATAATCAATATATCAATTGAAAAAAAAATATATGAAATATGGTGTAAAACGCTCACATGACTTTCTCTGAGCAATGTAAATAATGAACAATATACTGTATGAATCTAAGCTTTGTGCAGCTGCGGGATGAAGGGGACAGATGAAGTACCCGACTACTGCTACGTCATAACACTGTACTAATCATCTCATTGCTCTTCGCTAGGCAGTAGGCTGTCTAGTGCGGTGAAATACGTCCAGGGAGTGCCTGGAAATGAGAGAGCGGATGCCTTAGCAAAGAAAGGTGCAGCCTCTCACTTCATAGGCCCAGAGCCATTCTGTGGAATTGGTGAAGGCTATTATAGAGGTATAGTTAGGGCCTGGGAAGAGGAGGCTAAAACCTCCTATTGGGAGAAGGTGCCAGGCTGTGAACAGGCAAAGAAATTCATTGCCTATTCCAGCAGAAAGGCTGGGATATATAATAGACTAGGAAGACAGGACTTGAGGAGGGTAGTGGGTCTGATGACTGGTCATTGTAATCTTGGGTATCATTTATCCAAGATAGGAGTTGCTGAAGAGAGCCTGTGTAGATTCTGTCATGAGGCAGAAGAGAAGGCTGAGCATATTTTATGCAGTTGCAAAGTGGTTGGCTGCAAAAGAAGAGCGCTGATGGGTAAGGACGTGTTAACACCTTCTCAGGTAAGTGCACTAGATCCTAGGCAGATCCTGCGCTTTATTGAAAGTGTGGGTCTTGCATAAATAAGGAATAGGGGCAATCACAAAAGATCTTTTAGGTCGCGGTGAGGAGGGGCTGCAGAAGCCTGAACGCCCTGGTTGTAAAGAAGAAGAAGAAGAGCGGTGAAATACGTGGGTGTTGTTTTGACTATTCGCTGTAGACGGCGACACAGAATATATGTAGTTTGGATAGTACCCTTGACTACTACAAACATAGTACAAGTAAACCGTTACTACTACTAATGCAATCTCTCACAGTTGTAGTGATGTAATGCATACCTCCTCTCAGCTGCACAAAGCTTGGGAACGAGCAGCAGTGGCGGTACTAGCGGGTGGGCCCGGGCCCCCATCCATTTTTACTTTCTCTTGCCTATATGAATATATAGGAAGGAAAGTATTGTTTTCATGTCGATTTTAAGAAATCGAGTTTTCACCGGATCTATACGTTTTCAGACCCCCTGAACCCAAAAAACATGTTTTTAGCGATTGGTCTGTGTGTGTGTGTGTGTATACAAAATATCTCAAGAACAGAACATCGTACGAACTTGAAACTTGAAACTTAAGTTACATACCACTACCGGACCCGACACGAACATTTTCATCAAAATCGGTCAACCGGAAGTAGTAGTTTATTCGTATAATTTTTCAGTTTTTTGCGATTTTCTCAAAAACTGGTCCTACGATTTTTTTAAAAATCGCCTATTTTACTCAATTTTTTATTCTCTACAAGATAGGGTAGGCGCCATGTTTGCTGAAATTCTCGGTGAGGCTGTTTTCACGTAAAAACGTTGTTTTTTTAAGATTACGGCTTTAATATAAATTTTAGCGCAAAAACTTATATAATAAAAGTTGTAGAGAATTTAAAAACCTACAACTTCTGTTTCAAACATTTTTTTGTATGACGCTTAGTTTAGCAGTAATTAGCGATTTTCTGATTTTTTCTCACGAAAACGTGTGAAAAATCGATTTTTTTAAGATTTTGGCCTTAGTATGCATTTTACGACAAAAGTGTATATAACCAAATTTATAGGAAATTTAAAGATCTACAACTTTTATTTAACGTATTTTTCTCTACAGAGCCTAGTTTAGCGTGAAATAGTGATTTTCCGTATTTTTAAGCCAGACTGAGGTTGATTTTCATTTTGAGTGTTTCACTCATGATTAAAATAAGGTTATGTTTATTGAGGTTAGTTTTTTGTTTATTTCTAATATTTTATTACTAATGTTAAATTATATTGTAAATTATTTGCATTGGCAAGAGAAAGTTGTGTGAGTGTTTCACACCAGATTTTTAAATATTAAAACAACGGGGATTTTTATTCACAACAAGATGGAAAACAATAATGGTTACGATATTTACGTATCGCAAATGAGACGAATTAAACCTTATCTACGGGTATCTATGGCAGGGCTAAGTCTTTGCCCTGCTGTAACCTGGCGATTGTTTATTGAAAGAGAGTTAAGTTTTCCTTTAATGTCGGATCCAGATCCAGTTGTGGATGAGTTTGCAGCTCAAAAAGGAAGACAGCTACAGTTCAGTTTGTTTTAAAGTAAACAATAATCAAGAGTTGACTAGTTTGTGTTATTATTTCTTCATAATTTTGACCAACATAATGGATTTGGACTTGATTTTTACTTTCTCTTGCCTATATGAATATATAGGAAGGAAAGTATTGTTTTCATGTCGATTTTTCGAAATCTAGTTTTCACCGGATCTATACGTTTTCAGACCCCCTGAACCCAAAAAAAATGTTTTTAGCGATTGGTCTGTGTGTGTGTGTGTGTGTGTCTGTGTGTGAACAGAATATCTCAAGAATGAAACATCGTACGAACTTGAAACTTGAAACTTAAGTTACATACCACTACCGGACCCGACACGAACATTTTCATCAAAATCGGTCAACCGGAAGTAGTAGTTTATTCGTGTAATTTTTCACTTTTTTGCGATTTTCTCAAAAACTGGTCCTACGATTTTTTTAAAAATCGCCTCATTTACTCAATTTTTTATTCTCTACAAGATAGGGTAGGCGCCATGTTTGCTGAAATTCTGGGTGAGGCTGTTTTCACGTAAAAACAAAGTTTTTTTAAGATTACGGCTTTAATATGCAATTTAGCGAAAAAATTTATATAATAAAAGTTGTAGAGAATTTAAAAACCTACAACTTTTATTTCAAACATTTTTTGGTAAAACGCTTAGTTTAGCAGTAATTAGCAATTTTCTGTTTTTTTCTCACGAAAACGTGAGAAAAATCGATTTTTTTAAGATTTCGGCCTTAGAATGCATTTTATAATAAAAGTGTATATAATCAAATTTATAGAAAATTAAAAGATCTGCAACTTTTATTTAAAACATTTTTCTCTACAGAGCCTAGTTTAGCGTGAAAGAGTGATTTTCTGTATTTTGAAGCCAAACTGAGGTTGATTTTCATTTTGCGTCTTTCACTCATGATTAAAATTAGGTTATGTTTATTAAGGTTAGTTTTTTTGTTTATGTCTAATGTTTTATTACTAATATTAGGTTTATTGTTAATTATTTATATTGGCAAGAGAAAGTTGTGTGAGTGTTTCACACAAGATTTTTATATTTTCAAACTGTTTTTGTAACTCATGTACTGTATTTAAAGAGTTTAAATTAGTAAAATTCTTATTAAAATTACAAGGTTATGTTTGTTTATTCAATACTAATCCTGAAATAAAGATAGAATGTACATCAAATAATGTACATTACATATAAACTGCTACTTTTTAACTTAAAAAATCTGGTGTGAAACACTCACACAACTTTCTCTTGCAAATGCAAATAATTAATAATAAACCTAACATTATTAATAAAATATTAGAAATAAACAAAAACTAACCTCAAAAACATAACCTTATTTTAATCATGAGTGAATGACGCAAAATGACAATCGAACTCAGTTTGGCTTAAAAATACGGAAAATCACGCTTTCACGCTAAACTAGGCTCTGTAGAGAAAAATGCTCTAAACAAAAGTTGTAGATCTTTTAATTTTCTATAAATTTAATTATATACACTTTTGTCGTTAAATGCGTACTAAGACCGAAATGTTAAAAAAATCGATTTTTCTCACGTTTTTGTGAGAAAAAAACAGAAAATCGCAAATTACCGCTAAACTAAGCGTTATACAAAAAAATGTTTGAAATAAAAGTTGTAGAATTTTACATTCTCTACAACTTTTATTATATAACGTTTTGCGCTAAAATGCATATTAAAACCGCAATCTTAAAAAGAAAATGTTTTTACGTAAAAACAGCCTCAAGCAGAATTTCAGCTAACATGGCGCCTACCCTATATTGTAGAGCATAAAAAATGTAGTAAACCAGTTGATTTTAAAAAAAATCGTAGGACTAGTTTTTGAGAAAATCGCAAAAAAGTGAAAAATTATACAAATAAACTACTACTTCCGGTTGACCGATTTTGATGAAAATGTTCGTGTCGGGTCCGGTAGTGATATGTAACTTAAGTTTCAAGTTTCAAGTTCGTACGATGTTCCGTTCTTGAGATATTCTGTTCACATACACACACACACACACACACACACACACACACAGACCAATCGCTAAAAACAAGTTTTTTGGGTTCAGGGGGTCTGAAAACGTATAGATCCGGTGAAAACTCGATTTCGAAAAACCGACATGAAAACAATACTTTCCTTCCTATATATTCATATAGGCAAGAGAAAGTAAAAAATAGCGAGGAACACCTGTGATCCTCACCATAGTAATTAAAAAATAAACATGAATATGAGAAAATAAACAGTATTATAAATAACCATGCCCCGACGTGGCTTTGGACGCGAAACATGTGTAAGTAATCAATTTAAAAAAAAAAAATTGTGTAGGTGTTAGATCCGCTGTATACTCCAACGCACACACACACATACAACGTTTTGATAAATTCTCCCGCATACATCTCTTGTATCATACATACATACATCATACATGTATGTATGATGTATGAGGTGTGGCTATTAAATAACGAGACTGACATTGTAAAAAATTTAATTTTAATTTTATACATAATCATTTATTGTCATCTTCAATATACACTCCTTCTCTATCCCTTCAATGCTCCATGCGAATTTTCCATTGTTGGAAACAGTGCTGGAAGTCATCTTCTGTCGGCTCCTTCAGGACACGTGCCACTTTCTCTTTTACAGCTTCCACAGACTCAAATCTTGTCCCTTTTAATGTAGATTTCACATTAGGAAACAGGTAGAAGTTACATGGTGCAAGATCTGGTGAATAAGGTGGATTTTCTTACACTGAGATGCTGCACTTGGCTACGAACCTCTAGACAGATAACGCGTAATGAGCTGGCGCATTGTCTTGGTGGAGAACCCATGATTTTTCCTTCCACATTTCGGGGCGTTTTTCCCTTACTCTTTGACGTAGTTTAGAAAGTACCTAAAGGTAGTAATATTGATTAATTGTTTGACCTTCAGGAACTCGGTGAAGGTACACAATCCCATGGATATAAAAAAAAACCAATCATCATTGCTTTAAATTTTGACTTGCTTATTCAAACTTTTTTGGCTCTCGGTGAAGTTCGGCTTTTCCAGAGCATGGATTGGCGCTTCGTTTCTGGATCATAAGTAAAAAACCACGCTTCATCATATGTTACTATCGTTTCCAAAAAAATTGGGTAATTTTCAATCGCATATAAAGTATCAGTACAAACATTTTTGCGAGCTTCATTTCAAACATTTTTGAGCGGCACGTGTTCTGAAGGAGCTGACAGAAGATGACTTCCAGTACTGTTTCCAACAATGGAAAATTCGCATGGAGCGTTGTAGGGATAAAGAAGGAGTATATTTTGAAGGTGACAATAAGTGATTATGTATAAAATAAAAATAAAATTTTTTACGTCAGTCTCATTATTTAATAGCTACACCTCGTGTATTGTTTTCTTAAAATTTACGGCCTTAATATGCATTTTAGGGCAAAAGTTTACAAAAGTATTATTTGTAGACAAATTAAAAACTTTCAACTTTTATCCCAAATATTTCCTTGTGTAACGCTTAGTTTAGCGGTAATTATTTTTTTTTTTCATGAAATTCTAATATTTTAAATATGCATTTAACGACAAAAGTTTTTGTAATCAATCAAAATTATAAAAAATTAAAAGATCTACAACTTTTATTTTAAGCATGTTTTTCTACAGAGCTTAGTGCAGTGTGAATGAGTGATTTTTTTGTATTATTAACCCTAATTTAGGTTGGTTTTCATTTTGCATTATTAAAATTAGGTTTAACCCACCAGGTTGGTCTAGAGGTAAAGTCGTCGCAAAAATCAGCTGTTTAACAGCTGATTTTCAGAGACGAAGGTTCCTGGTTCAAATCCTAGTAAGGGTAGTTACGTTTATACGGATTTGAATGCTAGACAGTGGTTACCGGTGTACTTTGATGGTTGGGGTTCAATTAACCATACTCTCTCAGGAATGGTCAACCTGAGTCTGTACAAGACTACACCTCATTTACACGTCATACACATCATCCTAATCTCATTGGGTCATGGGGTTGCTTATTGTTCTGAATTGAACAGATTGCAACGTACACAAATTAGGGATTACAAAAAAAAATTAGGTTATGGTTTTCATTTTACATTGTTTACTAATGATTAAACATAGGTTAAGCCCATAACAGACAGGTGGAGTGTCAAATTATTTACACTCAATCTGTTAGTTGCAGGGCTAAAATAAATAGTTCTGTTTCTTGTCACATGGTCAGCCAATTAAATGACTGAATCATTTAAGAACAGAAGAGGTAGAGGTGTAAAAGACACCAATCAGAGTTATCTCCTCTGAAAGTAATGAATTTCATTATACAGCCAGACCCTGTGGTGAATGAAGTGAAGGTGTAATTTGCAGAGTGGAAAATATGTGCTTTTCAGAGGGCCCGGCATGCTGATAAGCATACTTTTCCACTCAGTGAGGAAGGCAATTGTAAACCACCTCACTCCTCGTTTTACTTAGTAAAACCTCTACAGGTTCAAACCAGCCTTTCGACTGATGACCTAAACAACAACAAACATAGGTTATATTTTCATTATAAATTGGCAAGAAAAAGTCGTTTGTGTTTCACACCAGATTTTTAATATGGCTAGGATACAGACTATCTATCTAATAGAAAATAAATTGCCTCAAGGTTTAAAAAGTTGTAACAATTTAAGTCATTTTAAAAAAAAGCTAAAACAATACTTGATTGATGAAACATTTTACAGTGTGCACGAATTCCTTTCTAAATAGTTTTGGTATTTAACTTTAATTAAACAAATATTGTGTACAATTTTATTAAAAGGGGTTCATGACGAGCCTGCTGAGTTAAGCAGTGGCAGGAGGATTATTGGTAAGTGATGAATTTATCATTGTGTGTGATATTTGTTCAATAGGGTTCATGACAAGCCTACTGAAGTAAGCAGTAGCAAAAAAGAATTTTGGTGGTAAGTGATGAACTTTCAGTTTATTACTTTCTCTTGCCTATATGAATATATAGGAAGGAAAGTATTGTTTTCATGTCGATTTTTCGAAATCGAGTTTTCACCGGATCTATACGTTTTCAGACCCCCTGAACCCAAAAAACATGTTTTTAGCGATTGGTCTGTGTGTGAACAGAATATCTCAAGAACGGAACATCGTACGAACTTGAAACTTGAAACTTAAGTTACATACCACTACCGGACGCGACACGAACATTTTCATCAAAATCGGTCAACCGGAAGTAGTAGTTTATTCGTACAATTTTTCAGTTTTTTGCGATTTTCTCAAAAACTGGTCCTACGATTTTTTTTAAAATCGCCTATTTTACTCAATTTTTTATTCTCTACAAGATAGGGTAGGCGCCATGTTTGCTGAAATTCTCGGTGAGGCTGTTTTCACGTAAAAACGTTGTTTTTTTTAAGATTACGGCTTTAATATAAATTTTAGCGCAAAAACTTATATAATAAAAGTTGTAGAGAATTTAAAAACCTACAACTTCTGTTTCAAACATTTTTTTGTATAACGCTTAGTTTAGCGGTAATTTGCGATTTTCAGTTTTTTTTCTCACGAAAACGTGAGAAAAAACAATTTTTTTAACATTTCGGCCTTAGTATGCATTTTACGACAAAAGTGTATATAATTTAATTTATAGAAAATTAAAAGATCTACAACTTTTATTTACAGCATTTTTCTCTACAGAGCCTAGTTTAGCGTGAAAGCGTGATTTTCCGTATTTTTAAGCCAAACTGAGTTCGATTGTCATTTTGCGTCATTCACTCATGATTAAAATAAGGTTATGTTTTTGAGGTTAGTTTTTGTTCATTTCTAATGTTTTAATACTAATGTTAAGTTTATTGTTAATTATTTGCATTGGCAAGAGAAAGTTGTGTGAGTGTTTCACACCAGATTTTTAGTTTTATCTTGACATGTCCTATACTCCCTTTGGAGTCTCCAGGATGAAAAAAAATCTAGTCAGTTAGAATGACTTGATGTTTTCCTATTACTCATGAAATGTTTGTCTTCTCAGTCATACTAATTAGTTACACTTAATTGGACTAATTAAGTAGTGATATGTTGGTTGGATGTTAGTGTGTGTTGTAATTAATTAAAAAGTGAAGTAAGGTAATCATATATGTGAAAATTACAAAGTAATTACTTGGAAAATACGGATGATTAATGTCCAATGTGAATTTAGTAATTATATTTTCTGGTTTTATTTACAAATTTGCTAGGGTGTGGCTCATTTAAAGATTGCTCTTTTAATCCTTGTCTTTCTTTTAGTGTGTCAGCAATTTAGGGGGTTGGTGAGGGTGTTACCACCCCTTTTTTTTGAAGAGAAACAACATTTTTGTTCCATTTCCCTCGTCTAGTATACTATAATGCGTGCACAAACAAGAGGACCTCCTAAAAATGAACTCTACTGTGCAGAGAGCAAGAACGATGGATCCATAGCATTTTTCTCTCTCTCACAGCTTGCCAGTGGAGGGGATCAGTTGAAAACTGATGTACTGCTAGCAGTACACTATTGCCGAATGATTCGACGAATATTCGGGCCAAGTCGCGACAACGAATCTCAGCGAATGTTCTACACGAACTAACCCAGTACATACTCGTCTATATTCGCGAAACCTCAGTTCGATCGTGTCATCACATAATTCAACGTAGATCAGAAAATGGATTTTGATGTAGGGGTTGCAGCCGCTTTTTATATGTACAGTTATGCCATTAGAGATTCCTTCTTCTTTTTTAATTCTACCGTGGAACGGTTTAGTTGTTCGCTTAAACGAACCCACGCGTCGTTTATGTGCTTCTTATCCTTATGTTTTTTATGGCAAGGATCCCATAACACTCCCTCACTATGGTAAGCTTCCAAAAAAACTAAAGTATTTTCATTAGACCATTCCATAGCAAAATACACAGTTAAACAGTTATAAAAAAATAAAAAAAAGTACACAGTAAATAAATAAGTAGGTAATGAATAAAATAATAAATAAGTAAGTAGGTAATGAATAAAAAGTAAATAAAAAGTATGGTGTAGATGCACGGAATAATGTAGCCCGAATGAAGGCGAGTGTGTACTGCTAGCAGTTTTCCCAACTTCGCTCTCGTTATTCGTCTGTATTCGTCCCCTTTGATTCGTGCAAAGTACCGACTCCAGACCGAACTAAGGCCAATACGAACCATGGCGAGGCGAAGTGGAACGAATAACCACAAATACACCAAGTACACTATCGTATTCGCCTGACTTCGCCTACATTCGGCGATAGTGTACTGCTAGCATTAGTGTGTCAGCAATTTAGGGGGTTGGTGAGGGTGTTACTACCCCTTTTTTTTGAAGAGAAACAACATTTTTGTTCCATTTCCCTCGTCTAGTATACTATAATGCGTGGACAAACAAGAGAACTTCCTAAAAATGAACTCTACTGTGCAGAGAGCAAGAACGATGGATCCATAGCATTTTTCTCTCTCTCACAGCCTGCCAGTGGAGGGGATCAGTTGAAAACAGTTCGTCTAAAGTGCAGCCTTTCTTAGTTTGCTCTTTATGTAAACAAATAATGACGTCACTGAGCATGTAGTCCGTGGCCCAACTAGGGTTACCGTGCACCCCCCCCCCCCCACATCACAACTTGTCTTACATCCACGTGTTCGTTTCCACTTCCTGATCAAGAATATCCAATGTTCCCAAAAAAAAAAAATCCTGCGAAATCGACCAAAATGGTGATTAAAGATGGCTGCCAAGCGTTCCTGCATTAATTCGTTTATTTCATTATATCTTCCGTTATAATTACCGTACAGGCTTTTTATACACACCAAATTAAAGGTAAAGAGTTGCCAAACATTTTAAACACAAAAATCAGTTTTTAAATTGCAAAAGCTTGGAGAAAAGTACGATCAAATTTGAGATTTTTGCGAACATTCCTTCTAGAACTCATTTAAAACTTAAATAACACCAAAACGGCT
Source organism: Catonia carolina (assembly GCA_035578175.1). Classification (NCBI taxonomy): domain Eukaryota; kingdom Metazoa; phylum Arthropoda; class Insecta; order Hemiptera; family Achilidae; genus Catonia; species Catonia carolina. Next base: position 17,250,485 of record JAQMRL010000015.1, read on the forward strand.
TAATATTTTGAAAAAATAAGCTAAATAAAAGTTGTAGGTTATTCAATTTACTATTAAATCCTCTACTTACATGATATAATACTGGAACGTGTGATGGAACAGTCTCACTTGAAGTATCAGCGGCCGAGAGTCTTGCGCGCTATTCTCAAGTACCTCTTTACATAACGTCGCATCCACCGTCATGTTGGTCTTTGGTCTTCTTCACTTGTTCTATTTAATTTTTTAATTATGGTAGTTTTCAAGTTTTTCCTCAGAATTGCGAATTTTTTTAGCCCTCAATCTGTTAGTTACAGGGCTAAAATAAATAGTTCTGTTTCTTATCACATGGTCAGTCAATTAAATGACTGAATCATTAAAGAACAGAAGAGGTAGAGGTGTAAAAGATACTAATCAGAGATATCTCCTCTGAAAGTAATGAATTTAATTATGCAGCCACACCCTGTGATGAATGAAGTGAAAGTGTCATTTGCAGAGTGGAAACTATATGCTTTTCAGAGGGCCGGCATGCTGATAAGTGTACTTTTTGAGGAAGGTAATGGTAAACCACCTCACTCCTCAATTTACTTAGTAAAACCTCTACAGGTTCAAACCAGCATTCATTGAATAAAGTCATTATTAATATCACATGCGTTTGTAAGAACCAGCCCTAAGGTTAGTAAAATGTACAGGATTAATACTTTTGTCGATTCCTTGGAAAAAGCAATGCGGTCTGCGGTGACATTCCTTTTAAATTATTATCTATAACGTAAAATAATTGATAAGGAATTCCCGACAAATACCATTACCCCTGATTTTTATTTTCTGATAAAAACAAACCGAGATAAATATGACAATGAAGCACACAGAATTCTATCATAACTGAATTGTTTCTATTTAAATAAAGACGTCACATACTCGTTTGAATTAAAGACAGAAAACAAAAATGATTTTAAAATTTAATCATCTATTCCTTCTAGTATTTTTATTTAAAAAAATGGAAGGAAATGGAATCGAGAATAAAAAATGTAAAGAATGGACATCGGTAGAAATAAATGAGAAAAATATAACGGAAAAATTTCAAAACGGAAGTATTTTAGTGAATAATTTAACGATGTATGAGAAAGATGAAATTTTAAAAACCGGTAATTCAACCGTTAAAGTTTGTGGTTGTTTAAAAAATAATTGCATCCGAAAATGTTGTCAAGAAAATGAGATATACGTGATAGAAGATTCAGAATTCATGTGTGCAAAGGTGAATAATACGAATCTGATTGAATTTAAGTTAAAGAATTTGTCATTTTATGAAGATTCTAAATCGATAACGCTTAACAAAGACCCAGATCTTCAAGTATTATATGATCAAGTACTAGAAAATTATTGTGAAGGCACTGGAGAAGTATATGTGTTGGAATCATTTGAATATTACATCCAAACCGATGGACGAATCCAAACTGTAGATAATGATAATAAAACGCTAGTTATTGAAATTGATGATTATTATTGTTTGGAAACAATTCGAACACAAGAGGATTTATTCGAGAATATTTCAGTCGGTGAAAATACATTAGCGTTGATCCAGTGTATTCCGAACGAAGGGAATTCAATCTTTGCTGCGAGTACTAAAAAACCATCGACGGCAGATTGGGAAAGGATGCACTCTTGGTGGAGTGTAATTTCAGTGTTGATTTCGAGTCCTTTCCTGGTGGTCACATTTTTATTACATTGTATTGTACCGAAATTACAAAATGTCAATGGACTTAGTTTGATGTGTCAAATTTTCAACATTGCCACTGTCTATGCAATGATCATTTTATGTAAGGTGTTTTTTCATCAAATATTCTCATCGAATCTACTCTGTCTGTCTGTAGGTAAGGTCAAATTATTTTATCTATTTATATATAAAGTTCGATGTATGTGTGTGCGTGTATGTATGTGTGTGTGTATGTTCCCCTTTATATCCTAAATTACTGAACCAATTTTTCTGCAGTTTTTTTATGTTGTAACTATGATGCCGGTGCAGGTTTGAGGCTATTGAAACCCTTAAAAAGTTAGCCTTAAAGGGTTGAAAATAATGTTTATATCCTACATTAAGGCTTTTATGAGATTAGATAAAAAATATATATTATTTTATTAAACATCCTATGTAGGATTTTTAAACAGCCGTATTATTTAAAATTGAAATATATATTTTTCTAACCACCAGAATACGGTAACATAAAACAATTACCAATGTTTATAGCGCTTTCGTGTATCTTGTACACATCTTCAGTAAATTAAAATCTATATCAAGTCAAAATTTAAAACTTCCTGCTCCTACCATGGTAGATAAGGAAACTTGATAACTCCTTATCTACCATGGTAGGAGCAGGAAGTTTTAAATTTTGACTTGATATAAATTTTAATTTACTGAAGATGTGTACAAGATACACGAAAGCGCTATAAACATTGGTAAGTGTTTTATGTTACCGTATTCTGGTGGTTAGAAAAATATATATTTCAATTTCAAAAAATATATAATATTTTATAAATAGATAAACCCATCGGGTTGGTCTAGAGGTAAAGTCGTCGCCAAAATCAGCTGTTTAACAGCTGATTTTCGGAGACGAAGGTTCCTAGTTCAAATCCTAGTAAAGGTAGTTACTTTTATACGGATCTGAATACTAGACAGTGGTTACCGGTGTACTTTGATGGTTGGGGTTTAATTAACCATACTCTCTCAGGAATGGTCGGCTTGGGTCTGTACAAGACTACACCTCATTTACACGTCGCTTTGTACTCCCACTACAACGATGCCTCGCCTACTAACGCCACGAGATGCACTATTGCGTATTCATACATCACGCTAAGATAACTTAGATCCAGTATACCTTCTCTGATTAGGTTTTTAGGAAAATAAGATGTTATGCTATACAATATAGATGAGCTACAATATATAGCTATATACAAATAAATCTTATATTGAACAGATATCTTGCAGTTATTTTATCTTACACCTCATTGTCACAGTGAAGAAAAATGACAATTTTTAAACCCATTTTTCCGAAAACGCACAATTTACAAACTGTAACTTTAAAAAATCATAAAAAAATTATTATTTAAGATACAGAAATAAAAAATAAATTTGAAAATTTTCAGCAGACTGTCCTTTGTTGCATGAAGTAAAAACCTCATTTTTACAATTTTAACCTTAAGATTTTAACTTTTTTTTATAAAATGGGTCACATACTTTTGTCGTAAAATGGATACTATAGGATGGAATCTGCCCATAACAGACAGGTGGAGTGTCAAATTATTTACACTCAATCTGTTCGTTGCAGGGCTAAAATAAATAGTTCTGTTTCTTATCGCATGGTCAGTCAATTAAATGACTGAATCATTTAAGAACAGAAGAGGTAGAGGTTTAAAAGACACTAATCAGAGTTATCTTCTCTGAAAGTAATGAATTTCATTGTACAGCCAGACCCTGTGGTGAATGAAGTGAAGGTGTCATTTACAGAGTGGAAAATATGTGCTTTTCAGAGGGCTCGGCATGCTGATAAGCGTACTTTTCCACTCATTGAGGAAGGCAATGGTAAACCACCTCACTCCTCGTTTTACTTAGTAAAACCTCTAGAGGTTCAAACCAGCCTTTCGGCTGTTGACCTAAACAACAGGATGGAATATGATAAACTCCCGTTATTTTACCGATTTCGATGGAAAGAAAAAACTGAAAATTATAATACCGCTAATTACCGCTAAACTAAGCGTTGTAAAAAAAAAGTTCGAAATAAAAGTCGTAACTTATTATGTGTTCTACAACTTTGATTCTATACACTTATGCTCTAGAATGCATAACCCTTAGGTACTAGCCTGGAAGCCCAATATCACCCATTCGTCATCATAGTTCTTTAAACTCAAATATCTCCGCAACTATTCATTATATTCTAACGGGATTAGTTTAATTAAATAGAAACTTTTTTCTTCTTTCATTTGATATATCTTGTATATTTGTACGATGAAAATTGACGACGTGGTGTTACGCGAAAAAAATGTATTTTTTTTGAACAGCCAGTACTAAAATTTGAACGTTTTTATCCATAACTTTTCAACAAAAAACCGTATTTGTTTGGGAATAACATCATCAGTTAGTTTAAAATGTAAGAATCGAAATCAATAAATTAAAAGTGCCGGCGACAAATTTTATGACCCTAAAATCGAACAAAGAAGGTTAACACTACCCGTCTCGTCTACCCCTCGTTTAAACCTCTCATTTAGCGTCAAAATAAACGATAACAAATTTTGATTTATGCTATCCTGTTTAGAAAAGGATAATTCACAAAGCAACAGGCGCAAAAGAGATAGAACTTGCATAGAAGACAAGTAAATAAAAATTGAAAAGACACCACATAATTTTTAGGAGGTTTTTTCGCCATTTCTTTCATCTAGCACTTTACTTTGTTGAACAAAAAGTGTGATATCTTTTGAAAGCGTCAATCAATTTGCAATATCTAAAAATTGTTTTTTTTCGCAATGAATTGCTTTATTTATGCATATATAGCTAAACACATTTTTTACTGATTTTGTGACACTTTTTTGTACTAAAGTGATATTACTAAAAGAAAATATTTTTTCTTAAATTTCAATTTTTATTCTGGTCGTAAATGAAAACGGAAAAAATTGGTTTTAACGTTGTTCTAATAACAAATTCTTTAAAAATAATTGGTAATTTTTTGAATTTTTTAGAAATGAAACTGAATGAAATAAAAGAGTTTTTATTAGGCGTAAAATGACAGTCCGCGTGATCGTTAAAAATCTCCGTTCTCGTCGGGTTAAGGCCATAATCTTGAAAACACCATTGTTTTCTACACGAGGACAGCCTCCCCAAGAATTTCAGCAGCTATGGCGCTTATCCTATCTTGTAAAGCATAAAAAATATAGTAAATGAAATTAAGAAAAACTATCGTAGGAGCCGTTCTCGAGATATTTTGCACACACACACACACACACACACACACACACACACACACACACACACACACACACACACACACACACACACACACACACACACACACAATAGAATAATTGGTAAAGATAGGTGTTTTGGGTTCAGGGGACGTCAAATTGTGTATTTTCGGATAAAAATTCGATTTCGAAAAAATTGACATGAAAGCAATACCTTTCTCCCTAGTTACTCCAACAGGGCAAGAGAAAGTACAAATTAAGTTTTAAAAAATGGTAATCAACGTTATGCCCATAACAGGCAGATGGAATATTAAATTATTTGCAATCGATCTGTTGGTTCCAGGGCTTCAAAAAAATAGTCCTGTTTCTTATCACATAGTCAGCAAATTATATGACTGAACTATTTAAGAAAGAAAGGTAGAGGTGTGAAAGACACAAATCAGAGTTATTTCGTCTGAGAGTAATGAATTTCACTGTACAGCCCAGACCTTATGCTGAATGAAGTAAAAATATCATTTGTAGGTTGGAAAGTGAGTGCTTTTCGGAGGGCCGGGCATGCTGATAAGCATACTCTTTCAACTCAGTGAGGAAGGCAATAAACCACCTTACTCCTTGTTTTTATTTAGTAAAACCTCTAGAGGTTCAGTCTTTCAGCTGTTGACCTAAACAACAACAATAATCAATGTAGGTAATTCTTAATAAAAATGTATTTTTTAAAATTTTTATTAATTATCAGCAACAAATCAGCCGTAATCGGCTGGTTTGAACCTCTAGAGGCTTTAATAATTAAAACGAGGAGTGTTACCTCACTTCTCGTTATAAATGCCTTCCTCACTGATTTAAAAAGTATGTTTATCTGGATTTTGAGCCATCTCAAAAGTATCTATCTTCCATCCTGCAAAATTACACCTTCACTTCATTCACCCCAGGGTCTGGCTGTATAATGAAATTCATTACTCTCAGAGGAGATAACTCTGAGTAGTGTCTTTTACACCTCTACCTCTTCTGTTCTTAAACACTTCAGTCATATAATTGGCTGACTATGTGATAAGAAATCCAACTATTTTTTTAGCCCTGGAACTAACAGATCAAGTGCAAATAATTTAACTCTCCACCTGCCAGTTGTGGGCAAGTAAAGGAATAAAAAATTGTAAAAAAATAACAATTTTTAAAATGTATTAGTGAATGTCATTAATCTGGTCTAATTTTTTTAAAAATTTTGCCAATTTGTTTTCTTTAAATATTATTGAAGTTACTACTTACATATTTTAGCACGCCTGGACTGTATTTTCTTTTACGACTTTAAGGTCGCATCAACATCCGCCTTCAACCAAAAAAGTGTTATTTTTGCCCCTAATTTTATTTTTAAATGAAAACTAACTTTGTTAAATGCTTAACTAAGTTATTTTTACTTTCTCTTGCCTATACGAATATATAGGAAGGAAAGAAGGCATTGTTTGCAGTCGATTTTTCGAAATCGAGTTTTCACCAGATATACATGTCATTTATTCGTATCGGTGGACATGAGTCTTTCTTAAAAATAAATGTAATATGTCTCGATTTGGCGTTATTTATCTTAATTTTCCATTTCTTACACCAGTTCTCAACTATGTCTAATGTCTAAAAAACGCTCTGCACCCAAGAGAACGCTTTGTTCTTATTAAAGTGGTGATTTTTCCTCGACATGCACCGACCAACTTCCTCGTTTGTTATTGTTAAATTCCTTTTCGCTGGTCATTGGTTGTATTATCTCCACGAGGTACTTGAAGCTATAGACTTTCCTAATTTAACCGTATTGTTAAGTCTTTAAGTGACTCGGGACTATTTTGATGTTTGTTATTATATATTTAGTTTTCTTGAAGGAAATCTGTAGTTCCGCTTTTTCTCTCTTGCCATGTTAATAAAGAGAGACATAACTTAAGTTTATTCATTTGACGCTATAATGTAAAGTAATCAGGGGAAGGAAAAACCAATTCTGATAAAAACAAACCGAGAAAGATAAGAAAGACAATGAAGGCAACAGAATTCTATCATAACTGAATTGTTTCTATTGAAATAAGGACGTCACATATAACGTAGGCTCGTTTAAATTAACGACAAAAAACAAAAATGATTTCAAAATTTAATCATTTATTCTTTCTAGTAATTTTATTAAAAATAATCGAAGGAAGTGGATTCGAGAATAAAAGATGTAAAGAATGGACATCGGTAGAAATAAATGAGAAAAATATAACGGAAAAATTTCAAAACGGAAGTATTTTAGTGAATAATTTAACGATGTATGAGAAAGATGAAATTTTGAAAACTGATGAAAATTCAACGGAAGTTTGTGGATGTTTGAAAAAGAATTGCATTCGAAAATGTTGTCAAGAAAATGAGATATATGTTATGCAAGATTTTCTATTCATATGCGCTCAGGTGAATAATACGAATTTAATTGAATTTAAGTTGAAAAACTTGTCAATTTATGAAGATTCTAAACCGATAACGCTAAACAAAGAACCAGATCTTCAGGTATTATATGATCAAGTACTGCAAAATTATTGTGAAGGCACTGGAGAAGTATATGTGTTGGAATCTTTTGAATATTACATCCAGACCGACGGTCGAATACAAACGGTAGATAATGATAATAAAACGCTAGTTATTGAAATTGATGATTATTATTGTTTGGAAACAATTCGAACACAAGAGGATTTATTCGAGAATATTTCAGTCGGTGAAAATACATTAGCGTTGATCCAGTGTATTCCGAACGAAGGGAATTCAATCTTTGCTGCGAGCACTAATAAACCAACGACGACAGATTGGGAAAGGATGCACTCTTGGTGGAGTGTAATTTCAGTGTTGATTTCGAGTCCTTTCCTGGTGGTCACATTTTTATTACATTGTATTGTACCGAAATTACAAAATGTCAATGGACTTAGTTTGATGTGTCAAATTTTCAACATTGCCACTGTGTATGCAATGATCATTTTATGTAAGGTGTTTTTTCATCAAATATTCTCATCGGATCTACTCTGTCTGTCTGTAGGTAAGGTCAAATTATTTTATTCTTTAATAAACTATAAATGATTTACTTCTCAAAAACCACGCCGTAGTTTCAAATAATCCGAAACAAATTCTTATTATTATAACACGTTTTAAAATTAAAACTAAGTAATTTAATGACAAAATATTTTTATAATAGGCTTCTAAACAAAGAACTCTGATGTGAAACACTCAAAACTTTCTTTTACCAATGTAAATATAGCCTATTTTTAATCATAAGTGAACAGTGACAATAAACACATATTTTTTTTTATTTAACGTCTGACTGTTTTGCAATTGCAAACCTATTTTGATTTTAATCAAGAGTGAATGACGTAAAATGAAAATCAATCTCTGTTGAACTTTGATATTTCAATGAGAAAAATAGAGAAAATTACTGATTTTGATGATAGATTAAGTCCAGTAGAAAAAAAATTCATGAAATAAAAGTAGAAGGTTTTTCAATATCCTACAATTTTAATTTCGACTTTCTGTCAATTTTTGGTCTGTTTTGATCTATTTAAAACTAAATTTTGAAAAGTTTATGTTTGTTTCTTTTTGACCTATTGTACATGATTCGCTTCAGAAGTAAATTCTCTACAAGTTTTATTTAAGTCGTTTACATGTTTTTTACCCATTTAAAAAAGTTATTGTTTAGGTCAACAGCCGAAAGTCTGGTTTGAACCTCTAGAGGTTTTACTAGGTAAAACAAGGAGTGAGGTGGTTTACTGTGCCTTCCTTACTGAGTACAAAAGTAGCCTATGCTTATCAGCATGCCAGGCCCTCTGAAAAGCATCTACTCTGCACCCTGCAAATAACACCTTCACTTCATTCACCACAGGGTCTGGCTGTATAATGAAATTCATTACTCTCAGAGGAGATAACTCTGAGAAGTGTCTTTACACCTATACCTCTCCTAATATTTGTGTACGTTGCAATCTGTTCAATTCAGAACAATAAGCAACCCCATGACCCAATGAGATGAGGATGATATGTATGACGTGTATATGAGGTGCAGTCTTGTACTGACTCAGGCCGACCATTCCGTTCTTCTGTTCTTAAATAGTTGAGTCATATAATTGGTTGATAATTGGTCCATGTGATAAGAAACACTCATTTTTTGTACCCCTGGAACTAGCAGATCAAGTGCAAATAATTTTGAGTAATTTTAAGTAGATTAACAAAGTAATCTACTTAAAACCTAAAGAAAACATGTTTTTCGAGACCGAATTTTGCGTATTTGATCAGATATCTAAGAAATGACTTGTTACAGACGTGGGACACATTTTATTAATTTTTTTCAGATTATTTTGCCTAAAATATATTCAATTAACAACCTTAATTTTTGCAATTCCAATTTGCGAACATCTTCCCAATAACGTCGACGTCTCAATTGACTGATCAACGTTTCTCATTCCGTCCTAGCCCGGTCTTTTTTTTGCGTCCAGGAGACTCCAGGAGGAATATAGGACATGTCAGTTATAACACCTGAATTAAATATAAGAATCACACAATGTATCACTACTATCAAGAAAGAAATACTTGTACGCTACAAAAAGTTTCACCAATCAAGTAATTTTTCAGATTTTTTTTTAAAGGAATGCAAATTATCACAACATTTTAAAAATTGGGGTAATTTATTCATAAATTTTCTCCCTGCATAAGTAGGTTTTGGTTCAAACAATTTTGTGGAGGATTAGCCACATAATAATCATTTCTGTTTCTCGTGTTATGATTGTGAGCATTGAAATCTGCATAAAATTATTTTGCCTAACGTACATAATCACCTCAAAGATGTAAAGAGAGGGAACTGTAAGCAATTTAAGCTCCTTAAATAGTGGCCTGCATGAGGTTAGCTAGTTAGCTCCCACCATACACCTAATAGCTTTCTTTTGAATTTTAAAAACCCTATTCATATTACCCATGCTAGAATTACCCCATACTAAGATACCATAACGGATATGAGACAGAATGAGGCCATGATAAGCTGCCATTAGTAATTTTTTATCATTTAATCTGGCAATTAGTTTTAATGCAAATACCCCAGATGAAATTTTACTACAAACTTGATTGGTATAAAAGTCCCAAGATAAAAATATATCTAGAAATACTCCTAGGAACTTCACTGTTTCTATAAGCTCTAAACTATTATTATGAATAAATACAACCACTTCTCTACTTTCTTTAACGTTATGTTTGTTTTTTTGACACTTTTAATTGAAATTTAGCATCTGTTATTTAATTAATATAACAATTTCTAAATGTGAAGCTAATATTCCAAAACTTGATTTACTTGATGGAGCGTGCAGTCATCACTACAGTCCTACAGTTGGCCAAGAGATATCTTGGCCAGAGGCGCTTCAAACGTCTGCGCTGAGTACCCGGTATCGCCCTAGTGTACATGTTTTGTATGAGAGGGTGTCATGTAGTTCAAATTTGTCATGCATCGTCTTGTATAGTTGTTTCGCGACATCAATTACGTATGGGATTTGTATATCTTTGTGCAACATCGAGTTTGTGATGTAAAAGGGGCATTGGGTTACCGTTCGTAGAATCTTGTTCTGATTCGCTTGTGTACGTTTCGTGTGTGAAGGTTTAGCAGATCCCCAAAGTTGAACTCATATGTCCAGATTGTTAATTTGTGTGTCATGATTAATTTAGAACGTCTATCGAGTAAGCGTTTCAGTTGATAGAAGCGTGTTTTGAGTTTGTGGTGTGTGTGTGTGTAACATGTGCGTTCCATGTAAGTTTTCTGTCCAAGTGTAAGCCTAAGTAGCGTGTTTGAGTAGTGTGAGGTAGCGAAATATTATTAATGTAAACGGTTGGATTGTTTGTTTTTGAACTGCAAATACTGACAGTTTTTCCCATTAATTGTTAATAACATTTGATTCAAGAACTGTACTACGAACTCAATGTTAACATGTGTATTTACTTCAAGAGCATCTACCAGTGAACTGTTACTGATTACTGAAGTATCATCAGAAAACCGTCTAATCAATACCCTCAGAGACCCTCAGAAACTATATACTCCGCCGTTCTGCCTCCCCGAAATAGACACAAACACTGCCGTTGCTTAATGCCCGAGCTAAATGATACACCCTAAACCACCCTCATGGCCGATCAGGAACTGCGTTATCTCGTACGACACTTCCCCATGGGCCATACCCTACCATTCTTGTAACTTCGGTTTGTAGAGTCTGTCTACGCTAAGAGTACTCCGACGTGGGCAACCAACAATACAAGTGAGCATGCGTATTAATTAAAAATACGCACAGCATGATCAAAAACTAAATTCCATACAACACTGATTCACTCTAAGCTTAATATAATAAAAACATGTTCAATATTCATTTGTTAGAAAATGTTTTATTAATTTAACATTAGTTTAATACTAAAATTTTACTATTGTTACTCTTATATTGTTATTTTTCGTTATATTATTTACTATAACCCACCGGGTTGGTCTGGAGGTAAAGTCGTCGCTAAAATCAGCTGTTTAACAGCTGATTTTCGGAGACGAAGTTTCCTGGTTCAAATCCTAGTAAAGGTAGTTATTTTTATACGGATTTGAATGCTAGACAGTGGTTACCGGTGTACTTTAATGGTTGGGGTTCAATTAACCATACTCTCTCTCAGGAATGGTCAACCTGAGTTTGTACAAGACTACACCTCATTTACACGTCATAGGCCTACACATCATTCTCATATCATTGGGTCATGGGGTTGCTTATTGTTTTGAATTGAACAGATTGCAACGTACACAAATTAGGGATTACAAAAAAATTACTATTATTACATTATTATTTATGATTAGTGGGTTTTTATTATACTCAATTTTATTTTTGGTCACAAGTAATGTAATGCGCTTGAATGATAACAAGAGAGTAAGCAATTCCAGTGATTCGCTGTTCATCATTTCAGATTGTTTATTTTGTTTCACTAAAATTAATGTCTGTGACTAGTTTAATACAACTGTTTGCACTTACCAGTGTTTAACTCATTTTTAGTTTTATCAGTTATCTTTTGGAATTATACTGGTCGTTTCGATTTTCTTCGTAGACTGAAGTTGAAAAGTTTTCAAAGCTGTTTTGTTAACATGCGTGATAGTTAATGTGTTGAGTTTTTGAAACTTAAAAGCGGTAAACATTAAAAAGTAGAAAAAATTGTTTTGTTAAATGTAATAGTTAAAATAATTAATTAAGGAGTCTCTTTATGAAACTACAATAATTACAAGTAATCAGAACGGTATAATTGAAAACGCTTAAAGGATAATGTTTATTTTAGCTGGATGTAGATATTTTTATGATGGAACGTAGTGCAAGATAATTGTCAGGCGGAGAGGTAGATACGCGGTAACTATTGTATAACTTTCGTTTACAACCTACAGGCGCTTGCCTCTCGCGGAGTACTCTTACAGTAGATAGACTGTACACAAAAATTAGCATATACAGAGTGTTCAATTTAAAACAGAACCCAACTCTTAGTTCAGTGTGTAAATAACAATTTATTGACAAACACTTACATTACGAAATTACAGCAGATGTTGAAAATGTTGTCCATCCATTTCAATGCACTTATCAACACGTTTCACCATGTTCCTGGCCACTCTTTTCAGCTTTTCTCTGTCTATCTCATTAATAGCATTAGTAATGTTTGTCTTCAATTCCTGTAGGGTATGAGGATTGCTCCTGTAAACAATTTCTTTTAAGTAGCCCCACAGAAAGAAGTCAAGGCTAGACAGATCAGGGGATCGTGGTGGCCACAATCCTGTTGAAATGATCCTTCCATCAAAAAATTCCTGTAGCATCTCCATACTAGAGCGAGCTGTATGGCAAGTGGCACCGTCCTGTTGCAGCCAGCAGTAACGCTCACCCTCTTGCAGTAAGGCTATGAACTGTTGGATAATGTCTTGGTAGACGGCAGCATTCACAGTTGTTTCAAAAAACAAAGGTCCTATTATTCTTCGCCTTGAAACCGCACACCACACGCCTATTTTTTGTGGGTGTAGAGGAGATTCAATGAAAATGTGCGGGTTGTCAGTACCCCAGGTCCTGTAGTTCTGGCTACACAAATATATGCATTTTCCAAAATAAATACATTTAGTACAAGCTAATGAGCAACGGGTTCTGTTTCAAATTGAACACCCTATACTATAGTACTATAGACTATAGGTACTAACTTTACTTTTTGGTGCCAAGTAACCCATACCTTTCTCACACAATCACCAGTTTATAACCTTTATTATTATTTTATCGCAATATAAACATAAATGAATTAATATTTATGTGTGTTATGGCAGGTGTTCCACTCTGGTGTTTTCTACTGCAATTTCCATCAAATATTTAAGTGCGAGAGATATTCAAGTTTGTTCAAGATTTCAATTATTTTATTTCTGGCCTAGAGGATAACATTCTACCGTACAATTTATCTAAAAATTGTTCAGAAGATAATGTAAATTGTTTAAAAAGTTTTCTGTATTATTAAAGAATACAAAAATAAATTTGTCTACATAAACTCTTTAATTTTTTACATTGTAAGGAAATAATTCCCGTATCCGAGTTTCAACTGATCCTCATCATTACGTAACCTGTGAAGCCAAAAAAGTGCAAGGGTTTCCAAGAAATATGTCCGCCTGTATGTGCATGCGTGTGTAATTCACGCTGTAGCAAAAAATACTGGTCAAATTGTTCTGAAATCCTAGTAAAGGTAGTTAATTTTAACGGATTTGAATGCTAGACAGTGGTTACCGGTGTACTTTTATGGTTGGGATTCAATTAACCATACTCTTTCAGGAATGGTCGGCCTGAATCTGTACAAGACTACATCTTATTTACACGACATACATATTATCCTAATATCATGGGTCATGGGGTTGCTTATTGTTCTGAACTGAACAGATTGCAACGTACACATATTACGAATTAAAAAATTGTTCTGAAATTTGAAAGTTAAGTTTCTTTCACCAACCCGATATAGTTTGATTCCCTGTGTAGCCCTGAAGTTAAGGATAATTTACTCCGGTTCTTTTTACTTCTTCACCGTCTTCTTTCCGAGGGAGGTGGAGGGGTTTTGGAGTACAGATCAAGTGGCCAAGCGGGGGTTTTGGTTTGTAGGCGGTTACGGTATCCTTGGGACTGGACGAGGACGCCCCAATTGAGTCTACTATTATTTCCCATCGTGGGGAAGTGTACAGTAGTACAGTAGTACTATAGTCTATTCCAGTTAAGTTGGCAGTGCCTACAAAATAAATTCCGATTCACAGGCGGTGCACGAAGGAACAGTTCAAACCGCATTTTGATAGAGATCTACCCACACGTAGAGGTAAAACTTGAAGTAACTTTATAAGAAACTTTAAAAATGAAAATAATTAAATTAAATTTTTGTTGCTTCGTCCAGCGAGTTGCTAATCGTGTTAACTCTGTTTCACTTTTTAGTTGGAAATCTGACTTGACCAGTAATTTTCTTTTCCTTAATTATTCTGTAAACTGATCGTTCAGAGACGCCTATCATTGCTGAAGTTTTTGCTACAATTTTAATAATTGTTATATTAGCATGTTCAGTTTTAAAAGATTTCAAAGCATTTATAATTAATAGTTTTTGTTTAGAATTAATGCCTTGTCCGCGCTTGTTTCGTTTAACCGGAGAATCCATTATTATTGATTTAAGAGAATGTAACTACGAACTAATAGTACTACTTCTTAAAATTAAAACAACACAATAACAACAAATATTAGTATCATACGTTTTAAAATATCACAAACACTATTATAATAAGAATTAACACTAATATTAACACAATGTAGTATGTACTACACTATTCGAATGCAGAAGCAAAACTGATATAATTGCATGTATAGGCCTACAAGTGAAACGGTCGTTGTGTTCAACACAAACAACCAATGAGCAGTTGCCGTCCCACATTCCACACCAATGAATCTACTGACAACTTAACTGGAATGAACTATAGTTTTACTGTAGCCTCGGATGAAACAAAAAATATTAATCTAATTAACTATACATCTAAAGAAGGCCGCTAAATCATTCTGATCACGCTGGTATTGTGATAAGGATACTTTTCCCCTTAGTGAGGAAGGCATTTTTGTAAACCTCCTCTTTTTTGTTTTACTTAATAAAGCCTCTAGAGCAGTGGTTCCCAAACTTATTTAACCACGCCCCCTTCTGTCGAGCAGAAAGCTAACCACGCCCCCTTACACAATTTTATGTGATAATGAAAAAAACAAGTATTACATTGAATAACCGTGCATTTATTTTTTTATAACATTAAAAGTTGCAGTTAAAATTAAACAAGGAGAAAGCAAAATTGACCAGTGAGATGGATGACTTAGCATTAATTTTTATGATTCACTATTCTTGGTTGATTATTAGAAAGTGCCCAATGTAAATCATTACCAACATCAAGTTTTTCCCGATACATTGTCTTTATTGCAACAAGTGCTGAAAACACTTATTTGGACAAATAGGTGTTTGAAAAAGGTATATACAATCGCAATGCTTGCTTTGATATACTAGGGTACACTTTGTAATACGAGGTGTGGCTATTAAATAACGAGACTGACATTGTAAAAATTTTTATTTTTATTTTATACATAATCACTTATTGTCACCTTCAGTATAGACTCCTTCTCTATCCCTACAATGCTCCATGCGAATTTTCCATCGTTGGAAACAGTGCTGCAAGTCATCTTCTGTCAGCTCCTTCAGGACACGTGCCGCTTTCTCTTTTACAGCTTCCACAGACTCAAATCTTGTCCCTTTCAATGCAGATTTCACCTTAGGGAACAGGTAGAAGTCACATGGTGCAAGATCTAGTGAATAAGGTGGATGTTCTAACACTGAGTTGCTGTACTTGGCTAGGAACCTCTTGAAAGATAACGCGGAATGAGCTGGCGCTTTGTCTTGGTGAAGAACCCATGATTTGTCCTTCCATATTTCGGGGCGTTTTTTCCTTACTACTTAACGTAGTTTAGAAAGTATCTCAAGGTAGTGATATTGATTAATTGCTTGACCTTCAGGAACCCAGTGAAGGTACACAATCTCTTGGATATAAAAAAACAGTCATTATTGCTTTAAATTTTGACTTGCTCATTCGAGCTTTTATGGCTCTCGGTGAAGTTCAGCTCTTCCAGTGCATGGATTGGCGCTTCGTTTCCGGATCATTAGTAAAAAACCACGTTTCATCACATGTTATTATCGTTTCCAAAAAAAATTGGGTAAATTTCAATCGCGTACAAAGTGTCAGTACAAACATTTTTGCGAGCTTCATTTCAAACATTTCTGAGTAGCACGTGTCCTGAAGGAGCTGACAGAAGATGACTTCCTGCACTGTTTCCAACATTGGAAAATTCGCATGGAGCGTTGTAGGGATAGAGAAGGAGTGTATATTGAAGGTGACAATAAGTGATTATGTATAAAATTAAAATTAAATATTTTACAACTTCAGTCTCGTTATTTAATAGCCACACCTCGTAGATGCTTAACCTCGACTTGTGAATCGCAACGCTATCTCGAGTTCCCGCGCCCCCTTGATTTGTCTTCACGCCCCCTCCCCAATTTGGGAACAATTGCTATAGACGTTCAAACCAGCCTTTTGGCTAATGACCTTTTTTGATCGATAAAATTATTAATACATATTTAGTTACTCGTATATATATCACACACACACACACTCACATATTTATCTATCACAATCGATAAAACCGTGATAAAAGAAACCGGTGATAATAATATTAAGTCCATAGTTCAACAAACTTATTCATGATAACGATTTAGGAACACAAAATAGATAATTATCTTCCTCACCATAAACCTAGAAAAAAGGGAAATGGATTTGTTCCAAATTTAAGGAATTAAAAGGAAATCAATATTCAGTTTATCTGTTATTACCTATTTCCTCTGTCAAATTGAACAAAGAATCGAGGAGTATTAAGAGCCACGTCACTGAATGGCAAGTAAAACTAACAAAACGCAGTCGTAGCAGACTCACGAAAAAAGTGCCCGTCATGAAAGAAGTTCTCTGAGAAGACCAAATCCCGCTCAACCAATTTAAATCACACGGCCTATTTCTGTTTTATTAGTTATTTTAAATTATAAAGTCTATTTTTTTTGTGTCATCAGTCTCTCAAATGGTTTGATGCAGTTCTCTGAGCCGTTTTACCTTGCGCAAGTCGTTTCATATCTACATACCTGTAACACCCTACATCTTTTGTAGTTTGCTTTGTATATTCTAATCTTTGCCTCCCCCTACAATTCACTCCCTCAATATTACCCTCCATTATTGATAGACCAATACCTACCTGGATGTCTTAAGATATGTCCCACTAGAATATCCCTTCTTCTGGTAAGATGCTTCCATATACTTCTTTTTTCATCCACTCGTCTAAGAACCTATAAATTACTTATTTTGTTCCCCCACCTAATCTTTAAAATTTTCCAATAACACCACATTTCAAAAGCTTCTATCTTCTTCTTTTCTAGAGCCCCTATCACCCACTTTTCACTCCCGTATAATGCTACACTCCAAACATAATTTTTTAAGAAATTAATCCTAATCATAAGTCAATGTTTGAAGTTAGTAAACTGTTTTTAATTTCAAAGGCTTTTCTGGCTTGAGCAATCCTACTTTTGTTATCAATTGTACTTTTACCATCCTTTGTTATTTTACTGCCTAGATAGCAGAATTCCCCAACTTCCTGTATGTTTTCGTTGCCTACTTTTAAATTTCCCAGCTCTTCTAAACCACTCTTGCTGCTGTTCAACACTTTCATTTTGTTCGTATTAATTTTCGTTGTCTTGGCTAACAATACGATTCATCGGCGAGTCTCATCATTTTTATTGTTTCTTCTTGAATTTTGATTCCTGCGTCAAATTTTTCCTTCACTTCATTTATAGCCTCTTGTATATACAAGTTAAAAAGTAGTGGTGACAATGAACATCCTTGTCGTATACCTTTTCTTACGGCAGCTTCTTTTTCATACCCCTTAATTCTCAACAGAGCCGTTTGATTCTTATACAGACCGTAGGTAACTTTCTTTTCTTTGTGTTTGCAAATACAAATGCTTTGTATTTTTTTATATAGCAAAAGTCTGTAAAGTTGGCACAATACTGTTGTAAAATGCATGGTTCAATCGAAAAATCATTTCCCAATCTTTACGTGGAGACAAAATAACAGTATTTTTAAGCGGAGATTGTACTTTGTATTTCACCAATGTTAAATTTGTTATTTTTAGGTACATTTTTCGTAGGATTGGTAAAATATAGTGAAATTAAACTTTACACACCATAGATGTCGGGTTTTTTCTCGAGCTACTGACCTTTTTTCAATTTAATCTTTGGACAATACCATTTAAAAAAAAAATACGAATAACATAACATTTTTACAAATTGTTTTCTACGTGTTTTGCGTATTACTAATTTTTGGAGCACCTCAGGAAGTCATAAAAATATCGGTATATGTAGATCTACAAGATAATTAACTGGTAAAATTTCAGCATTGTAGGTTTATTGGTTTCTGAGAAAAATGAACCTAGTGTTAAAAATCTAAATTTACGGGAAAACGCAAGAAACAAGAAGGCAGAAATCAAAAAGAAACTGAACACAAACAAGTAAATTTCCCATAAACTGTTGTTTAGAAAGTTGAACCAACAGCTGAGAATACAAAAAAAACTGTGATGCAGTTTTTTTTAAAAATCGAAATTTCGATTATTGGTTTTTTATGTTTTTCAATAGTTTAGGCGTAGATCTACCAGAAAAACGTTAAATTACGTCAAAAAAGTTTTTTAACGAAAAATTAAGTTTTTATCAAGTTTACACAGGAAAATTATTATGTTACCAAAAAGGAATATTTTCAAAATTTTATACCGCTCGTTTTAGTACAAAGAGAATTTTAGTTTTTAAAATATCTGCATCACAGTTTTTTTGTATTCTGTCTATTTTTATATGTTGCTAGTTTGTGTACGTGACATCCTATCGGACTATCTACCTGCATTGACAGACTGCATTGTCAATTCAGGTAGACAGTCAGATTCAGGCAATATGGGTAGTAGCGCCCACCCCCCGGCATTACCCATCTATTTTTCAAAATTCTAAAAATTCTACCCCAACATTGGCCAATCGATATTTCACATAATTAACATATCTGTACAATGTTTTTTTACGCTGAATAAAACGATAGTTTACCCGTGCCGAACGATCGAGCGGTTACAGAGATAGCAAGGGTTCAGAATATTGTTAATAAATCAAAATTTAAATAACTTACGATTTTGAAATTTCGTACACGCTGTAAGAATATAATTGACTATGTTGTGTTAAAATTTCAAACTTTTCCGTCAAATACTTATTGAGTTACACGCCTCTAAACGCATGAAATTTGTTGCGGTAGCAAAAAAACCGGGTCTTTTTTTCTTCCGATCTCGATATGGCAAATTTTAGACAACATTAAAAATATAGGTTTATTAAGGGTCAACGCAGAATAAAATGAGCTAAATTTTAATATAAAGTATATTGAAATCCGAGTCATAGTTTTGGAGATGCAAGGGTTCAAACTCGGGTGTCTATGATTAGAAACCGATAGTAGTGTCTTTTACACCTCTACTTCTTTTTTTCTTAAAAGCTTCAGTCTAAATCGAATTGGCAGACCGTGTAATAAAAAAACATAAATATGGTTTGTAGCCCGGGAACTAGCAGATCGAGTGCAAATAATCTAAAACTCCACTTGCCTGTTATGGGCAAATCTGTAATGTTAGGAGTATCAACTGACAACTGAAGCGGAGGAAACAAAAAAGGCTTTCTAAAAAGAGCTGTACGGAAGGAGGGAGGTATGAAAACATAATCTACTCGCCGAATTTTTTTTCAGTATTTTCTCAGTAGACACCTGAGGATTTCGAATCCTCTGATAGATTTATTTGCATATTGTCTTCTCACTAAAATTAGTAAATCCTGTTATTTATTTTTTTTTTTTAATAAATTCCGGTTAGTCCAGGAAAGCGGGGTTTAGATTATCGGGACTTTGTTTTTAGATAATATATAGGGCCTACAATATTAAGTTAATTCATAAATTCTTGAAATGTCCTTTAATAGAGGTCACCAGTTGGTGGACCACGAGCTCTATTTATACAAAAGAAATTTTTTTTGTATGCAGCCTTATTGTCTATTACGGGCAGGTGGAGTGTTAAATTATTTGCACTGTTAGTTCCACGGCTAAAAAAAATAGTTCTGTTTCTTACAACAGATTATTTTAAAGGTAAAGTTAGGTGTCGTTAAAATTTAAAAATCTGGTGTGAAACACTCACACAACTTTCTCTTGCCAATGCAAATAATTAATAATAAACCTAACATTATTAATAAAATATTAGAAATAAACAAAAACTAACCTCAAAAACATAACCTTATTTTAATCATGAGTGAATGATGCAAAATGAAAATCGACCTCAGTTTGGCTTAAAAATACGGAAAATCACGCTTTCACGCTAAACTAGGCTCTGTAGAGCAAATGCTCTAAACAAAAGTTGTAGATCTTTTAATTTTCTATAAATTTAATTATATACACTTTTGTCGTAAAATGCATACTAAGACCGAAATGTTAAAAAAATCGATTTTTCTCACGTTTTCGTGAGAAAAAAACAGAAAATCGCTAATTACCGCTAAACTAAGCGTTATACAAAAAAATGTTTGAAATAAAAGTTGTAGAATTTTACATTCTCTACAACTTTTATTATATAACGTTTTGCGCTAAAATGCATATTAAAGCCGCAATCTTAAAAAGAAAATGTTTTTACGTAAAAACAGCCTCAACCAGAATTTCAGCAAACATGGCGCCTATCCTATATTGTAGAGCATAAAACATGTAGTAAACCAGTTGATTTTTAAAAAAATCGTAGGACTAGTTTTTGAGAAAATCGCAAAAAAGTGAAAAATTATACGAATAAACTACTACTTCCGGTTGACCGATTTTGATGAAAATGTTCGTGTCGAGTCCGGTAGTGGTACGTAACTTAAGTTTCAAGTTTAAAGTTCGTACGATGTTCCGTTCTTGAGATATTCTGTTCACATACACACACACACGCGCGCGCGCGCACGCGCACACACACACACACAGACACACACACAGACCAATCGCTAAAAACATGTTTTTTGGGTTCAGGGGGTCTGAAAACGTATAGATCCGGCGAAAACTCGATTTCGAAAAATCGACATGAAAACAATACTTTCTTTCCTATATATTCATATAGGCAAGAGAAAGTAAAAAAGGGTTGAAAGAATCAAGAACATATTTTTTTTCTTTACGTCTGACTGTTTTGCAATATCCACTAATGCAAACGGTAATACATAAAAGGAACGACTAGTTTAGTGAATCAACATTAAGGATAATTAGCGGATTTGAATTGAAATAGCGAATATTTTAAAGTTAAACCGACCAATCCAAGTTACGCGAATTTCACGTTACGGGATGATTTTGCGGAACGCATCGCTCGCTGAAGTCGAAATCTCGCAGTAATTTTCTTCGCTATTTATTTATAAAGGGCAAGAGAAAGTAAAAATATTAGAATTTTAAATAATAGAGTTCAAGGAATTGAAGGAAAATAATGATTATAAAACAATGTGGTTATTTAACAGGAAATATTATCCAATACAAAATTGATTTCAATATAAGAAAAATGATAATTTTTCATATTTTACTTTGATAAATAAAACCGAATAAAGTCATAGATAAGATAATAAATGAAGTTAACTTTTACTAAAATAATAATATATTGTATTTAATAAAATAACAACAGGAAAAGTTATGTTCATTTAATAAACTCAGAGATGGTTGACAGCAATTTTTATAACCTCTTCTGTTTTGAACGAACTATAAATCATTAATGTTTATTAACGTCATTGTTATAATAACTGGAAAGTAAAAGAAAAACCCATGGGAATTAAAAATAACGTGTAAAAATAATTATTAATTCATAGTACAAAAATTCAAGTAAGATAATTACGAATTTAAATATGTGTGTGTGTAAAAAACAACTGTATAAAATCATTGTGGTACTAAACGTTTTATGAAGCGGTTTTGTTTATGTAAAAAGTGAATCTTGTACGTGAATATTAAAGTTAATCATTCTTTATTCTCATGAAACTGGTTTTATTTTATCATTTTTTTTATATTATTGTTAAATTTTATTTGAGTTGAATAAAAATATTCTAGAAGTTTAGTTTTATTTCTTAAAACATCGAGACGGTTAAAAAGTTGTGTGTATCGATTTGAACGGAAATATAATATGTTAAGTGTTTTATTTAATTATATATTTTATTATGTGTTATTAAAAAACAATTAAAATGATTT
Organism: Catonia carolina; assembly: GCA_035578175.1. Classification (NCBI taxonomy): domain Eukaryota; kingdom Metazoa; phylum Arthropoda; class Insecta; order Hemiptera; family Achilidae; genus Catonia; species Catonia carolina. The sequence continues at coordinate 17,272,785 of JAQMRL010000015.1, forward strand.
TATGTTATAAAATTTTATTAATATTTTTAATTGTTTTATTATATTATGATGTAAAATCAGTGGAATCATTTTGTCATGATGATAATTTGAATGATTGTCGTTGCAATGAATCAAAAGGACCTTGTTTTCGAAAATGTTGCCCTTTCGGTGAAATTCATGATATAGTTAAAGGGATTTGTAAAAAAAATGATAAAATTAATCAAAGTTCGGTTAAATTAAATTTTTATGATTACGATGATAAATTTATCGGTAAAACGTACACTTTAAATAATGTTAGAGATAATTTGATTATTGGTATTCCATGTAAGGGATACAGGACTGTAGCATTTGATGTCGAATTTAATTATACATTTTTAAAAGATGGTCGTTTAAAAAATAAAAATGAACGAAAAGTTTTACCGCCTCAAGATTTTTGTAGTGATTTTATGAATGAAAGTCGAGGTGTGTTATCAGTTATGTATTGCTTCCGAAACGATCCGATTATCCGGGATGAAGATGTTTGGCAATTCGCATTGATTTGGATATCAATACCTTTTTTAGTTTTGACTGTCATCATATTTTTTTGGATTAAAGGTTTATCGAATAATATAGCTGGTAAAATTGTGGTCAGTCAAATCGGATCTTTAATCGTCGCATTTATTACATTAGGTGACGCTAAAATATATAAATTAGTTCAAAATCAACATATCTGTTTTATTTTTGGTGAGTAACATTTTTTTATTTATTTTTTTATTCCTAACTTGTGTACGTTGCAATCTGTTCAATTTAGAACAATAAGCAACCCCATGACCCAATGAGATGAGGATGATGTGTATGACGTGTAAATGAGATGTTGTCTTGTACAGACCCAGGCCGACCACTCCTGAGAGAGTATGGTTAATTGAACCCCAACCATCAAAGTACACCGGTAACCACTGTCTAGTATTCAAATCCGTATAAAAGTAACTACCTTTACTAGGTTTTGAACCAGGAACCTTTGTCTCCGAAAATCAGCTGTTGAACAGCTGATTTTGGCGACGACTTTACCTCTAGACCAACCCGGTGGGTTAAGTAACATTAAAATTTTTTTTTTTTTGACTGTCTATAGGAAAGAGAGCTTACCTTTACCCAAGTCAAAAAAAAGTGGTGTGAAACACTCACACAACTTTCTCTTGCCAATATAAATAATTAACAATAAACCTAATATTAGTAATAAAACATTAGAAATAAACAAAAAACTAACCTCAATAAACATAACCTTATTTTAATCATGAGTGAAAGACGCAATATGAAAATCGAACTCAGTTTGGCTTAAAAATACGGAAAATCACGCTTTCACGCTAAACTAGGCACTGTACAAAAAAGTGCTATTAAATAAAAGTTGTAGATCTTTTAATTTCCTATAAATTTTATTATATACACTTTTGTCGCAAAATGCATTCGAAGGCCGAAATCTTAAAAGAATCGATTTTTCACACGTTTTCGTGAGAAAAAACAGAAAATTGCTAATTACCGCTAAACTAAGCGTTATACAAAAAATGTCCGAAATAAAAGTTGTAGAATTTTACATTCTCTACAACTTTTATTATATAAATTTTTGCGCTAAAATGCATATTAAAGCCGTAATCTTAAAAAAACAACGTTTTTACGTGAAAACAGCCTCACCAAGAATTTCAGTAAACTTGGCGCCTACTCTATCTTGTAGAGAAAAAAAAATTGAATAAACCAGGCGATTTTTAAAAAAATCGTAGGACCAGTTTTTGAGAAAATCGCAAAAAAGTGAAAAATTACACGAATAAACTACTACTTCCGGTTGACCGATTTTGATGAAAATGTTCGTGTCGGGTCCGGTAGTGGTATGTAACTTAAGTTCTAAGTTTCAAGTTCGTACAATGTTCCGTTCTTGAGATATTCTGTTCACACACACACACACACACACTCACAGACACACACACACACACACACACACACAGACCAATCGCTAAAAACATGTTTTTTGGGTTCAGGGGGTCTGAAAACGTATAGATCCGGTGAAAACTCGATTTCGAAAAATCGAGATGAAAACAATACTTTCCTTCCTATATATTCATATAGGCAAGAGAAAGTAAAAAATCTGGTGTGAAATATTTAAACACTTGCCAATGCAAATAATTAACAATATAAACTAACATTAGTAATAAAACATTATAAATAAACAAAAAACTAACCTCAATAAACATAACCTAATTTTAATCATGAGTGAATAAAGCAAAATGAAAATTAACTTCATTTTGGCTTAAATATACGGAAAATCACTCTTTCACGCTAAACTAGGTACTAGCTAGGCTAACTAACACTGTAGAGAAAAATGCTACAAATAAAAGTTGTAGATCGTTTAATTTCCTATAAATTATACACACCTACTCTATATACTCTACATACACTTTTGTCGTAAAATGCATATCAAGGCTGAAATCTTAAAACAAATCGATTTTTCACACGTTCGTGAGATAAAAACCAAAAATCGCTAATTACCGCTAAACCAAGTGTTATACACAAAAAAATGTTTGAAATAAAATTTGTAGGATTTTAAATGGTCTACAACTTTTATTATATGCATTTTTGAGTTAATATGCATATTTAAGTCACAATCTTAAAAAAAAACAATTTTTTACGTGAAAACAGCCTCACCAAGAGTTTCAGCAGACATGGCACCTACCCTACCTTGTAGAGCATAAAAAATGTAGTAAATAAGGGGATTTAAAAAAAATCGTAGGACCCGTTTTTGAGAAAATCGCAAAAAAGTTAAAAATGACACGAATAAACTAATACTTCCGGTTGACCGATTTTTATGAAAATGTTCGTGTTAGGTCCGCGCACACGCACGCACGCACCCACGCACACACACACACACACACACACACACACACACACACACACACACACACACACACACACAAACACAGGCCAATCGCTAAAAACATTTTTTTTGGGTTCAGGGGTGTAAAAACGAGTAGATCCGGTGAAAACTCGGATTCGAAAAATCGACATGAAAACAATACTTTCCTTCCTATACATTCATGTAGGCAAGAGGAAGTAAAAAATAGAACTAATTTTTGTAGCCCTGGAACTAGCAGATCTAATGGAAATAATTTTACCTTCCATCTGCCTGTTATGGGATAAGAGTATGCTTATTTAAAGTTTTCAAATCAAATAATCTGTTAAGGGAGTGTACACAAATTTTAAAATCTCGCCTGCTATCGAACGGGGAATAAAATATTTTCAATTTGTAGATTAGCAAAATTAGCTGTTAAATAACGAGACTGACGTTGTAAAACATTTGGCGCATCGTTTCCGGATCATAAGTAAAAAACCACGTTTCATCACATGTTATTATCTTCTACCTATTCCCTAAGGTGAAATCTGCATTAAAAGGGACAAGATTTGAGCCTGTGGAAGCTGTAAAAGAAAAAGTGGCTCGTGTCCTGAAGGAGCTGACAGAAGATGACTTCCAGCACTGTTTCCAACGATGAAAAATTTGCATGGAGCGTTGTAGGGATAGAGAAGGAGTGTATATTGAAGGTGACAATAAGTGATTATGTATAAAATAAATTTTTTTTTTTAATTCCTAATATGTGTACGTTGCAATCTGTTCAATTCAGAACAATAAACAACCCCATGACCCAATGAGATGATGATGATGTGTATGACGTGTAAATGAGGTGTAGTCTTGTACTGACCCAGGTCGACCATTCCTGAGAGAGTATGGTTAATTGAACCCCAACCATCAAAGTACACCGGTAACCACTGTATAGTATTCAAATCCGTATAAAAGTAACTACCTTTACTAGGATTTGAACCAGGAAACTTCGTCTCCGAAAATCAGCTGTTAAACAGCTGATTTTGGCGACGACCTTACCTCTAGACCAACCCGGTGGGTTAAAATAAAAATAAAATTTTTTTACAATGTCAGTCTCGTTATTTAATAGCCACACCTCGTGCACTAATTTTAATATCTCGCGTGGAATCGAACGGGGAATACAATATTTTCAATTTGTAGATTAGCAACATTGTACCAAAAAGACAACACAGAGGAGAATATAAAAATGAGTTCATGTCGTGGTTTAACGGAACTTAAACAGATAATAAGGTCTGATTAATAGGAGTGATGAAATCACCACAAAAAACCACATCCTTTTTATTTATGTATTATGTAGCAATAGATAAAACTACAGTAAAAATTGACACTCTTTAACTTCTTCATTTATTAATACAGTAAAATTTATATTTGGCGACTACCGGATCTTAAAACGAAATATAGAGATTCTATTTACTTTCTCTTGCCTATATGAATATATAGGAAGGAAGGTATTGTTTTCATATCGATTTTAAGAAATCGAGTTTTCATCTGATCTACACGTTTTCAGACCCCCTGAACCCAAAAAAAATGTTTTTAGCGATTGGTCTGTGCGTGTGCGTGCGCGCGTGCGCGCGCGCGCGCGTGTGTGTGTGTGTGTGTGCGCGCGCGCGCGCGTGTGACAGAATATCTCAAGAACGGAACATTGTACGAACTTGAAACTTGAAACTTAAGTTGGACACCACAACCGGACTCGACACGAACATTTTCATCAAAATTGTTCAACCGGAAGTTGTAGTTTATTCGTGTATTTTTTCACTTTTTGCGATTTTCTCAAAAACTGGTCCTACGATTTTTTTTTTTTTAAATCGCCTGGTTTACTAAATTTTTTATGCTCTGCAAGATAGGTAGGCGCCATGTTTGCTGAAATTCTTGGTGAGGCTGTTTTCACGTAAAAAATTTTTTTTAAGGATGCGGCTTTAATATGCATTTCAGCGCAAAAATTTATATAATACAAAATGTAGAGAATTTAAAATCCTACAACTTTTATATCAAACATTTTTTTATAACGCTTAGTTTAGCGGTAATTAGCGATTTTCTGTTTTTTTTTTCACGAAAACGTGTGAAAAATCGATTTTTTAAAGATTTCGCCTCAGTATGCATTTTACGACAAAAGTGTATCATCAAATTTATAGGAAATTAAAAGATCTACAACTTTTATTTAAAGCATTTTCTCTACAGAGCCTAGTTTAGCGTGAAAGAGTGACTTTCCGTATTTTTAAGCCAAACTGAGGTTGAGGTTGATTTTCATTTTGCGTCTTTCACTCATGATTAAAATAAGTTTATGTTTATTGAGGTTAGTTTTTTGTTTATTTATAACGTTTTATTACTAATGTTAGGTTTATTGTTAATTATTTGCATGGCAAGAAAAAGTTGTGTGAGTATTTCACACCAGATTTTTTTAAAATGGATACAACCTTTTTCTCGATGACCAAGTATTGCAGCCTCACAGTACACATTTTACGACAAAAATGTATTTGGAAACTAAAATTTTTTTTCAAGAGTACATGAAACATGAATATCAGTGTTAAAATTGGAGTTTATAAAGTTTTTAACTGTAGTAATAATTTCTCTCCCTACACAAAAGAGCACGGAAAAGTAAAAACAAAAGAACAACGTAATGATTTTACGGAGAAACATTCTTGTTTATTTATTGAAGAACGTTTTTGAATGTTATTGTTGTAAATTGTTTTGAGAAGAGTTATTTCAAACGAATCGCTTATTTTGTATATTGACCTAACCTAAAATGTGTTGAATTCCTTTTGTATCATTGCGTTGTTAATTCAAGTTAAAAACGAAATTACTTTGAATTCTTGACTTATGTTTGTGAAACAATCCATCTGTGTAGGTTCTAGGGTCTGTGTACTATAATATTATATTTACACAAATATACGCAGTTCTAAATTTACTCGATTCAAAGTATTATATATTTTACAAACGATACTACCATACGAACAATTACGTGATATTACTAACAAAGTCTCTGCTATTCGCTAGAAGAAAAGAAGGAATCAAAATAAAACAAACTTTTCTTAGAACTTTCCTTAAACAATATTCTGAACCCTTGCTATCTCGGTAACCACTCGATCGTTTGGCACGGGCAAACTATCGTTTTATTCAGCGTAAAAAACTTAGTACAAATATGTTAATAACGTGAAATATTGATTGGCCAATGTTGTGGTAGAATTTAAAAAAAATTGAAAAATATACTGGGTAATGCGGTGGATGGGTGTTACTAACCATGTTGCCTGAATCTGACGGGCTACCTGAATTGACAATGCAGTCTGTCAATTCAGGTAGACAGTCCGACAGGATGTCACGTACACAAATTAGTTACATGGATAATAACACCTAACCCCCCTTTTCCCAGTCTATTTTTCAAAATTTTTAAAATTCTACCACAACATTGGCCAATCAATATTTCATGTTAATTACATATCTCTACTAAGTTTTTTACGCTTAATAAAACGATGGTTTGCCCGTGCTGATCGATTGAGCGGTTACCGAGATAGCAAGGATTCAGAATATTGTTAATAAATCAAAATTTAAGTAACGTATGATTTTGCAATTTCGTACACGCAGTAAGAATATAATTGTCTACGCTGTGTTAAAATTTCAAACTTTTCGGTTTGAAGTCCAAAATATAGGACCATTGTGGGTCAACGCAGAATAAAATGAGCTAAATTTTGAGTTAAAGTATGTTAAAATCCGACTAATAGTTTTGGAGATGCAAGGGTTCAAACTCGAGTGTCTATGATTATGAAACCGATCTTAGTCCTTGCGGTGAATGAAGTGAAGGTGTCATTTTCAAAGTCGAGAGCAGATGCTTTTTGGTAGGCCTTGTATGTTGTTAAGCATACTTTTCCACTCGGTGAGGAAGACAATTTTAAACCACCTCACTCCTCGTTTTACTTATAGTTACTTGAGTCACGAGTTTGCCCTTGTTTGCAACGAGGGGTAAAGGGAAAGCATCAGTGCGCATGCGCGACTGCTTTAATTTCAGTACGACAATCATAACAACTTATACTATACCCACAGCACATACAGTATATCGTGGAACCTTTTGTAGGTTAACTAATGAATATAACTGTTTGTTACTGTAAACAAAAATGTTAGTTTGTCTAAAACGTGGGCTGACTATTCACGAAATCTAATATGCAGTAATGCTGTGAAGTTGAAGCTAAACAAAAATGCCTTTCCCTGCCTCTTAACAAAAGCCATGAGCGAGTGGCTACCTACTGTGATGTTTCTCTTTCTACAATTTGAAAAATAAAGAAGGAAATTAAAGTTTTGACACCTGATAAAACAAGGAAACGGTTCGGGAGATACTACTGAGACTGATAGTAAAGAAGGAGATTCATTCGTATAAAACTTTGTTCCAATGGAATAAGGTAGCTTAAATTTACAGTAATTTAAACATTTTTACTCATGTAATTAAGCTATAGGCAATATTACAGGTCACATTTATTTCTTATAAGGTTTATGAAGAAAACATTTTCTCTGAATAAACCACAGCTTATAAAATGTATGTAGAAACTGCGCAGTAGTGAAATGTACGAATAGTGTTTACTGTTTAGGTTGGCAGCAATGTCAAATTTTCACTTCTCTTCCTCACAGCCCATCCATACGCAAAAGGCAATCTCGTGACTTGAGTATCTATACATATCTACCCCTTTTGACGATAATGAACTTTCAGTTTCTCTTAAATCTTTACACAATACCCCATTAGCCATTCTTTTGGTGTAGTGATCAAGAGCAAATGGCTAGAGGTCCTGGGTTCGGCTTCCGGTCACGTCTGCCGATATTACAACTTTATATCACTTTATATCAAGAATAAGGGCCTCCATGTTAGTGTTCAAAAAATGATCTCAAAAACACTGTCGTGAAACACTCACACGACTTTCTCTAGAGGTTCAAACCAGGCTTTCGGCTAATCACCTACAATTAAACCACTTTCAAAGTATTCATACTGATTGTAAATAATAAATATTATAAAAAAAACCGAAATATTTGATTAGGCCTACATATTTTTCTTGAATAATTCTCTGGTGATTTTTTAGTCAGATAGTTCATTAATGAATCATGTACTGAAGAATTTTGATTAGCCTATAGCATAAAAATTAGATATTTCTTCAAGGTCGATTAATATAATGTACATCTAACATTACAATTCACTTAGTTTAAGTTTTATAATAACAACGGATCTCCTTATATTCAACGCTTTTTTAACCGTGGGAAGGCTAAATCGTTTAAAATGAATATGTGGAATAAATCAGCTCAGTAGTACATTGTAATGAATGGGGAAAATGACGTTAAATAAACGTACGGCAATTCGCACGAAGTTTCTCGTTCATAATTTTTTTATGTTTACATAAACCTTGGCTTGATCGTAGGTGATAATATGATATGATAAAGATGAAAAATCTTGTGTGAAACACTCAAACGACTTTATTTTTCCAATGTAAATAATAAACAATATAACTTAAAACGTTTAATCATGAGTAAACAATGTGAAATGAAAACCTAACCTAATTTTTTAAAATTAATTAATTTAAAATCTCATGAACTGCTTCGTCATTAGCGAATACGGTGGATTTGTAAAATTAACTGCGGGATTTTACACGTGAAAATTATTTTTTTTGCGCCCTGGGGACTCCAGGACGAGAATAGGACATGTCAGCTATAACACCTGAAATACATATAAGAATCACACAATGTATCACTACTATCAACAAAGAAATTCTTGTACGCTATAAAAAGTTTCACCGATCAAGTAATTTTTCAGATTCCTTTTAAAGGAATTCAAATCCTCACAACATTTTAAAAATTGGGGTAATTTATTCATGAATTTTCTCCCTGCATAAATAGGTTTTTGTTCAAACAATTTTGTGGAGTGATTAGCCACATAATAATCATTTCTGTTTCTCGTATTATGATTGTGAACATTGAAATTTTGCATAAAATTATTTTGCCTAACATACATAATCACCTCAAAAATGTAGAGAGAGGGAACTGTAAGCAATTTAAGCTCCTTAAATAATGGCCTGCATGAGGTTAGCTGGTTAGCTCCCACCATACACCTAATAGCTTTCTTTTGAATTTTAAAAACCCTATTCATATTACCCATGCTAGAATTACCCCATACTAAGATACCATAACGGATATGAGACAGAATGAGGCCATGATAAGCTGCCATTAGTAATTTTTTATCATTTAATCTGGCAATTTGTTTTAGTGCAAATACCCCAGACGATATTTTACTGCAAACTTGATTGGTATAGAAATCCCAAGACAAAGATCTATCTAGAGATACACCCGGGAACTTCACTGTTTCTACATGCTCTAAACTATTATTATGAATAAATACATCCACTTCTCTACTTTCTTTAACGTTATGTTTATTTTTAAACTGCAAGTACTGACACTTTTTCCCATTAACTGTTAATAACATTTGATTCAAGTACTGTACTACGGACTCTATGTTAACATGTGTATTTATTTCCATACCCTGGCCGGGAATCTAACCCGGGACCTAATTTTAATTATGAGTGAATGATGCAAAATGAAAATCAATCTATGTAGAACTAAAAATATGAAAAATCACTAATTGCCGCTAAACTAGCCCTGTAGAAAAAAAGCTTATATTAAAGTTGTATATTTTTTTATTTCCTATAAATCTACTCATATACACTTTTGTCATAATATGAATCATAAGGCAGCAATGTTAAAAATCATTTTCTTACCTATTTCAATGAAAACAACCTTAAAATCACTAATTGCCGCTAAACTTAGCTCTAGAAGAAAACGGAAAAAATAAAAGTTGTAGATATTTTATTTTCTATAATTTAAATTACTTTATTTATCGGTTAACGTATGCTAAGGTCGGAATCTTAAATAGTAGAAACAGTAATTATTGGGTTTGAAGTTCCATTTTCGACCGGAAGTGCCCCAAAACCGGAAGTCAAGTAACCAAAGTCGGAATTTGGAAACAAAAATAGTGCCATTCGATTCCTCTTAAAAAAATAGATACAGAAATCACTAATTGTTTTTGCCATTAGTCAAAGGTAAGCCTTTTTAAAAATTGGCACCAGCCTTGAGACATATCGTCTCATGAAACGAATAGGCTATATAGGTTATGTTTTTCATTTTACATTGTTTACTAATAATTAAAAATCTGGTGTGAAACACTCACACAACTTTCTCTTGCCAATGCAAATAATTAACAATAAACCTAACATTAGTATTAAAACATTAGAAATGAACAAAAACTAACCTCAAAAACATAACCTTATTTTAATCATGAGTGGAAGACGCAAAATGAAAATCGAACTCAATTTGGCTTAAAAAAAAACGGAAAATCACACTTTCACGCTAAACTAGGCTCTGTAGAGAAAAATTCTCTAAACAAAAGTTGTAGATCTTTTAATTTTCTATAACTTTTATTATATACACTTTTGTCGTAAAATGCATACTAAGACCGAAATGTTAAAAAAATCGATTTTTCTCACGTTTTCGTGAGAAAAAAACAGAAAATCGCAAATTACCGCTAAACTAAGCGTTATACAAAAAAATATTTGAAACAGAAGTTGTAGGTTTTTAAATTCTCTACAACTTTAATTATATAAGTTTTTGCGCTAAAATTTATATTAAAGCCGTAATCTTAAAAAAACAACGTTTTTACGTAAAAACAGCCTCACCGAGAATTTCAGCAAACATGGCGCCTACCCTATCTTGTAGAGAATAAAAAATTGAGTAAAATAGGCGATTTTAAAAAAAATCGTAGGACCAGTTTTTGAGAAAATCGCAAAAAAGTGAAAAATTATACGAATAAACTACTACTTCCGGTTGACCGATTTTGATGAAAATGTTCGTGTCGCGTCCGGTAGTGGTATGTAACTTAAGTTTCAAGTTTCAAGTTCGTACGATGTTCCGTTCTTGAGATATTCTGTTCACACACAGACACACAGACACACACACAGACACACACACACACACACACACACACACACACACACACACACACACACACACACACACACACACACACACACACACACAGACACACACACACAGACCAATCGCTAAAAACATGTTTTTTGGGTTCAGGGGGTCTGAAAACGTATAGATCCGGTGAAAACTCGATTTCGAAAAATCGACATGAAAACAATACTTTCCTTCCTATATATTCATATAGGCAAGAGAAAGTAAAAATAGGTTATGTTTTATTTTCTATAACTTCAATTATAATTATACTTTTGCAATAAGGTCGCAATCTCCAAAAAAAAAAAAAAAACAATTTTACCGATTTTCATGAGTAAAATATAATTAAGGGTTGGAGGGAAAGAGAAAGAGAAGTGTGTGTATGTGTGTGAGAGAGAGCGAACTATTAATAATTTGTGGTTAATTATTTTTCAGGTTATATAACATTGTTCAGCCTGCTGGCTAACTTCTTCTGGCTGAACGTCATGTGTTTTGATATCTGGCTAGTATTCAGGTATGTTAAGCACACATTTATTCGTACTTTTAAATTTAAGCACGAGATGCTCCCGGAACTATAAAATTTTAGTTTGTGAGCTCACAGACTAAAATTTTTTATAATTTCTTCTGTGTTTCGTCTACCAACGTTAAAGATCATTTCTGCAGTTCTATTTTTAACTTGAAGAATGTTAAGTATGTCTTTTAAAATTATTCTTTTGAAATTATCTCATCATAGCAACGAACTTTTACACAAACTATACCTACCATACCTTCCTGGAAATCCTCGCAGACGTCTACGCATACGATGGAGTAGGGACATCATTTTATAGTAAGTAATTTCCGATAGCTCGAACCCGCAGTTGAGTGGCGATCTCCTTTAAGTCTTAAAGCGCATTTCATCCCATTTCATAATCATCGCATTCACTCCTTGTTTTTATGTACAGTTGTAAATTTTCCTAATAAAGTAAAAAATAATCTGGTGCGAAACACTCACACAACTTTCTCTTGCCAATACAAATAATGAACAATATAACCTAACATTAGTAATAAAACATTAGAAATAAACAAAAAACTAATAACCTCAAAAAACATAACCTTATTTTAATCATGAGTAAAGATCATTTCTTATTTTAATCATGAGCCAAACTAGGCTCTGTAGAGAAAAATGCTCAAAATAAAAGTTTTTGGAATTTTGAAAAATAGATAGGTAATGCGGTGGGTGGGCGCTACTACCCATGTTGCCTGAATCTGACTGTCTACCTGAATTGACAATGCAATCTGTCAATTCAGGTAGACAGTCCCACAGGATATCACGCCTACACAAACTAGCAACATGGATAGTAACACCCACCCCCCGCATTACCAATCTATTTTTCAAAATTCTAAAAATTCTACCACAACATTGGCCAATCGATATTTCATGTTATTTAGATATCTGTACTAAGTTTTTTACGTTGAATAAAACGATAGTTTGCCCGTGCCGAACGATCGAGCGGTTACCGAGATAGCAAGGGTTCAGAATATTGTTAATAAATCAAAATTTAAATAACTTTTGATTTACAATTTCGTACACGCTGTAAGAATGTAATTGCTTATGTTGTGTTAAAATTTCAAATTTTTCAGTCAATTATTTATCGAGTTACACGCCTCTAAACTCATGAAATTTATTGCGGTATCAAAAACACCGGGTCTTTTTGTCTTCCAACCTCAATATAGCAATTTTTAAACAACATTAAAAATATAGGTTTATTATAGGTCAACGGTGGAGTGTCAAATTTTTTACACTCAATCTGTCCGTTGCAAGGCTAAAATAAATAGTTCTGTTTCTTATCACATGGTCAGCCAATTAAATGACTGAATCATTTAAGAACAGAAGAGGTAGAGGTGTAAAAGACACTAGTCAGAGTTATCTTCTCTGAAAGTAATGAATTTCACTATACAGCCAGACCCTGTGGTGAATGAAGTGAAGGTGTCATTTGCAGAGTGGAAAATATGTGCTTTTCAGAGGGCCCGGCATGCTGATAAGCATACTTTTCCACTCAGTGAGGAAGGCATGGTAAACCACCTCACTCCTCGTTTTACTTAGTAAAACCTCTACAGGTTCAAACCAGCCTTTCGGCTGATGACCTAAACAAACAACAATAGGTCAACGAAGAATAAAATGAGCTAAATTTTTATGTAAAGTATGTTGAAATCCGACTCGTAGTTTTTGAGATGCAAGGGTTCAAACTCGCGTGTCTTTGATTATGAAACCGATAGTAGTCATATTTATTTCGGAGCATTTTTTGACGAACGTTCTAACCTACGTAAAAATCGTTGAACAATTATTATTCAGAAAGATAGAGCGAGTGCGTCTTGCTTATTACTCGCAAAATAAGCTCTTGCACTTTCTCTAAAGCAGTGGTTCTCAATCTTTTAGATATTGCGACCCCCTTTCTGGATTGAATATTTTCCCGAACATGTTTACTTTCTCTTGCCTATATGAATATATAGAAAGGAAAAAATTGTTTTCATGTCGATTTTAAGAAATCGAGTTTTCACCGGATCTATTACGTTTTCAGACCCCCTGAACCCAAAAAACATGTTTTTAGCGATTGGTCTGTGTGTGTGTGTGTGTCTGTGTGTGTGTGTGTGTGTGTGTGTATACAAAATATCTCAAGAACGGAACATCGTACGAACTTGAAACTTATGTTACATACCCTTACCGGACCCGACACGAACATTTTCATCAAAATCGGTCAACCGGAAGTAGTAGTTTATTCGTATAATTTTTCACTTTTTTGCGATTTTCTCAAAAACTGGTCCTACGATTTTTTTAAAAATCACCTCATTTACTCAATTTTTTATTTTCTACAAGATAGGGTAGGCGCCATGTTTGCTGAAATTCTTGCTGAGGGTGTTTTTACGTAAAAAAAGGGTTTTTTTCAAAATTACGGCTTTAATATGTATTATAGCGCAAAAATTTATAAAAAAAATGTAGAGAATTTAAAATTCTACAACTTTTATATCAAACATTTTTTTGTATAACGCTTAGTTTAGCGGTAATTAGCGATTTTCAGTTTCTTCTCACGAAAACGTGTGAAAAATCGAATTTTTTAAGATTTCGGCCTTAGTACCTATTCATTTTATGACAAAAGTGTTTATAATCAAATTTATAAAAAATTAAAAGATCTACAACTTTTATTTAGAACATTTTTCTCTACAGAGAGTAGTTTAGTGTGAAAGAGTGATTTTCCGTATTTTTAAGCCAAACTGAGGTTGATTTTCATTTTGTGTCTTTCATATATGATTAAAATTAGGTAATGTTTATTGAGGTTAGTTTTTTGTTTATTTCTAATGTTTTATTACTATTGTTAGGTTTATTGTTAATTATTTGCATTGGCAAGAGAAAGTCGTGTGAGTGTTTCACACCAGATTTTTCCATTACAATGTTTAAAAAACATCCCTTTCATGAGGCGACGCGTCTCATGGGTGGTAGCAATTGTTTTTTAAAGAAAAGGAGTGTGTCCCGAGAAGTCACTTTACGTGTTTACTTAATTTGGGGTTATCCGTCCTCTTAATGGGATCAAGCCCACTTTCTGTAAAAGCTAAGTGTTGTTGTTTAGGTTAACAGCCGAAAGGCTGGTTTGAACGTCTAGAGGTTTTACTAAGTAAAAACGAGGAGTAAGGTGGTTTACCAAAGCCTTCCTCACTGAGTTGAAAGAGTATGCTTATCAGCATGCCAGGCCCTCCGAAAAGCACTCACTTTCCACACTGCAAATGACACCTTCACTTCATTCACCACAGGGTCTGGCTGTATAGTGAAATTCATTACTCTCAGAGGAGATAACTGGCTAGTGTCTTTTACACCTCTACCTCTTCTGTTCTTAAATAGTTCAGTCATATAAGTGGCTGACTATGTGATAAGAAACAGAACTATTTTTTTTAGCCCTGGACCAAACAGATAGAGTGCAATTGAAATAACACTCCACCTGCCCGTTTTGGGCATAAAAGCTAAGTAAGAAACTTTTTTAAAACCGGAAATAAATATTTTTGCGTGTTTGTTATTACTATATGTTTTTTTGTCATCAGTCTCTCGACTGGTTTGATGCAGTTCTCCAAGCTTTCTATCTTGCGCAAGTCGTTTCACATCTACATACCTGTAACACCCAATTTTTTTGTAATTTGTTTTATATATTCTAACCTTTACCTTCCCCTATAATTCACTCCATCAATATTACCTCCATTATTGATAGATATCTTAAGGTATGCCCCACTAGCCTATCCCTTCTTATGGTAAGATGCTTCCATATACTTCTTTTTTCATCCACTCGCCTAAGAACCTCTAAATTACTTATTTTGTCCACCCACCTAATCTTTATCATTTTCCTATAACACCACATTTCAAAAGCTTCTGTCCTCTTCCTTTCTACAGCCCCTATCACCCATGTTTCACTCCCGTATAATGCTACATTCCAAACATAATGTTTGAAGAAATTTTTCCTAATCTGTAAATCAATGATTGTATTCAGTAAGCTGTTTTTCATTTCAAAGGCTTTTTTAGCTTGAGCAATTCTGCTTTTGATATCACTTGTGCTTCTACCATCCTGTGTTATTTTGCTCCCTAGATAGCAGAATTCTCTAACTTCCTGTATGTTTTCGTTGCCTAATTTTAAATTTCCTATCTTTTCTAAACCACTCTTGCTGCTGCACAACACTTTCTTTTTGTTCTTATTAATTTTCATAAAGTTATCTTTTCTCATGATCTCATCCATTCCATTTAAGATATCCTCTAGTTCTTTCTTTGTCTCGGCTAATACTACTATATAATCGGCGAATTTCAGCATTTTTATTGTTTCTCCTTGAATTGTTATTCCTGCGTCAAATTTTTCCTTCACTTCATTTATAGCCTCTTCTATAGTCCAGCCTTTCTTAGTTTGCTCCTAATGTAAACAAATAATGACGTCACTGAGCATGCGCATTACATACAAATGAGTACACGCTGATTAAAAAGTAACAACAAAACACTTTCAAAAGTATTTAAATACAAAATACTTTTAAAAGTATTTTTATAAATGAAATTGTTAGGCCTACACCATATCATGACTGATATTTTAAGTACTTTAAGTACTTTCAATTTAAAACATAGTTAACTTAAAAGGAATACGACATCCATAAAGTCGTGGACTCTAGCGTGCACCCTATAGTAGCTGGCTTTGGTTTGTTGACAGTAGGAGCAAACTAAGAACGGCTGAACTTTATATACAAGTTAAAAAGTAGTGGTGACAATGAACATCCTTGTGGTATACCTTTTCTTGTTATTGCTATATGTGGAGTAATGGTAACGTTCTGGTCCGGAGATCTAAAAATAGTTTGGTCGAATCCATCAGCGGTTATTACCATAGGTATCAGACGAACTAATGTCCCATAGCCGAGAGAGTGAGAGGGAGATATGTGGCATAACTACGCATGCGCCCAAAGGTCTTTACCGTAATAATCCAAATCTGAAAACATACTACAGTCGTTATCTTGCTTGTTAGTTTACTGTATGCATAAACGCTTGCTTTCAACAATGAGTAAACTTAAAGACAATGTTATTGGAAAGGCGCGTATCGCTTGTGCGAGTGAGAACGTTATGCATTCTCTCACTCCCACGGCTAGGGGACATTAGTTCATCTGAATTCTGTATTCTTCTTCTTCTTATTGCGCCATCTCCCTTCGAAGGTTGGCGATCCAATTGGCTGTAATCACTCGAGATGTGACGGCTCTGAAGATCTCGGATGACGCTCTGCCGAGCCATCGACGTAAGTCCCTGAGCCAAGAATTCTGTCTCCTCCCCACTGATCTGCTCCCCTGAATCTTCCCCTCAATGATCAGCCGAAGCATCTCATACCTACCGCCTCTCATCAGGTGTCCGATGTACGCCAATTTACGCTCCTTAACAGTTAATAGCAGCTCCTTGTTCTTCGCAATTCTGTTGAGAACTTCACAATTTGTCACTCTATGCATCCAGGAAATGCGTAGCATTCTCCTGTAGAGGTACATTTCGAATGCCTCTATACGTCTTTCCAATGAGGGATTGAGGGTCCAGCTCTCGCAACCATAGAGAACGATGGGAAACACGTAGCAGCGTAGCATTCGAATTCTAAGACTTAAATCTAGATCCTTCTTGCTGAATAAGTTCCTCATACTGATAAATACCTTCCTAGCGTGTTCAATTCTTGACAATACTTCCCTCTTTGAAATGCAATCGCTACTTAGGAACGCTCCCAAATATCTGAAGGACGACACTTGTTCTATGATGTTATTATGTACTCGGAGGACAGCTTGTGTACTCACTTTCGAAAAAACCATAAGTTTTGTCTTGTCGATGTTCACACTTAGACCATAGCGCTCGCTACAATCCACAATATCGTCTACCATTTTCTGGAGCTCGGGTAGGCTGCTGGCAATAACGACTGTGTCATCGGCATATCTTATGTTATTAATTGTCTTCCCGTTGATTTTGATTCCAGCATCAATGTCATTAAGTGCTTCCATGAAGATGCTCTGCGAGTATAGATTAAACAGGAGCGGTGACAAAACACATCCCTGTCGCACACCCCTTCTTATGGCTATTCTGTATTACAGATGTTTTATTATTTGAATATTTTGTTAATTCTTTGTTTATGAATTTTTAGTGGTCTTACGACTCCATACCGCCACCTAACACGGCAAGAAGAACTGGCAAAGTTTTTAAAGTATTCTTTGTACGCATGGGGTTTGCCTCTCATCATATGCATTTCCGTCTACTTGAGTGATCTATTTTTACCAGAAACGAGTGTCGTTAAACCGAACGTTGGTGTCGAAGTGTGTTCTTTATCCAGTAAGTATTTTTCCTTGATATTACTGTTCTTATCTATTTTTACTTTCTCTTGCCTATATGAATATAAAGGAAGGATCTACACGTTTTCAGACCCCCTGAACCCAAAAAACATGTTTTTAGCGATCGGTGTGTGTGCGTGTGTGTGTGTGTATGTGTGTATGTGTGTGGGTGTGTGAACCGAATATCTCAAGAACGGAACATCGTACAAACTTAAAACTTGATAGTTAAGTTAGATACCACTACCAGGGACCCGACACGAACATTTTCATCAAAATCGGTCAACCGGAAGTAGTAGTTTATTCGAGTAATTTTTCACTTTTTTGCAATTTTCTCAAAAACGGCTCCTACGATTTTTTTTAAAAAATCGCCTCATTTACTACATTTTTTATGCTCTACAAGATAGGGTAGGTTCCATGCCTGCTGAAATTCTTGGAAAGGCTGTTATCTCGTAACAAAATGGTTTTTTGAGATTACGACTTTAATATGCACTTTACCGCAAAAATGTATAACAAAAAATGTAGGGAATTTAAAATCCCACAACTTTTATTTCAAACATTTTTTTGTATAACGCTTAGTTTATCGGTTATTAGTGATTTTCTGTTTTTTTTCTCACGAAATCGTGTAAAACAATCGATTTTTTTTAAAGATTTAGCCTTAGTATACATTTTATGACAAAAGTGTATAATCAAATTTATAGGAACTTAAAAGATCTACAACTTTTGTTTAGAGAATTTTTCTCTACAGAATCTTAGTTTAGCGTGAAAGTGTGATTTTCCGTATTTTTAAGCCAAACTGAGGTTGATTTTCATTTTGCGTCTTTCATACATGAATAAAATTAGGTTATGTTTTTTGAGGTTAGTTTTGTGTTTATTTGTAATGGTTTATTACTAATGTTAGATTATATTGTTAATTATTTGCATTGGCAAGAGAAAGTTGTGTGAGTGTTTTACATCTGATTTTTTATTTGTTTCAATAAATGTTCACTTTCACCAGCTATCTTAACAATTGTTATTCTATATTACCCTATATAAAATATAGGGTCGGAAAGTATTATTTTCGTATAAATTTTTCAAAACCGAGTTTTCTCCTGAAATACCGAGTCATCGAGAAAGGTTGCATCCATTTAAAAAAAAATAGTTTAAAAACTACTGGAGATAAAGTCATATTTTTTTGTTATAAAAAGAAAATAAATTTGTTACAAACTAAGACACTACCAAACAGTGGTTCTCCCAGGAATCCACTATTCCAGCGAAACGTTATTTGGGCCATATCGCTTAGGAGACACCGATAGAATTGAGAAAATAGAAAGAAAAATACTTACGAAGTGCATGAACAAACGACACATGGTGGAAGGACAATGGCGGTTTATCCCAAACAAAGAAATCTACAAACTAATCCCCTACCCTCACAGATAACTTTAGAAAGAAAAGAATATCATTCTTAGGACACATACTCAGAGCCGAAAAGTCCAAACTTGTGAGCCGGCTGATCAACCATTTTTGAAATAAGGTGTCGAGACCTAGGTGGCTGAAGGATGTACAGCGGGATATGGAGGAACTTGGAATCACTAAACAAGACCTGCTAACAAAATCAGCTAAGTAAAACCAACTAGTCAAGACTAATATGGTAACATTCGAACCAAAAACCAGAAGAGTGTACAACAGGGTGTTTACCGACGAAGACCGGAAACGGAGATCGGAACGTTTTAAGAAAATATGTTGTTGTTGTTAAGGTCAACAGGCAAAAGGCTGGTTTGAACCTTTAGAGATTTTACTAAGTAAAAACGAGGAGTGAGGTGGTTTACTATTGCCTTCCTCACTGAGTTGAAAGAGTATGCTTATCAGCATGCCAGGCCCTCCGAAAAGCATCCACTTTCCACCCTGCAAATGACACCTTCACTTCATTCACCACAGAGTCTGGCTGTATAGTAAAATTCATTACTCTCAGAGAAGATACTCTGACTAGTGTCTTTTACACCTCTACCTCTTCTGTTCTTAAATAGTTCAGTCATATAAGTGGCTGACCATGTGATAAGAAACAGAACTATTTTTTGTAGCCCTGGAACCAACAGATCGAGTGCAATTAATTTAACACTCCACCTGCCCGTTATGGGCAGAAAATGTGGGCCAAACGAAAGGAAGCCACGCTTAGGAGAGCGCGCTTTTCAAAGAAACCCAACACTGGAAAAGATCAAACCAGTCGAGAGACTGATGACAAAAAATTGATTACAGATTGTTTATTTGTTTGTTTGTTGCAGCAGATGGTTCAAAATGGTTGTTTTATTTTGGACCTTTGACCATACTACTTTTGGCAAATATTTTCATGTTTGGCGGAACCTCTTATAAGATTTATATTCATGAGAGACAAACACAAGTTTTAAGAGCTGGCGAAAACCAATGCAGTAATTCAGAAAAAGAAAGGTATGTATTAAAAAAACATAGTAAGCCTATTAAAAAAATAAAAGTAAAAAGTAAATAAAAAAAGTAAAAGTAAATAAAAGTAAAAGTAAAAAGTAATAAAAGTAAAAGTAAATATTAATAATAAATAAATATAATAAAAATAAAGTAAAATAGAAGTAAAGAATATTTGAAAAAACTAGTTTGCAAATAAAATCGTTAAAATGCCGGTCTGTACCCGGCAGTGGTTTCAGTGGTAGAATAAGTTTTTTATCAATGTACTCAGGATAAGAAAGTGAATTTTCGAAAATACCGCTTTCGCTGTGACGTCCGTAATTTCCTTTATTAACTTAAGTCCAGCCTTTCTAAGTTTGCTCCTACTGTAAACAAATAATGACGTCACTTAGTGACGTCATTATATGCGCATTATATAAAAATGTGTACACGCTGATTAAAAAGTAACAACAAAATACTTTCAAAAGTATTTAAATGCAAAATATTTTTTGCAGATGGCATAAACTTATGAACTCTGACAAAAACTTTTAAACACTTATTTCTTCAAAAGTATATGTTTGAGTTGTAACAGTCTTCTTTCCACAGTGCGAAATAAATAAATATTCATACAGGCAAAAGAAATTAAAAAGTAAACAATAATCTTTGGATTTTATAATGTTTCAGATTTTATTTGTACCTGAAATTATTTCTGGTGATGGGAATCACATGGATATCAGAACCGCTTTCGGTGACTTTTAAAAGTTGGTATTGGTTTTGGTTCTTTTGGGATTGCATCAACTTACTACAAGGAATCCCAATCTTCATAATCTTTGTCTGTAAACGTCGAACATTGGCTGCAATAAATACAAAGTTATGTCCATCGATTGTTATTTTTACAACACTTAGACGAGAGTCTACAATATTTTCACCGTACACTACTACGTCATCAAGTGGTGGGATGACTCTGTCAAGAGCTCCAAGAAAATCAAATGCAAGTTTAAAATCAAATGCAAGCGGTTACGATTCGAGGAAACATAGTCAAGTTACTATGGTACCTGACAAATTAGAAAATATTGAATAACTTATGAAAAATTTATAACCGTAAGAAATTAGTTCTATAAAAACATACCCTATACAGTTCACCCCGTTAAGTGGAATCAATTGGGGATGAGATAATCCGGGAAAATTAATAAAAAGATAACGTATCTAAAGAAAGCTGCCATTTTATCAGGGGCGGGTATTCAGGATTTATTTCTGGATATCATCAAGATTTAATTATTTCTCTCACAAAATAAGTATCCGGGTATTCAGGGTTTATTTCTGGATATCATCAAGATTTAATCATTTCTCTCACAAAATAAGTATGCGGGTATTCAGGGTTTATTTCTGGATATCATCAAGATTTAATCATTTCTCTCACAAAATAAGTATCCGGGTATTCAGGATTTATTTCTGGATATCATCAAGATTTAATCATTTCTCTCACAAAATAAGTAACCGGGTATTCAGGGTTTATTTCTGGATATCATCAAGATTTAATCATTTCTCTCACAAAATAAGTATGCGGGTATTCAGGATTTATTTCTGGATATCATCGAGATATAATCATTTCTCTCACAAAATAAGTATCCGGGTATTCAGAATTTATTTCTGGATATCATCAAGATTTAATCATTTCTCTCACAAAATAAGTATCCGGGTATTCAGGGTTTATTTCTGGATATCATCGAGATTTAATCATTTCTCTCACAAAATAAGTATGCGGGTATTCAGGATTTATTTCTGGATATCATCGAGATTTAATCATTTCTCTCACAAAATAAGTATCCGGGTATTCAGAATTTATTTCTGGATATCATCAAGATTTAATCATTTCTCTCACAAAATAAGTATCCGGGTATTCAGGATTTATTTTCTGGATATCATTAAGATTTAATTATTTCTCTCACAAAATAAGTATAATTTCTGTTATAATTATCTTTTGTTTTATAATAAATATGAAAAAGTGTCATATAAAAAAGTACATAAAATTATTGTATCTGCTTAGAGCGCTTTCTAATGTTTTAAATAGTCCTTGTAATGGCCTTAATATACGTATAATAAATGCCCAAGTGAAGTTAGACGGGTGGCGGCTCTTTGTCTTCCAATGCGAGTGGGTTGCCATGACAACGGTGATATCAGCGGGAAATATGCACGCTTAGCTCTCCCCACCCGTTCCCGAATAGTGAAGAGATTGCTTTGGGTCTACAGCCTACTGCACTTGCAAGTTCTACGTACGTGTGCGTTAGTTGTTTTGTATTTGTATGACATACAATAATATGTAAAATGCACACAGACACTTTTCATACGAGAGGTGTCCAAAAAACCGGATTTTTGTTATAAAAAAAATTATTAATTACATTTTTTAAAATGCCTTCTACACTTTCATATGGTCTAAGTTTTGTGTTTATTGACATACATTTTTTTAGCTTTTATTTGTTATCGGGAACTGTACATTATTGACAACTACCCAATTTGATTGGAGCTTTTCACTGTATTTTTACTTTCTCTTGCCTATATGAATATATAGGAAGGAAAGTATTGTTTTCATGTCGATTTTTCGAAATCGAGTTTTCACCGGATCTATACGTTTTCAGACCCCCTGAACCCAAAAAACATGTTTTTAGCGATTGGTCTGTGTGTGTGTCTGTGTGTGTGTGTGTGTGTCTGTGTGTGAACAGAATATCTCAAGAACGGAACATCGTACGAACTTGAAACTTGAAACTTAAGTTACATACCACTACCGGACGCGACACGAACATTTTCATCAAAATCGGTCAACCGGAAGTAGTAGTTTATTCGTATAATTTTTCAGTTTTTTGCGATTTTCTCAAAAACTGGTCCTACGATTTTTTTTAAAATCGCCTATTTTACTCAATTTTTTAATCTCTACAAGATAGGGTAGGCGCCATGTTTGCTGAAATTCTCGGTGAGGCTGTTTTCACGTAAAAACGTTGCTTTTTTAAGATTACGGCTTTAATATAAATTTTAGCGCAAAAACTTATATAATAAAAGTTGTAGAGAATTTAAAAACCTACAACTTCTGTTTGATACATTTTTTTGTATAACGCTTAGTTTAGCGGTAATTTGCGATTTTCTGTTTTTTTTCTCACGAAAACGTGAGAAAAATCGATTTTTTTAACATTTCGGTCTTAGTATGCATTTTACGACAAAAGTGTATATAATTAAATTTATAGAAAATTAAAAGATCTACAACTTTTGTTTACAGCATTTTTCTCTACAGAGCCTAGTTTAGCGTGAAAGCGTGATTTTCCGTATTTTTAAGCCAAACTGAGTTCGATTGTCATTTTGCGTCATTCACTCATGATTAAAATAAGGTTATGTTTTTGAGGTTAGTTTTTGTTCATTTCTAATGTTTTAATACTAATGTTAGGTTTATTGTTAATTATTTGCATTGGCAAGAGAAAGTTGTGTGAGTGTTTCACACCAGATTTTTGAAGTGGGTTAGGCATGAGTTCGAACAGTGACCCACAGTAGAGTTTTTACATCGATGGCTGTCAGCTGGTCATCATACAAAGTTGCTTGCCCAACCGGTGTTACTTAACAAATAATAGCGAATTGATACCAGCTGACTGACTGGGCTGGCCCGGAGGATGTTTATTGACATGCATTTTATTGTCAGCTTCTTTAATTTTTTTTATTCTTAATTTGTGTACGTTGCAATCTGTTCAATTGAGAACAATAAGCAACCCCATGACCCAATGAGATGAGGATGATGTGTATGACGTGTAAATGAGGTGTAGTCTTGTACAGACCCAGGCCGACCATTCCTGAGAGAGTATGGTTAATTGAACCCCAACCATCAAAGTACACCGGTAACCACTGTCTAACATTCAAATCCGTATAAAAGTAACTACCTTTACTAGGATTTGAACTGGGAACCTTCGTCTCCGAAAATCAGCTGTTAAACAGCTGATTTTGGCGACGACTTTACCTCTAGACCAACCCGGTGGGTTCTTCTTTAATAAAGTAGGATTTAAAACAAATTGAAAAATATCAGTCCGGATTTACCGGGTCCAATTAAACAGAATTTTCTGTGAAAAAAAGAATCTTTATAAGATTATATTTTGTAAGTTTTATACTTATTGGAGAAAACTCGTTAAAAACTCGGAATAATGACAGGGTTTCTTGACATGATTTGAATAAGGGACCTGGACAACCTTGAACCTTAATCTATAAAAAAACTTGTTATTTTAAGCAGTTTAAGTTCATTTTTTTAGTATTTTATTTTAAAATTTATTCTAATAAAATATGCTACAAATTTTAACAGGTTGTTTATAAAAAAAATACTAGAAACAAAATTTATAATACCCTTATAAAATGAATTGTTATGAAAAGATGAACAAATATTATAAATTTTTTTCTTTTAAGGTTTTTTGGTTTTGTAAAGTACCCGAAGATGTAATTATACTATCTGAATGCTCTTTTTTACTGTTATATTTTTGTTCTTTTTGGAAGCTCTATGTATTGGGTAGTCTATTGTTAGTCATGTCCATTAATTTATTTTTTAATCCAATTTTCTTAATACTGTATTATTTCTAACTTTTTTAAACCATTTATCCGTTACCTTATCTTTTTACCTTTTCCTTTTTGTTTGTTACCTTTTTACTTTCTCTTGCCTATATGAATATATAGGAAGGAAAGTATTGTTTTCATGTCGATTTTTCGAAATCGAGTTTTCACCGGATCTATACGTTTTCAGACCCCCTGAACCCAAAAAACATGTTTTTAGCGATTGGTCTGTGTGTGTGTCTGTGTGTGTGTGTGTCTGTGTGTGTGTGTGTGTGTGAACAGAATATCTCAAGAACGGAACATCGTACGAACTTGAAACTTGAAACTTAAGTTACATACCACTACCGGACGCGACACGAACATTTTCATCAAAATCGGTCAACCGGAAGTAGTAGTTTATTCGTATAATTTTTCAGTTTTTTGCGATTTTCTCAAAAACTGGTCCTACGATTTTTTTTAAAATCGTCTATTTTACTTAATTTTTTATTCTCTACAAGATAGGGTAGGCGCCATGTTTGCTGAAATTCTCGGTGAGGCTGTTTTCACGTAAAAACATAGTTTTTTTAAGATTACAGCTTTAATATGCAATTTAGCGCAAAAATTTATATAATAAAAGTTGTAGAGAATTTAAAAACCTACAACTTCTGTTTCAAACATTTTTTTGTATAACGCTTAGTTTAGCGGTAATTTGCGATTTTCTGTTTTTTTTCTCACGAAAACGTGAGAAAAATCGATTTTTTTAACATTTCGGTCTTAGTATGCATTTTACGACAAAAGTGTATATAATAAAAGTTATAGAAAATTAAAAGATCTACAACTTTTGTTTAGAGCATTTTTCTCTACAGAGCCTAGTTTAGCGTGAAAGCGTGATTTTCCGTATTTTTAAGCCAAACTGAGTTCGATTGTCATTTTGCGTCATTCACTCGTGATTAAAATAAGGTTATGTTTTTGAGGTTAGTTTTTGTTTATTTCTAATATTTTATTAATAATGTTAGGTTTATTATTAATCATTTGCATTGGCAAGAGAAAGTTGTGTGAGTGTTTCACACCAGATTTTTTTGTCAACCGTTCGTCCTCCATTTTGTACAGGTATCCGTAAAATTTTATGCTTCATTTTCTCATAATTTCCATTAACCCTTTCAGTACCAACGTCCGGAAAACAGGACGACGATATATTTTAAGTAGTGATGACATCCGGTTTACCGGACTTCCGTTATTAGTTATGCATAAAGTGCCAACGTACAGATATTCGAACATTTCCAAAAAAATTATTAAATAAAATTTTTTTTTTATTTTTCTTTTTTTAGCTTTTATTTGTTATCGGGAACTGTAGGCTACATTATTGACAACTACCCAATTTGATCGCTGCTTTGCTGTATTATTTAACGTGAATTAGAAATGAGTTTAAACAGGGACCCCCAGTAGAGTTTGTTCACGGATGGCTGTCAACTGGTCACCATACAAAGTCGCTTGCCCAACCGGTGTTACTTAGCAAATAATAGCGACTTTCTACCAGCTGTCTGATTGACTGGGCTGGCCCGGAGGCCAAATAAAAATTAATGAAATAATGTATTTGAAACCGCCTCCGTGGCGTAGTGTCTAGGGCGATAGACCACAAAGCGAAAGGTCCTGGGTCCCTGAGAGAGTATGGTTAACTGAATCCGAATCACCAAAGTAATTCAAAAAATTAAAGTTTGGGGAATGTTAATCTCTTGATCTTTTTTTTCAAAATAAAATGTTGAGTGAAATTATTTTAATTTT
Organism: Catonia carolina; assembly: GCA_035578175.1. Lineage (NCBI taxonomy): Eukaryota > Metazoa > Arthropoda > Insecta > Hemiptera > Achilidae > Catonia > Catonia carolina. The sequence continues at coordinate 17,299,204 of JAQMRL010000015.1, forward strand.
TTTATCATAAAAATATCAAAAAGTCTCAGAAGTTTCGCGGTACACACGTTAAAAACCACTAGGGGTACTCTAAAAGCGTTACTAAGTAAAACGCAGAGTGAGATGGTTTACCAATGCCTTCCTTAATAATTATTTAAGGACTTAATATAAAAAGCTTGTTAAGCATGAAATCGTAATAACTGTGAGCGTATAAGACGAATTTTAGTACCTGTCATTTATACGAGGTGTGGCTATTAAATAACGAGACTGACGTTGTAAAAAATTTTATTTTTATTTTATACATAATCACTTATTGTCACCTTTAATATACAACACTCCTTCTCTATCCCTACAACGCTCCATCCGCATTTTCCATTGTTGGAAACAGTGCTGGAAGTCATCTTCTGTCAGCTCCTTCAGGACACGTGCAGCTTTCTCTTTTACAGCTTCCACAGTCTCAAATCCTGTCCCTTTTGATGCAGATTTCACCTTAGGGAACTGGTAGAAGTCACATGTTGCAAGATCTGGTGAATAAGTTGGATTAACATTGAGATGCTGTACTTGGCTAGGAACCTCTTAAGAGATAACGCGGAATGAGCTGGCGCATTGTCTTGGTGGAGAACCCATGATTTGTCCTTCCACATTTCGGGGAGTTTTTTCCTTACTCTTTGACGTAGTTTAGAAAGTGCCTCTAGGTAGTAATATTGATTAATTGTTTGACCTTCAGGAACGCAGTGAAGGTACACAATCCCATGGATATCAAAAAAAATCATCATTGCTTTAAATTTTGACTTGCTCATTCGAGCTTTTTTGGCTCTCGGTGAAGTTCGGCTCCTGCAGTGCATGAACTTGCGCTGCGTTTCCGGATCATAAGTAAAAAACCACGTTTCATCACATGTTATTATCGTTTCCAAAAAATTTGGGTAATTTTTAATCGCGTACAAAGTGTCAGTATAAACATTTTTGCGAGCTTCATTTTAAACATTTTTGAGCGGCACGTATCCTGAAGAAGCTGACAGAAGATGACTTCAAGCACTGTTTCCAACAATGGAAAATTCGCATGGAGCGTTGTAGGGACAGAGAAGGAGTGTTGTATATTAAAGGTGAGAATAAGTGATTATGTATAAAATAAAAATTAAATTTTTTACAACGTCAGTCTCGTTATTTAATAGCCACACCTCGTATTTTGTATATATAGGCCTACCATATAAAAATTTATGTATTTCTTAATAATGTAGTACAACAACATACACAAATATGATAGTAATAATTATAATTTAAGTTACCTTTTTCCTATTATTGTTAATTAATTTCAATTGTGTGTAATGTAAATTAAATGTAGATTATTACTGTATTTAATTTTAACCTATGAAGTATTTGTATTGTATTATAAATAAATATATTATTTTAAGTAATTACGTTTATTTGTTGTTTTCACATGAAACTTGTAATGCTAATTAAGTGTTAATTCTATTTTATATAATAAATTTCACTAACTTTTTTAAGTTGCTTTTATTTTTTATTTATTACGTACACGTGTTTTTGTGGATCCACCATCAAAGTGTATTGTATGGTTTGAAATTAAAATGTTTTAAAATATGTAGAAGATGTTAAAACTAAGTTTTATACAGATGACTGAAGATGTAACGTCTTCTATAAAAAAAAAAAAAAAAATTAGTTTCAAACGATATAATATACTCTGATGATGGTGGATCTCTGCCCATAACAGACAGGTGGAGTGTCAAATTATTTAAACTCAATCTGTTCGTTGCAGGGCTAAAATAAATAGTTCTGTTTCTTATCACATAGTCAGCCAATTAAATGACTGGACCATTTAAGAACAGAAGAGGTAGAGGTGTACTGTGACACTAATCAGAGTTATCTCCTCTGAAAGTAATGAATTTCATTATACAGCCAGACCCTGTGGTGAATGAAGTGAAGGTGTCATTTGCAGAGTGGAATATGTGCTTTTCAGAGGGCCCGGTATGCTGATAAGCATACTTTTCCACTCAGTGAGGAAGACAATGGTACTTAGTAAAACCTCTACAGGTTCAAACCAGCTTTTTGGCTGATGACCTAAACAACAGATGGTGGATCCACCGAAACACGTGTATGTGATAAATAAAAAGTAAGCTGCTACTTAGAGAAAAAGTGTACAGAATCTTTTTTGTGCCTCTCCCAAAGTACTTCAAGGCCATGTAGCTTAAGTTTCCCTTAACCTTCCTGTTCACTGAGAAAACTCAAAACGCTAGCATTTCGGCTTTTAGGGCTTGCCATTTTTATATTTTCCTTTCTGTACACCTTCACAACGGTTTTTTCGCAAATATTTGTTGACAAAACGTTACACATACCCATAGAGTCACGAAAAATTTATTAAAGTTTACATCAGGGTCCTATGGTGATTGCTACCCCAAAAAATTTTTAAAAATTTTCTGGATACAAATAATCTTTTAACGGGATGTTATTTAGCGAAGAAAATTACATAAAAATTTGGTAACCCGAAAATTTTCAGGTCGCATGAGAAAACGAAAAACTTAAAGTATCATACATTCAAACCTCAACATTTAAAATTGAAATTTTGAAACTTTAAACATTGACCTATAACTTCAAAACCTTCAAATTTTTTTATAATTATATTATAGATTTTGCACCCTGCAAATGGCACCTTCACTTAAGTCACCGCATTGTCTGGCTGTATAATGAAATTCATTACTCTTAGAGGAGATAACTCTTATAAGTATCTTTACAACTGTACCTCTTCTGTTCTTAAATGCTTCAGTCATATAATTGGCTGACCATGTGATTTGTAGACCTGAAACTAGCAGATCGAGTGCAAATAATTTAACACTTCACTTGCCTGTTATGGGCAAAAAATACAGAATAAAATAAAATCTTTACTGACTATGGGACAAAAATTATATGTGGTATGACACTTACCTGCCCATAACAGACAGATGGAGTGTCGAATTATTTACACTCAATCTGTTCGTTGCAGGGCTAAAATAAATAGTTCTGTTTCTTATCACATGCTCAGCCAATTAAATGACTGAACCATTTAAGAACAGAAGAGGTAGAGGTGCAAACGACACTAATCAGAGTTATTTTCTCTGAAAGTAATGAATTTTATTATACAGCCAGACCCTGTGGTGAATGAAGTGAAGGTATCATTTGTGGAGTGAAAAATAAGTGCTTTTCATAGGGCCCGGCATGCTGATAAGCGTACTTTTCCACTCAGTGAGGAAGGCATGGTAAACCACCTCACTCCTCGTTTTACTTAGTAAAACCTCTACAGGTTCAAACAAGCCTACAGGCTGGTGACCTAAACAACAACACATGACACTTACATCAAGGAACCGTAGCCGGCCGCATTGGCGTAGTAGGTAACGTGCTCCCCTCTCATCATGCGGTCTTGGGTTCGAATCTCATTCAGGTACGGCATATTTTCATACGTTACAAAATATCATTTTATCCTTCGCCGTTTGCATTAGCAGTAATTGCAAAACAGTCGGACGTTAAACAAAAAAAAAAAATCTGGTGTGAAACACTCACACAACTTTCTTTTGCCAATGCAAATAATTAACAATAACATTAGTATTAAAACATTAGAAATGAACAAAAACTAACCTCAAAAACATAACCTTATTTTAATCATGAGTGAATGACGCAAAATTACAATCGAACTCAGTTTGGCTTAAAAATACGGAAAATCACGCTTTCACGCTAAACTAGGCTCTGTAGAGAAAAATGCTCTAAACAAAAGTTGTAGATCTTTTAATTTTCTATAAATTTAATTATATACACTTTTATCGTAAAATGCATACTAAGACCGAAATGTTAAAAAAATTGATTTTTCTCACGTTTTCGTGAGAAAAAACAGAAAATCGCAAATTACCGCTAAACTAAGCGTTATACAAAAAAATGTTTGAAACAGAAGTTGTAGGTTTTTAAATTCTCTACAACTTTTATTATATAAGTTTTTGCGCTAAAATTTATATTAAAGCCGTAATCTTAAAAAAACAACGTTTTTACGTGAAAACAGCCTCACGCAGAATTTCAGCAAACATGGCGCCTACCCTATCTTGTAGAGAATAAAAAATTGAGTAAAATAGGCGATTTTAAAAAAATCGTAGGACTAGTTTTTGAGAAAATCGCAAAAAAAGTGAAAAATTATACGAATAAACTACTACTTCCGGTTGACCGATTTTGATGAAAATGTTCGTGTCGCGTCCGGTAGTGGTATGTAACTTAAGTTTCAAGTTTCAAGTTCGTACGATGTTCCGTTCTTGAGATATTCTGTTCACACACACACACACACACACACACACACACACACACACACACACACACACACACACACACACACACACACACACACACACATATACACACACACACACACACACACACACACACACACACACACACACACACACACACACACGCACGCACACACACAGACTCACACACACACACACACACACACACACACACACACACACACACACACACACACACACACACACACACACACACACGCACACACACACACACACACACACACGCATACACACACACTCACACACACACACACACACACACACACACACACACACTCACACACACACACACACACACACACACACACACACACACACACACACACACGCACGCGCACACACGCACACACACACACACACACACACACACACACACACACACACACACACAGACACACACAGACCAATCGCTAAAAACATGTTTTTTGGGTTCAGGGGGTCTGAAAACGTATAGATCCGGTGAAAACTCGATTTCTTAAAATCGACATGAAAACAATACTTTCCTTCCTATATATTCATATAGGCAAGAGAAAGTAAAAAACAAAAAAATCAAGGAACCGTAAACATATTTAAAAGGCGTTTTTATTGGTCTACTATTAAACTATGATTTGTTTTATTTATTTAAAGTCGCATCAAGTGCTTGGTCATTAGTGACTGCGGTGGATAGTGACTGTAACTGTGGGATTTGACTCGTGAAAATTTTCATTTTCTGGCTGGGAATCTAATCCGGGATCTCCGCATGGCAGACTAACGCGCTAACCTCTACGTTACCGAGGCGAGCACTATTGTCATTTGTTATACTATTTTTGACCACATAAAAATATTAATGTAATGGATCCTACATCAAAATCGGTTTTTTTTTTGTAATCAGTCTCTCGACTGGTTTGATGCAGTTCTCCAACCTGTTCTATCTTGCGCAAGTCGTTTCATATCTACATACCTGTAACACCCTACATCTTTTGTAATTTGCTTTATATATTCTAATCTTTGCCTCCCTCTACAATTTACTCCCTCAATGTTACCCTCCATTATTGATAGCCCAATACCTGGATGTCTTAGGATATGCCCCACTAGCCTATCCCTTCTTTTGGTAAGATGCTTCCATATACTTCTTTTTTCATCCACTCGCCTAAGAACCTCTAAATTACTTATTTTGTCCACCCACCTAATCTTTAGCATTTTCCTATAACACCACATTTCAAAAGCTTCTACCCTCTTCCGTTCTACAGCCCCTATCACCCACGTTTCACTTCCGTATAATGCTACACTCCAAACATAATGTTTTAAGAAATTTTTCCTAATCTGTAAATCAATGTTTGTAGTCAGTAAGCTGTTTTTCATTTCAAAGGCTTTTCTAGCTTGAGCAATTCTACTCTTGATATCACTCGTGCTTCTACCATCCTTTGTTATTTTACTCCCTAGATAGCAGAATTCCCCAACTTCCTGTATGTTTTCGTTGCCTACTTTTAAATTTCCCATCTCTTCTAAACCACTCTTGCTGCTGCACAACACTTTCGTTTTGTTCTTATTAATTTTCATGAAGTAATCCTTCCTCAAGATCTCATCCATTCCATTTAAGGCATCCTCTAGTTCATTCTTTGCCTCGGCTAATACTACTATATCATCGGCGAATCTCAACATTTTTATTGTTTCTCCTTGAATTTTTATTCCTACGTCAAATTTCTCCTTCACTTCATTTATAGCCTCTTCTATATACAAGTTAAAAAGTAGTGGTGACAAAGAACAACCTTGTCGTACACCTTTTCTTACAGCAGTCTCTTTTTCGTACCCCTCGATTCTCAAAACAGCCGTTTGATTCTTATACAGACTGTAGATAACTTTCCTTTCTTTGTATTTAATTCCTAGCCTTTTCAAAGTTTTAAACATTTTACTCCAGTCCAGATTGTCAAATGCTTTCTCTAAATCTACAGAATCGGTTATAAAATATAAATAATTTCCTTTAGAAAGTCACTAAGAGGTTAATATTCATCATTACAATGGTACAAGTATAGTTCATTCCAGTTAAGTTGTCAGTAGATTCATTGGTGTGGAATGTGGCACGGCAACTGCTCATTGGTTGTTTGTGTTTAACACAACAACCGTTTCACTTGTAGGCTGCTGAATCACGTACGCCTATACATGCAATTATATCAGTTTTGCTTCTGCATTCGAATAGTGTAGTACCTACTACATAGTCGTGTTAATATTAGTGTTAATTCTTATTATAATAGTATTTGTGATATTTTTAAACGTATGATACTAATATTTGTTGTTATTGTGTTGTTTTAATTTTAATAAGTAGTACTATAGTTCGTAGTTACATTCTCTTAAATCAACAATAATGGATTCTCCGGTTAAACGAAACAAGCGCGGACAAGGCATTAATTCTAAACAAAAACTATTAATTATAAATGCTTTGAAATCTTTTAAAACTGAACATGCTAATATAACAATTTGTGAAATTGTAGCAAAAACTTCAGCAATGGTATGCGTCTCTGAACGATCAGTTTGTTTACAGAATAATTAAGGAAAAGAAAATTACTGGCTAACTAAAAAGCGAAACAGAGTTAACACGAATAGCAATTTGCTGGACGAAGCAACAAAAATTTCATTTAATTATTTTCATTTTTAAAGTTTCTTAAAAAGTTACTTCAAGTTTTACCTCTACGTATGGGTAGATCTTTATCAAAATGCGGTTTGACTGTTCCTTCGTGCACCGCCTGTGAATCGGAATTTATTTTGTAGGCACTGCCAACTTAACTGGAATAGACTATAATGACGTAAGAGCTTACCGATATTTTTGTTTTAAAAATGGTGAGAAGGTAAATACCAGATAACCTAATAACTGAATAGAGTATTTTGTGTTTTTCCCGTTTAATGACGCAAACAAAATAAAGAGTAATTAGTTAAATTTTAATAAAAATACTATGCCATTAGGAATTATTATTATATTATTATTATTATTAATTACAAAAACGAATTAATAATAAACTGTTACAATTATCACGCAAAAAGTAGGTTAATAGCGATACAAATAGGCCTACCTATTGTCATAGTAATTAAAACAACGAAACTAAAAAGCGTATTATTAATTTCCTGGAAGGGAAGTACAAAAATGTTGGTAAACAAATTATTTTAGTCGTAGATTAAAAATATTTGATAAAATTATTAAATAGATTAACTTTAATATACTACGTAACAGTCAGATGTAAGCCAAAAAAATCTGATGTGAAACGCTCACACGACTAACTTTTCACAATTTGTCGTTGTTGTTTAGGTCATCAACCGAAAGGCTGGTTTGAACATCTAGAGGCTTTACTAAGTAAAACGAGGAGTAAGGTGGTTTACAACTACCCTCCTCACTGAGTAGAAAAGTATGCTTATCAGCATGCCAGGCCCTCTGAATAGCATCCACATTCCACCCTGCAAATGACATCACTTCGTTCACCACAGGGTCTGGCTGTATAATGAAATTCATTACTCTCAAAAGAGATAACTGTGACTAGTGTATTTTACACCTCTACCTCTTCTGTTCTTAAATGCTTCAGTCATATAATTGGCTGACCAAGTGATAAGAAACAGAACTATTTTTTATAGCCCTGGAACTGACAGATCGAGTGCAAATAATTTAACACTCCATCTGCCTTTTTTTCTTTTGTTTAACGTCCGACTGTTCTGCAATCACTGCTAATGCAGACGGTGAAGGATGAAATAATTTTTATAACGTATGAAAATATGCCGTGCCTGAATGGGATACGAACTCAAGACTGCATGATGAGAGGCGAGCACGTTACCAACTACGCCAATGCGGCCGGCACAATCCACTTGCCTGTTATGGGCAAACAAAGTAAATAACAAAAAATAACCTATTTTAAATCATTAGTGAATATGCGCAAAATGAAAATTAACCTCTGTGGAACTTAAAATTACGTGAAACCACTAACTGCTGCTTAACTAAGCTCTGTTGAAAACAAATGTTTTGAAAAAAAGTTGTAAATTTTTTAGTTTTCTATAACTTTATATATTATTATCGTTAAGTGCATATTAGGTACTAAGGTCGCAATCTTATAAATCACATTTTTTGCCGATTTTGACGGAAACAATACAAAAAATTCCTAATTGACTCTAAACTAACCGTTGTGTAATAAAATTTTTGAAATAATATTGTAGGTTTTTTAATATGCTACATCTTTGATTCGTACAGCTTTTCCCTAAAATGAACCTTAAAGCGGGAATCTTAAAAACATAATTTTTACCATGAGAGCAGCACAGCTCCAGCAAGATTTTAGCAAAAATTGCGCTAACTCTATTTTGTAGAGCATAAAAAATTTAGTACCCTAAATGAAGTAATTGCCCATAACGGGCAGGTGGAGTATTAAATTGATTGCACTCGATCTGTTGGTTCCAGGGCTACAAAAAATAGTTCTGTTTCTTACCACATAGTCAGCCAATTATATGACTGAACTATTTAAGAACAGAAGAGGTAGAGGTGTAAAAGACACTAATCAGAGTTATCTACTCTGAGAATTACGAATTTCACTATAAAGCCAGACCCTGTGGTGAATGAAATGAAGGTGTCATTTGCAGGGTGAGGTGGGTACTTTTCGGAGGGCCTGGTATATTGATAAGCATAATCTTCCAACTCAGTGAGGAAGGTAAAAGTAAACCACCTCAGTCCTCGTTTTTACTTAGTAAAATCTCTAGAGGTTCAAACCAACCTTTCGGCTGTTGACCTAAACAACAACAACAAATAAAGTAATCTTAAAGAACATCGTAAGAGCCGTTTATTAGAAAGACACTAGACACTAGACACTATTACAAGACACTAGTCGGAGTTATCTTCTCTGAGAGTAATGAATTTCACTACACAGCCAGACCCTATGGTGAATGAAGTGAAGGTGTCATAAGCAGGGTGGAAAAGATTGCTTTTTGGAGGCCTGGCATGCTGATAAGCATAATCTTCAACTCAGTGAGGAAGGTAATAGTAAACCACCTCACTTCTCGTTTCTAGTGAGTAAAACCTCTACAGGTTCAAACCAGTCTTTTGGCTGTTGACCTAAACAACAACAACAAATAAAGTAATCTTAAAAAACATCGTAGGAGCCGTTTATTAGAAAGTCGCAAAAAAGTTAAAAGTAACATGAATAAACTAGGTACTACAACCGGTTGATAGATTTTATGTCAAACAGGTATTGATGTAAATGTTCGGTTTTGTTCTTTTAGTGGTACCTGATTTAAGTTCCAAGTTTCACTTACGCACGCAATTCCGTTCTTAAAAAACCATGTTTTTTAGGGTTCATGGGGCAAAAACTTGCCGATAACAGACAGGTGGAGTGTCAAATTATTTACACTTGATCTGTTCGTTGCAGGGCTAAAATAAATAGTTCTATTTCTTATCACATGGTCAGCCAATTTAATTACTGAATCATTTAAGAACAGAAGAGGTACAGGTGTAAAAGACAGTAATTAGAGTTATCTCCTCTGAAAGTAATGAATTTCGTTATACAACCAGACCCTGTGATGAATGAAATGAAAGTGTCATTTGCAGAGTGGAAAATATGTGCTTTTCAGATGGCCCGGCTTGCTGATAAACATACTTTTCTATTCAGTGAGGAAGGCATGGTAAACCACCTCACTCCTCGTTTTACTTAGTAAAACCTCTACAGGTTCAAACCAACCTTTCAGCTGATGACCTGAATAACAACAACAACGGGGCAAAAACGTGTATTTCTGGTGGACTCGATTTTGAAAAATTGTCATGAAAACAATACTTTTCCTTCACTATTATATTAATATAGGGAAAGACAAATTAAAAATATAACTGGTGAAAAATCCGTCGCTTAAGGAAAACAATAAAATAAAAGGGGATATGACAAGGAAAAGTATGAACAAAATTAAGTAGTCTACTATTAGAATAACCGAATATTTAAAAAAAAATTATTTAAAAGTATATCTACATACGCAATGCATCTGTAATTTATATTATTTTTTATAGGCTTCTCTTATTAAGAATGTAAAACGCAAATTGATTATTCATGTAAAACCTGAAACAGATACACTTGTAACAATGGATTTCTTGTGTTGGTACGCCTACCGGGTGTGCCAAAAAAATTAACTTTTTTACGAATCATAAAAATCTTTCCCGGAATGTTTCCCTATAACTAAGGGCCTCAGACAAGGTTGCTGTATGTCCCCAACTCTCTTCAAGATATATATTAATGAAGTATTAAAAGAGTGGCAAAATAAATGCTCTAGGATGGGGATAAAAATTGAAGAACGATTTCTCCACACACTTCTGTTTGCAGATGATCAGGTTGTTATAGCAGGAGATGAGTTTGACATCCAGTATCTGATGAGAAAGTTGACAGAAACCTTTGAAAAATGGGGTTTGAAAATAAATTATGACAAAACCAAATATTTGGTAGCTGGAGGAGACGCGGTAGCTGGAAAAGACGTGAAAGATCTGGTTGTCGATAATAAAATAATTACAGGATGCGAGGAAGTGAAATACCTGGGAGTAGTTCTTTCAAGAAAAGGAAATAGTGAGCAAGAAATTACAGAGCGTATCACAAATGCCAGAAAAGTTATTAGTCAACTTAACCCACTGCTTTGGTCAGAAACTCTCAGTCTAAGGACTAAAAGAATGATGAACGATGCCATCCTTAGAAGTGTTCTGATGTATGGCGCAGAAGCATGGGAGTTAACAAAAAGAAATAAAGATAGACTGAATGCAGTGGAAATGGACTTCCTGAGACGCAGCTGCAGGGTATCTAGGATAGGGCACATAAGAAATGAAGAAATAAGAAGAAGAATGAATCAACAGGAGTCAGTTGTTGAAGCAATAGAAAGTCGCCAACTGTTATGGTATGGACATGTAAAAAGAATGTCAGAAGCTAAATGGCCCAAGTTCATAATGGAATGGACACCTCAAGAAAGGAGAAAAAGGGGGCGCCCTCCTAGAAAATGGGAGCAAGACATTCAAAACGCCATGAATTTGAGGCAACTGGCTCCTGAAGATGCACTGGATAGGGGCAAATGGAGGTTGAGATGCGAGAAACGGCCTGATGATGCTGTAAGAGACCTCGCTTAAGTAAGTAAAAATCTTTCCGTTAGTTACTTGAGTTACGAGTTTGCCTTTGTTTGTAACGAGGGGTAAAGGGGTAAAAGCATCAGTGCGCATGCGCGACTGCTTTAATTTCAGAACAACAAACATAACAACTTATACTATACCCAGAGCATAATATAGTCCGAGGGCAGTCCAGAAAGTCTGTCACGTTTTGCGTTGTAGCCGCTAGGGGATGAGCTATCGCGGCCATTTTGGTGCCGCGGCGTTTCTCCGTTCAGTGGCTATCCAGCCGTGCTAGCGAGAGGCCTGTGTCGCTCTTCGTTGTTTTTCAACAACAATTTAAAATGTGTGCCGCAATTCAAAATCCCGCCAGTTGTGAAGTACGGTCGGTAATACGGTTTTTGTTGGCTAAAAACAATAAACCAATTGAGATTTATCGCCAAATTTGTGAAGTTTATGGGAACGATGTTTACACTGAAAGTGGAGTACGGCGTTTGTGCATTCAGTTCAAAAATGGCCGAACTAATGATTGTTAACGAGGAAGAAAAAAAGAAAAGTAAAAAGTTGACACACACCAATCACTAAAACATGCTTTTAGTTCAGGGGTCTGAAAACGTGTATATCCGGTGAAAATTCGATTTCGAAAAATCGTCATGAAAATAATACCTACTTTTCTTTCTATGTACTATTCATATAGACAAGAGAAAGTAAAAAGTTGACACAAGATTTTTTAAAATACTTTTAAACCACCCTATAGAACACCTACATATATGTATATTCGAGTATTTATCAATGTAACGGATGCGATAAACGTCTGAATAAACTGTAAAAGGAGGAGGAAAAACCGAAGATAGACAGAGAGACATGATAAAATAAATTTGCGCATGTCAATTCCTCATACGAGATGCGTAGAGGAGATACGGGCAACAGATAAACTACAGTATAACTAACATACTTATATCTTTTTTTATAATAAAATAAAAATAAAACAAAACAAAATAAAATAAAAGGAATTTTATGTAGTTTACTACTATTTATGATTCATAACATTAATAGATAAAAAAACAAATAAAATGAAAACCATGTTAAAAACTAGTATGCAAGATACACGTAACATTAAAAAGAGATGACAAACTTTTTTACTGACTTCAGAGTTTAAGGAAATAGAAACATTATTTAACAATCGCTGCGCGCGTGCAGATACATCCAGTTAAAAAGATACTTAAACTTAATTTCGTTATTAAATAGTATTTCATTTAAAAATGTTTTTTAAAAAAGTGTATTTATTAATGTTTTATTTATTATTATTAATTATAAATAAAGTTAAAAATGAATTAATTACAAATAAAAATGAAGAATATATCGGAGTGTTAAATAATTATGAATCAATTAATTTAGTTAATAGAACCGATAAATTTATAGAAGAAAATTGTTTTCTAAAACAACCGGGAAAATGTTTTCCAAAATGTTGTCCGTTACATCAAATATTTAATGAAAATCGTGATTGTGTTTATAGTAATTATAGTATTATTTTTTCAAAATTAAATGAAAATTTTTTGGATAATGAATTTAATTTATTAGAAGGATTGCCTTGTCTTTTTAATGAAAATGCAAGTCGTTATCATATTGAACCTTTCGGAGCTGAAAAATTAGAATATGTTTTTTTGAATGAAACGAATTCAATTAAAGATATAATCCAAAATATTGTGTATAATTTATCAACGTATTGTTTTGAAATTCATGAAATTGAAAAAAGTGTTAAATTGATTGCTATAATGTGTGAATATTCATCGTTTATCGTTGAACCGGTTGAAGAAGAACCAAAAATGACATATTACGGGATGTTTATTTCTGTTATATTTTTAATATTAACATTTCTTGTTTATGCTTTGATACCGAAATTAAGAAATTTACATGGAAAATGTTTAATGAATCATGTAGCCAGTTTAGGGGTCGCTTATTTATTTCTTGGCACAATTCAAGTTGAACCCAATCTTCATCACACCACTTGTCTTATCTTATGTAAGTACTTCTCTTTATTTTATTTTTTATTTTCGTTTTAAGTCAGGGTGGAGTCTACTAAGTTACTCCTAGAAAAATGTAGCACTTTTTTTAGTAAACTTCGTTTTTTACTTTCTCTTGCCTATATGAATATATATATTTTGACTTTCTCTTGCCTATATGAATATATACGAAGGAAAGTATTGTTTCATGTCGATTTTAAGAAATCAAGTTTTCACCGGATCTACACGTTTTCAGACCCCCTGAACCCGAAAAGCATGTTTTTAGCGATTGGTTTGTGTGTGTGTGTGTGTGTGAACAGAATATCTCAAGAACGGAACATCGTGCGAACTTGAAACTTAAAACTTAAGTACATACCGATACCGGACCCGACACGAACATTTTCATCAAAATCGGTCAACAGATAGTAGTTTATTCGTGCATTTTTCACTTTTTTGGGATTTTCTCAAAAACTGGTCTTACGATTTTTTAAAAAATCGCCTCATTTATTTAATTTTTTATGCTCTACAAGATAGGATAGGCGACATTTTTGCTGAAATTCTTGGTGAGGCGGTTTTCACGTTAAAAACGGTTTTATTAAGATTGCGGCTTTAATATGCATTTTAACGCAAAAATTTATATAATAAAAAATATAGAAAATTTAAAATCCTACAACTTTTAATTCAAACATTTTTTTGTAGAACGCCTAGTTTAGCGGTAATTAGCGATTTTCTGTATTTTTCTCACGAAAACGTGTGAAAAATCTATTTTTTTAAGATTTCGGTCTTAGTATGCATTTTACGACAAAAGTGTATATAATCAAATTTATAGGAAATTAAAAGATCTACAACGTTAATTAGAGAATTTTTCTCTGCAGAGCCTAGTTTAGCGTGAAAGAGTAATTATCCATATTTTTAAGCCAAACTGAGGTCGATTTTCATTTTGTGTCTTTCATATATGATTAAATATATGGTTTTGTTTATTGAGGTCGATTTTTTAAAATTTCTAATGTTTTATTACTAATGTCAGTTTTATTGTTAATTATTTGCATTGGCAAGAGAAAGTTATGTGAGTGTTTCACATCAGATTTTTTTAAATAACATTATTTGCAATCAGTTTTTTAAAAAGAAACTATAAAATATCATTTGAATTTACAAATCACAAGTTGAGGTCTCATTACCCTGAGTACCTCTCATTACATCAATTACTTATGTGTTAAAAAAGAAAATTACTATATACAAAGACATTTTACATTTTACAATGTGGAATACTTTTCACTAGCGATTGGTCTGTGTGTGTGCGTGCGGGTGTGTGTGTGTGCGGGTGTGTGTGTGTGTGTGTGTGTGTGTGTGTGTGTGTGAACAGAATATCTCAAGAACGGAACATTGTACGAACTTGAAACTTGAAACTTAAGTTACGTACCACTACCGGACTCGACACGAACATTTTCATCAAAATCGGTCAACCGGAAGTGGTAGTTTATTCGTGTAATTTTTCACTTTTTGCGATTTTCTCAAAAACTGGTCCTACGATTTTTTTAAAAATCGCCTGGTTTACTCAATTTTTTATTCTCTACAAGATAGGGTAAGCGTCATGTTTGCTGAAATTCTGGGTGAGGCTGTTTTCACGTAAAAACATTGTTTTTTTAAGATTACAGCTTTAATATGCATTTTAGCGCAAAACGTTATATAATAAAAGTTGTAGAGAATGTAAAATTCTACAACTTTTATTTCAAACAATTTTTTGTATAACGCTTAGTTTAGCGGTAATTTGCGATTTTCTGTTTTTTTTTCTCACGAAAATGTGTGAAAAATTGATTTTCTTAAGATTTCGGCCTTAGTATGCATTTTACGACAAAAGTGTATATAATTAAATTTATAGAAAATTAAAAGATCTACAACTTTTATTTAGAGCATTTTTCTCTACAGAGCCTAGTTTAGAGAGAAAGAGTGATTTTCCGTATTTCTAAGCCAAACTGAGGTTGATTTTCATTTTGCATCATTCACTCATGATTAAAATAAGGTTATGTTTTTGAGGTTAGTTTTTTGTTTATTTCTAATATTTTATTAATAATGTTAGGTTTATTGTTAATTATTTGCATTGGCAAGAGAAAGTTGTGTGAGTGTTTCACACCAGATTTTTTAAATTTATTTATTTTACGTCGCATCAACTACAACGGTCATCAGCAACGACGTTGGGGTGTTACTTTTGTACAATGGAGGATGAAATTATTTTTTTGTAACGTATGAAAACATGCCGTGCCTGAGTGGGATTCGAACCCAGGACCGCATGATGAGAGGCGAGCACGTTACCAACTGCGCCAATGAGGTTGGCGGCTAATTCATTTTCGTGACTTTTTTAAGTCTCACGTGATATTTTCTATTGAAACGCCTGACTTCGTCTATTACATCAGGACGGTTGCAATAATGTTGTATTTCTGCATTTCTTGCAAACCATGGCGCCCTATATATGAATATATAGGAAGGAAAGTATTGTTTTCAAGTCGATATTTCGAAATCGAGTTTACGGCCGGGTATACACGTTTTCTGACTCTCTGAACCAAAAAAAACATGTTTTTTTTGCGATTGGTCTGTGTGTGTGTGTGTGTGTGTGTGTTTGTGTGTGTGTGTGTGTGTGTGTGTGTGTGTGTGTGTGTGTGCGCGCGCGCGCGCGCGTGTGCGTGTAAACAAGATATCTCAAGAACGGAACATCGTACGACTTGAAACTAAGTTACGTATGACAAGAAAACCTGACTCGAACACTTATCAAAATCGGTCAACGGGAATTACTATATTAGTAGTTTATTCGTGTAATTTTTAACGTTTTTGATTTTTTCAAAAAACGGTTGCTACGATTTTTTTTTAAATTGCCTCATTTACTACATTTTGTATGCTCTACATGATAGTTCAGGAGTTATGTTTGCTGAAATTCTTGGGGAGGCTTTGCTCTCGTAGAAAAATATGTTTTTTTAGGTTTCGGTCTTAATATACATTTTAGAGCAAAAGTGTAATAATTAAAATAATATAATACTTAAAACCCTACAACTTTTATTCCAAACATTTCTTTGTATAACGCTTAGTTTAGCGGTAATTAGTGCTTTTCTGTTTTTTCATGAAAATCTGTGGACAAAACGGAATTGTTTAAGATTTCGGCCAATTTGCATTTAACGACAAAACTGTATTAAATAAAATTTGTAGGAAATTGGCTTACCATGTGATAAGAAACAGAACTATTTATTTTAGCCCTGCCACGAGCAGATTTTTTTTTTTTTTTTTTTTTTTATTCCTAATTTGTGTACGTTGCAATCTGTTCAATTTAGAACAATAAGCAACCCCATGACCCAATGAGATGAGGATGATGTGTATGACGTGTAAATGAGGTGTAGTCTTGTACAGACCCAGGCCGACCACTCCTGAGAGAGTATGGTTAATTGAACCCCAACCATCAAAGTACACCGGTAACCACTATCTAGTATTCAAATCCGTATAAAAGTAACTACCTTTACTAGGATTTGAACCAGGAACCTTCGTCTCCGAAAATCAGCTGTTAAACATCTGATTTTGGCGACGACTTTACCTCTAGACCAACCCGGTGGATCACGAGCAGATTGAGTGTAAATAATTTGATACTCCATTATGTACCTGTCTGTAATGGGCAAAATTTAATGTACAAGTTCAATTACAATGTACAATTTAATGTACAAGTTATTTATTTTAGTGTAATTTATTTATTAGTGTTATTAGTAGTGCTGTTATGGATTTACAACATTCTGCATTCACGAGTTGATGTTCCGGATATCTTGAAGATTTTTCTGAGGGTAGGCCTACCTTGCAGAGCTTTAAGAAGTTTCAGGCTGTTTGCTGGAACCACAAGAAGTAAAATAGCTTAAATTAATAGATGTATAGCCACAGCAAATGAAATAAATGGAGAGGTAGATCTGTTTCACAGAGATGGTAAAATTAAAGAAAAACTATAGAGGATACTGTGAAAGAAGGCTGTAAAATATTGCGTGATCTTTATGTTTTTTTTGTAATTAATTTTTTTAACATCGCTAGCGACGACGTTGGGGTACAACTGTGTGAGGATAAAATGATTTTTTGTAACGTATGAAAATATGTCGTGCCTGAGTGGGATTCGAATCCAGGATGTTTATGTAGTTTTATGTATTTTTATGTTATTCATGTCTATGTGGGGTAGTTTTGCTAGGCGGCTGACGACTGTGTTCCGGTGAAGAAATAATGACTATGTTAAGTTATAATGGTGCAGTATTTTACCCAGGCAATATTCTATTGCTGTTCTACTGTACCACCTCGCATCCTTGCGACCAGCCATAGTAGTGTGTTGTGACCGCGGGGTGTAGGGGAATTTGGGAGCCCAAAAACAAAAAAACTAAAATGAAATGAGTTATTTATTAGTGTTAACGGTGATTCAAAACGAGCGCCGGTTTTTAAACGGCTGGTAAATTTTTGTTTATCGGTTGGCAACATTGTTAGACCTCATTTCTATTTCGGAGAACATTCCGATTGACGATTCAGTTGTAGTTTCTCTTGTTCGCAGTGTAGTACTCTCGCAGTCTGTGTCTAATCATGGAGAAGTTTACTATTGCGCAACGAGTGTTAATCGTCAAAACATTTTACCAGAGTGGAGAGAGTTATGCGGCTACTGTCAGGCGACTTCGCGGTACTCTAGGACGTAATGAAGCACCGAATGAATCAACAGTTCGCAGGCTCATGAAAAAGGTTTTTGAGACGGGTTCAACAGTCGACCTTAAAAGTTCTGGACGTCGTCGTTCTGGCCGAACTGAGCAGAACGTTGCGTTGGTTCGTGACAGTGTGGCTGTTAGCCCAGCAAAATCAATACGTCGCCGTTCTCAACAATTGGGTTTACGATGTTCTTCTGTACGGAGAATTCTTCGGTACGATCTCCAATATCACTCGTATAAAATTCAGTTGCTGCACGAGAAACAATGTTGTTGCTCCGTGAACGGTTCCAGGATCGCATCATTTCTCGTAATTCCGACCATCAATGGCCACCAAGGTCGTGTGACTTGACGCCTTGTGGCTTTCATCTTTGGGGTCATCTGAAGTCATTGGTGTATGCCAATAAACCCCGAAACATCAATGACTTGAAGAAGGAAATTCGACGGGTTATCGGGCAAATGGAAGTCGACACTTGTCGTGCAGTAATATCCAATTTCATGGACAGAGTTGATGCGTACCAGCGCAGTAGAGGAGGACACATGCATGACATCATTTTTCATACATGAAATCGGAAGGTAAGATGAACTTGTTGATGTATTTATTTTCAGTTTTTCAATAAAATAAATCTCTTAATTTGATATATCAAAACCGGCGCTCTTTTTAAATCACCCTATATTTATAGTGTTTAATTTAGTGTTACACATTTTAGTTAATATAAGGTATACATTATTATTTAAGTATAGGTATACATTATTTTGCCCATAACAGACAGGTGGAGTGTCAAATTATTTACACTGAATCTGTTAGTTGCAGGGCTAAAATAAATAGTTCTGTTTCTTATCACATGGTCAGCCAATTTAATGACTGAACCATTTGAGAACAGAAGAGGTAGAGGTGTAAAAGACACTAATCAGAGTTATCTTCTCTGAAAGTAATGAATTTCATTGTACAGCCAGACCCTCTGGTGAATGAAGTGAAGGTGTCATTTGCAGAGTGGAAAATATGTGCTTTTCAGAGGGCCCGGCATGCTGATAAGCGTATTTTTCCATTCAGTGAGGAAGGCAATTGTAAACCACCTCACTCCTCGTTTTACTTAGTAAAACCTCTACAGGTTCAAACCAGCCAATTAGGCTGATAACCAATGCAACAACAATGTATACATTAAATTGTTAACAAAATTTAAATTGTTTGTTAAAATAGATTTTTACTTTCTCTTGCCTATATGAATATATAGGAAGGAAAGTATTGTTTTCATGTCGATTTTTCGAAATCGAGTTTTCACCGGATCTATACGTTTTCAGACCCCCTGAACCCAAAAAACATGTTTTTAGCGATTGGTGTGTGTGTGTGTGTGTGTGTCTGTGTGTGTGCGTGCGTGCGTGCGCGCGCGTGCGCGCGCGTGTGTGTGTGTGAACAGAGTATCTCAAGAACGGAACATTGTACGAACTTGAAACTTGAAACTTAAATTACATACCACTACCGGACCCGACACGAACATTTTCATCAAAATCGGTCAACCGGAAGCAGTAGTAACTTAGTTTATTCCTATAATTTTTCACTTTTTTGCGATTTTCTCAAAAACTGGTCCTACGATTTTTTTTAAAATCGCCTGGTTTACTCAATTTTTTATTCTCTACAAGATAGGGTAGGCGCCATGTTTGCTCGTACTATAAACTAAATAATGTACTGAATATTTTGGATAAAATATCATGAAGTTCTGTTGAAAAATAAATTAGTTGCACAACTTTTTGTAAATGTCCGACAGATCGGACGCTGGTCCTTTAGCGTAACTTTCAGCTGTCCGATCAATCGGACGTTGGTCCCTAAAGGATTAAAATGCATATTAACCCTTTCAATGCCGAAACAATATTTAAAGGTTTGATCTAAGTGTCATTTAATTTGAATAAGGGTGTACAAAAAGTGCCAGCTTTTATTTCGCTGGTTTGAACCTGTAAAGGTTTTACCAAGTAAAACGAGAACTGAGGTGGTTTACCATTTTCTTCTTAACTGAGGTGAAAGTATGCTTATCAGCATGCCAGACCCTCTAAAAAGCATTTACTTTCCACCCTGCAAATGATACCTTCTCTTCATTCACCACAGTGTCTGGCTGTATAATAAAATTCAATCCTCTCAGAGGAGAGGACTGTAACTAGTTCATTTTACACCTTTACCTCTTATGTTATTACAGTCGGACGTTAAACCAAAAAAAAAAAAAAAAAAAAAAAAAAAAAAAAAAAAAAAAAAAAAAAAAAAAAAATCTTATGTTATTAAATGCTTTAGTCATATCATTGGCTGACCATGTGATAAGATTGAGAACTATTTTTTGTAGCCCTGGAACTAGTAGATCGAGTGCAAATAATTTAACACTCCACCTGCCTGTTATGGGAAAAAATCATGCCCATGTTGGTTCCAGGGCTACAAAAAATAGTTCTGTTTCTTATCACATAATCAGTCAATTATGTGACTGAACTATTTAAGAAAAGAAGAGGTAGAGGTGTAAAAGACACTAGTCACAGTTATAACCTCTGATAGTATTGAATTTTCCTATACAGCCAGTTCTGTGGTGAATGAAGTGAAGGTGTCATTTGCAGGGTGGAAAGTGGATGCTTTTCGGAGGGCCTGGCATGCTGACAAGCATACTCTTTCAACTCAGTAAGGAAGGCAATAGTAAACCACCTCACTCCTCGTTTTTACTTAGTAAAACCTCTAGAGGTTCAAACCAGCATTTCGGCTGTTGACCTAAACAACATATTGAAAATTTAGTATCAGTTATTACAACAATGTAACAGTTTCTAAATATGGCGCTAAATTTTTAAATCTTTTTCTTCTTACTATCAAGGATTAGGCATAAGCCTTTTCCGAACTCACAAACCATGCTGCACGTCTACAGAAACACGAGACATTCCAACCCTCACATCTCGACTACTGCCATCTTCTTTGAGGTCTTCCCATCTTCCTTCTTCCAACTGGAACATATTCCGTCTTTTTTAGAGGTATTCTCTCCTCTGGCATCCGTTCCAAATGTTGCCTACATTGATTCCGGTACTCCACCACTTTTTCATTCAAGCTAAATACACCCAACTCGAATCTAATTTCTTTGTTATGTATTTAATCCAGCCTCGAGCAGTCCTTCACCCTTCTTAAAAACCTCATTTCAGCTGCTTGGATCCTACTTTCTTGGCGTTTTGTGGTAACCAATGACTCACTTCCATAAAAGAAGGACTGGGGCTGCCATAAAATTGTAAATATTTAAATGTAAATTTTTAAATAAAACTTGAATTACTTACCGGAGCTTGTAGTCAACACTTCAGTCCTACAATTGGCCAAGAATATCTCTTGGCAGAGGCGATTTAAACGTCTGTGCTAAGTACCCGGTATTCTTCTTCTGTTGGTGCCTATCCTCTGTGGATGTTGGCAATCATATTAGTCCACATGACTTTATTTACAGCTGCTCTGAATAATTGTACGCTCGTCATTCCTGTCCATTGCCTGATGTTCTTCAGCCACGACGTCCGCCGACGGCCTTGAGATCGACTACCTTCAATCTTGCCTTGCAATATAAGTTGAATTAGCTGATATTTTCTGTTTCTCAACACATGCCCTAAATAAGCCATCTTCCTGACTTTTATGTTTGGCAGGATTTCCATGGCTTTTTGCATACGTTGCAAGACGGTGTTGTTTGTGACATGGTAGGTACCCGGTATTACCCTAGTGTAAATGTTTCCTATGAGAGGGCTGTCATGTAATTCAAAATTGTTGTGCATCATCTTGTATAGTTATTTCGCGACGTCATTCACGTATGGGATTTTTTTTTTTTTGGTTTGACGTCCGACTGTTTTGCAATTACTGCTAATGCAGATGGTGAAGGATGAAATGATTTTTTGTAACGTATGAAAATATGCCGTGCCTGAATGGGATTCGAACCCAGGTTTATGGGATTTGTAAGTCTTTGTGCAACATTGGTCTTAAGGGGACTCCGTAATAAAAGAAATCGAAAAATTTTCGTTTTTTGCCGATTATTATAGATGACCCACCGGGTTGGTCTAGAGGTAAATTCGTCGCCAAAATCAGCTGTTAAACAGCTGATTTTCGGAGACGAAGGTTCCTGGTTCAAATCCTAGTAAAGGTAGTTATTTTTATACGGATTTGAATGCTAGACAGTTGTTACCGGTGTACTTTGATGGTTGGGGTTCAATTAACCATACTCTCTCAGGAATGGTTGGCCTGAGTCTGTACAAGACTACACCTTATTTACACGCATACATATATCATCCTCATCTCATTGGGTCATTGGGTTGCTTATTGTTCTGAATTGAACAGATTGCATCCTACACACATTAGGGTTAAAAAAAATTATAGATGAATTCCACTCTTTAAAATGCCGTATTTAGTTTGTTTTTACGATCAGTATTTGTAAGTCCTGCTATTCTCGAAAACGGCTCTAATGATTTCCTGAAAAATTGTGAGTGGAGGTTTTCAGAGTCTAAAACTCGATTGCGCTAGGTCTCATTATTTGCAAAAAATCATTAACTCACTAACCTAAGAACGGCTGGCTACAGATGTAACTAACAAAAAAAAAAGATATATTAAACAAATACAAGGTATTTTTAATGTAAACACTACATCACAACTCCTGGCGTGTCTATTATCAACCCATTCTAATAACATTTTTTGCGGAAATCTATCATATAATCTGCAACCGAGCAAACCTCGGTAACCCGGTACTTAATATTTATTCACGCAATATTTAATATATTTTTCCAATTTTCTTAAAAACTTATCATAAGATTTTCATTAAAATAATTTATTTACTACATCTTCTGTTCTCTACTAGGTACATCTGCTGAAATCGTGGGGCTCTGTGGTTAATTTTTTTAAACATTGAGGCCTTGGTTTGCATTTTATAGTAAAAGCGTATACACAACCTCAGACACATACACAGACCTGTTTTTGTTGTTTAGGTCATCAGCTGAAAGGCTGGTTTGAACCTGTAGAGGTTTTACTAAGTAAAACGAGGAGTGAGGTGGTTTACTCTTGCCTTCCTCACTGAAA
Source organism: Catonia carolina (assembly GCA_035578175.1). Lineage (NCBI taxonomy): Eukaryota > Metazoa > Arthropoda > Insecta > Hemiptera > Achilidae > Catonia > Catonia carolina. The sequence goes on from JAQMRL010000015.1 coordinate 17,322,339, forward strand.
AGTAAACTTATCAGCACGCTAGGCCCTCTGAAAAGCACATATTTTTCACTCTGCAAATGACACCTTCACTTCATTCACCACAGGGTCTGGCTGTATGACAAAATTCATTACTTTCAGAGGAGACAACTCTGATTAGTGTCTTTTGGACCTCTACCTCTTCTGTTCTTAAATGATTCATTCATTTGATTGGCTGACCATGTGATAAGAAACAGAACTAACTATTTTAGCCCTGCAACGAACAGAGTGAGTGTAAAAAAAATTTTATGTTCAGGGGACCTGAAAACGTATAGTTTCGGTGCAAATTTGATACGGAAAAATTGACGTAAAACAATACTTTCTTTCTCTATATTTTATTTAGGGCAAGAGAAAGTAAAAATAAAGGATTAAAAATATAGGAATATTAAATAAAGGAAAATAAAAATAAAGGAAAGAAGGGGAAAATCAGGGGGAGAGGAGGAGAACAAGGAAAAGGAAAAAATCTGGTGTGAAACACACACAACTTTCTCTTGCCAATGCAAATAATGACCAATATAACCTTACATTAGTAATAAAACATTAGAAATAAACAAAAAACTAACCTCAAAAAAATAACCTTATTTTAATCATGAGTGAAAGACAGAAAAGGAATATCAACCTCAGTTTGGCTTAAAAATACAGAAAATCACTCTTTCACGCTAAATTAGGCTCTGTAGAGAAAAGCTTTTGAATAAAACTTATAGATCTTTCAGCTTTCCTATAAATTTGATTACTTTTGTCGTTAAACGCATACTAAGGCCGAAATCTTTTTAAAAAAATCGATTTTTCACACGTTTTCGTGAGAAAAAAACCACAAAATCGCTAATTACCGCTAAACTAAGCGTTACACAACAAAATGTTTGAAATAGAAGTTGTCGGATTTTAAATTCTCTACAACTTTTGTTGTATAAATTTTTGCGCTAAATGCATATAAAAGCCGTAATATAAAGAAAACAATTTTTTACGTGAAAACAGCCTCACCAAGAATTTCAGCAAACATGGCGTCTATCCTATCTTGTAGAGCATAAAAAGTTTAGTAAACCAGGCGATTTTTAAAAAAAATCGTACGACCAGTTTTTGAGAAAATCGCAAAAAAGTGAAAAATTACACGAATAAACTACTACTTCCGGTTGACCGATTTTGATGAAAATGTTCGTGTTGGGTCCGGTAGTGGTATCTAACTTAAGTTTCAAGTTTGAAGTTCGTACGATGTTCCGTTCTTGAGATACGAGGGGGGTACCCAAAAGAAACCGGAATTATTTTTTAAAACTATTTATTTTTAATTTTTTTACAAAAGAACCTTATCCCCTTCAAAATACTCTCCATTACAACTAATACATTTGTCCCACCGGTGCTTCCACTGTTCAAAACATTTTTTGTACTCCTCTTCAGTGATGGCTGCCAGCTCATCCGTCGTTTTTTTCTTGACATCATCAACGTTGTTAAATCGGAGACCTTTCATGCCCCTTTTCATGCGTGGGAACAAGAAAAAATCACACGGAGCCAGATCGGGTGAGTACGGTGCGTCGTGGTGGAAAAACCAGTCCCCTGTCTGCCACAAATTAGGTCTTTTACGACGAATGCTGTTTCGTAGTCTTCTTAACACTTCAAGATAAAAAGCTTGATTTACCGTCTGGCCTGGTGGAACGAACTCTGAATGGACAATTCCCCTCACATCAAAAAAACAAATCAGCATTGTTTTGATGTTCGATCTGACTTGACGACTTTTTTTGGTCGGGGTGATAATGAAGTCTTCCATTGACGGGATTGTTGTTTGGTTTCTGGGTCGTACCCATAGCACCAAGACTCGTCACCCGTAATGATCTTTGACATGAAATCTGGATCAGTTTCAAGCTGTTGTTTCAAATCACTACACGTTTCAATTCGACGTTCCTTTTGAGTGTCTGTCAGAACCCGAGGCACAAACTTGGCAGCGACTCTTTTCATTGTCAAGTCTTCTGTTAAAATGCGTTGGACTGAGCTCCAAGATAAACCACTAACCTGTGATATTTGGTCAATGGTCTGTCGTCGGTCTTTTCGTACAATTTCTTTCACTTTCACAACATTTTCGTCTGTTCGGGAAGTCGACGGTCGTCCAGAACGAAATTTGTTCTCAATCGACATGTCGCCATTTTTAAAGCGCAAAAACCACTCGTACACTTGGGTTTTTCCAATAGCGTCGTCTTTGTAAGCTGTGTTCAACATTACAACTGTTTCCGCGGCGTTTTTACCGAGCAAGAAGCAAAATTTCACAGCCGCACGTTGTTCATTAAAACTTGCCATCATGAAAAACGACACGAGCACAAAACAGCACTAGCGAGAACAATCACTGCACGAGAACAGAACAAGCTAGATCAACGAACAAAATGCCATTGAACTGGCAATGAGTAGCGCTACAAGCAGCCTAGTGGCGGGAATTTGTACTGCACAAGCTCCGCCCACAGCAGAGCTATTCCGGATACTTTTGGGTACCCCCTCGTATTCTGTTCACACACAGACACACACACACACACACACACACACACAGACCAATCGCTAAATCATGTTTTTTGGGTTCAGGGGGTCTGAAAACGTGTAGATCCGGTAAAAACTCGATTTCTTAAAATCGAGATGAAAACAATACTTTCCTTCCTATATATTTATATAGGCAAGAGAAAGTAAGAAGGGAAATCATGATGAAAAGGAAAGTAAGGACGTGAAAAATAAAAGAATGATAAAGAAATGGAAGGGAATGGGAAATACTATAAAATATTTCAGTTAATTACATTACACTCCAAGTGTAATTAATTAAATTAGTTGCGTATAAAGTAAGGTCAAGAAAAATGAAATTTTATTGAAACCACGTACAACTTGATTAATCTAATGCGTTTCGATTTTCTAACAGATAACCAAACCTATATTTTACTACACCACTCTTGAAAGTGTCATCCAGAATATACACTTAATTGACAAATATACCCCATCAAGGTCATGCTCTTATAGTACAATATACAGAAAATTCTATAGAGTTGGTCTGTCGGCTCGTGGTCTCTCTGTACGAGGGTCGTTAGAAACGTTCGTGCAAAGTCAGATATATGGCACTACTGGCGCATATCGATGATATGTTTAGTTAGTAGCATCTGTTGGAAAAACACATGTGTAGTTTCAGCCAGATCGGTCTAGTTCTTTGTGTTTGACATTCGTTTTAATCGAGGAAGTCGAGTGATTTTCAAAAAATGGATGAAAAAGAATTTCGTGTGAAGTGTTGCAAGGACGGTTTACAGCTGTTCAGAAGAATTCGCAGGACTTTAAGCGTCGTTTCGTCACTGTGGATGAAACATGGATACATCACGACACTCCTGAGACCAAAAACAATCTAAACAATGGGTTATGAAGGGGGAATCTGCGCCAAAAAAGCCGAAGATAGTTCCTTCGGCCGGAAAGATTATGGCGACTGTCTTTTGGGATTCACAAGGAATAATCTTCATCGATTATCTGGAAAAGGATAAAACTATTACAGGTGCATATTATTCATCGTTATTGGACCGTTTGAAAACCGAGCTGCAAAAAAAACGCCCACGATTGCCCCACAAAAAAGTCCTTTTCCATCACGACAACGCACCAGCTCACACCTCAGCAGTTTTGGTCGCAAAATTAATGGAAATAGGGTTCCAACTCGTTTCACATCCCCCCTATTCTCCAGACTTGGCTCCCTCGGACTACTATTTGTTTCCCAATTTGAAGAAATTGCTAGCAGGAAAAAGATTTTATTCAAACGAGGAGGTGATTGCAGGAACGAATGGCTATTTTTCAGACTTGGACAAATCCTATTATTCGGAAGGGATCAACAAACTAGAGCAGCGTTGGACGAAGTGTATAAGCCTAAAAGGAGACTATGTCGAAAAATAAAAAAAGGGTTACCCCAAACAATTAAGTAGTTTTAATTGTTTGACCCTCGTATGAAACGAAGGACAGTCCGTTCATAAGAAAATTGTTGTTGTGGTCATTAGCCGAACAGCTGATTTGAACCTCTAGAGCATGATTCTCAACCTGGGGGTCGTGGTGATATTATAGGGGGGGGGGGTCGTGAAACAATAATTAAATTTTTTGAAATCATCAGATTGTAAAGGTGGTTTTAAAGATAATTACGAATTTAATTAGCGTCTAACTAACACTCATTGTGCCCCACGTTGGGCGTCAAAATTGTAGAGGTGTATTTTTACTTTCTCTTGCCTATATGAATATATAGGAAGGAAAGTATTGTTTTCATGTAGATTTTTCGAAATCGAGTTTTCACCGGATCTATATGTTTTCAGACCCCCTGAACCCAAAAAACATGTTTTTAGCGATTGGTCTGTGTGTGTGAGAGAGTGTGTGTGTGTGTGTGTGTGTGTGTCTGTGTGTGTGTGTGTGTGTGTGCGTGTGTGTGTGTATACAAAATATCTCAAGAACGGAACATCGTACAAACTTGAAACTTGAAACTTAAGTTACATACCACTACCGGACCCGACACGAACATTTTCATCAAAATCGGTCAACCGGAAGTAGTAGTTTATTCGTGTCATTTTTCACTTTTTTGCGATTTTCTCAAAAACCAGTCCTACGGTTTTTTTTAAAATCGCCTCATTTACTCAATTTTTTATTCTCTACAAGATACGGTAGGCGTCATGTTTGCTGAAATTCTGGGTGAGGCTGTTTTCACGTAAAAACATAGTTTTTTTAAGATTGCGGCTTTAATATTCACTTTAGCGCAAAACGTTTTATAATAAAAGTTGTAGAGAATGTAAAATTCTACAACTTTTATTTCAAACATTGTTTTGTATAACGCTTAGTTTAGCGGTAATTAGCAATTTTCTGTTTTTTTCTCACGAAAACGTGTGAAAAATTTTTTTTTTTAAGATTTCGGCCTTAGAATGCATTTTACGACAAAAGTGTACAAAAAAAAATTTATAGGAAATTAGAAGATCTACAACTTTTATCTTAAGCTTTTTTTTGTACAGTGCCTAGTTTAGCGTGTAGGAGCGATTTTCCGTATTTTTAAGCTTAACTGAGGTCGACTTTAATTTTGTGTATTTCACTAATGTTTTTTGAGGTTAGTTTGTGTGTTTATTTCTAATATTTTATTAATAATGTTAGGTTTATTATTAATTATTTGCATTGGCAAGAGAAAGTTGTGTGAGTGTTTCACACCAGATTTTTTAAATTAAATTTGAAAGTGAAATAAATGAATTGATAAATAAATGAATGAATGAATGAATAAATGAAGACACAAAATCAATTTTGAACTGGTTGAACAGTATTTTTAATGATCGAATTTGAAATTACTTAAAGATAAAATTGACTAACTTGATTTTACAGAAAATGAATATTACTGATCTTGATTTTAATTTGATTTGATTTTTTTTTTGTTTAACGTCCGACTGTTCTGCAATTACTGCTAATGCAGACGGTGAATGATGAAATGATTTTTGTAACGTATGAAAAAATGCCGTGCCTGAATGGGATTCGAACCCAAGACCGCATGATGAGAGGCGAGCACGTTACCAACTTCGCCAATGCGGCCGGCATTGATTTTATTGATGATACTTATATTATAATTCTAAATATTTAATTAAGTTATGATAATTATAAAATTTGCCCATAACAGACAGGTGGAGTGTCAAATTATTTACACTCAATCTGTTAGTTGCAGGGCTAAAATAAATAGTTCTGTTTCTTATCACATGGTCAGCCAATTAAATGACTGAATCATTTAAGAACAGAAGAGGTAGAGGTGTAAAAAACATTAATCAGAGTTATCTCCTCTGAAAATAATGGATTTCATTATACAGCCAGACCCTGTAGTGAATGAAGTGAAAGTGTCATTTGCAGAGTGGAAAATATATGCTTTTCAGAGGGCCCGGCATGCTGATAAGCATACTTTTCCGTTTAGTGAGGAAGGCAATGGTAAACCATCTCACTCCTCGATTTACTTAGTAAAACCTCTGCAGTTTCAAACCAGCCTTTTGGCTGATGACCTAAACAACAATTATAAAATACAGGGTGAGCGTAAAGTCTTGCCCTGATTTTAAAACTTTTTTACAAAATAACCGTTTGACATAATAATTTAAATCTGGCGCTGTTACATAGGTTATTGTTAGTAGTTTTTGTGACCAATAGATGGCGCTAGTGCTCAAAGCACATAACAAGGTTTTCGGGCCGTTTTTCTTCACGGAAAACACCATTAACGCTAACATTTACTTATATGTTTTGCAACAGTTCATTGCACCTACGTTAGAAGAATATCAACCATGGATAATTTTCCAGCAAGATGGAGCACCCCCCCCTCCCTACTGGGCTTTGATAGAGCGTAATTTCCTGGATGAAACATTTCCGGATCGGTGGATTGGAAGGGATGGTCCAACACCCTGGCCACCCCGCTCTCCAGACATTACTCCCCTTGACTTTTTTTTCTGGGGCTATATCAAGGACAGAGTCTTCGCCACAGCTTCGCCACAGTTGCTGACGTCGACGAACTGAAGGCTAGGATAAAAGCTGCTGTGGGTACTGTGCAAAACACATGTTACAAAACACCTGGCGGGAACTGGAATACCGCTTCGACATTCTCCGAGCTACCAAGGGGGCACAAGTTAAAGTTTACTAATAAAAGTAATCTTAAAAAAAACTAGTAACACTAACCTATGTAACAGCATCAAATTTAAATTATTATGTCAAACGGTTATTCTGCAATAAATTTTTATAATCAGGGAAGACTTTATGCATACCCTGTATATTAAATTGATTTTACATCTGCCTATTGAGCTCAAGAAAATTTAAATATGATAATTTTTAATAATTACGAGTTGAAGTTCTAGTAGTCTCTGCTTTGCGTGTGCCGCGTACCATTGATCTTGATCGAATTGGGGACCGGACCATTGTTACAACCTGTTTTATAGTTTTAATAGATTCCTTTTCAAAATTTTATTTGTTCGTTTTAAAATCGTTATTATATTTAATTTAGTTTCTTAATTCATCCATGTTTTGATGTTATCTTATTCTCTTTTATATAAAATTCATTTAATTAAAATTATTTAAAATTTACAGGGTTGGTCTAGAGGTAAAGTCGTCGCCAAAATCAGCTGTTTAACAGCTGATTTTCGCAGACGAAGGTTCCTGGTTCAAATCCTATAAAAGGTAGTTACTTTTATACGGATTTAATTATCAGCTGATTTTCGGAGACGAAGGTTCCTGGTTCAAATCCTAGTAAAGGTAGTTACTTTTATACGGGTTTGAATAATAGACAGTGGTTGCCGGTGTACTTTGATGGTTGGGGTTCAATTAACCATACTCTCTCAGGAGTGGTCGACCTGAGTCTGTACAAGACTACACCTCATTTACACGTCATACACATCATCCTCATCTCATTGGGTCATGGGGTTGCTTATTGTTCTGAATTGAACAGATTGCAACGTACACGTATTAGGAATAAAAAAAAAAAAAAAAAAAACGGATTTAAATGATAGACAGTGGTTACCGGTGTACTTAGATGGTTGGGGTTCAATTAACCATACTCTCTCAGGAATGGTCGACCTGGGTCTGTACAAGACTATACCTCATTTACACGTCATACACATCATCCTCATCTCATTGGGTCATGGGGTTACTTATTGTTTTAAATTGAACAGATTGCAACGTACACAAATTAAGAATAATATCATCAACGTTGTGTAAGGGCCACGAGCCTTCAAACAAACTGTAGTAGGTTAAATTAATTTTTAGTAATTACATTTTTAGTAATAAGTTTTTATTTAATTTAGTAATTTTCTTAAAAGTAATTACATATTACTTCTCTATTTTAATGAAATAAAATTACGAAATTAAAATATTATCTAATTGAAATAAAAAAAAATACTGGTAGAAAAATCAAACAACGTAAAATGTTTAGAATGGAACGAACTTAATACTGATATACGAGTATTATTATCAACAATATGAACTCTTAAATTACGCCCTTCTATGATGATTACAAAACATAAACAAATTTTCGTTTTAATATTTAATTATGTTGGCAACACTGAGTAAACAAAATTAAAACTCAATCAGTCCGCTTTTGAATGTCAAATCAAAACAGTCTCTCCGTTATTATTACTTATATATATTTTTAAATTTATTTGTGATCAGTTTAAATTTATTATGAATTATTTAAAAAAAGTTTTATTAAATTTTATTATAATAAATTTATTTTTTATTAATTTTTATATGTGTAATAATGTTAATATAAATTTAAAAAATGAACATTTATTATATGAAATTTTACCAGAAAATAGTTATAATAATTTTGGTTTCAATTTATTAAATTTTATTGAAATTTATGACCGGTTAAATATATCAGATGAAATTTTAGATGTTTGTGGCAAAAGTAATAGTGATGTAAACAAAACATGTGTACCAAAGTGTTGTGAATTAAATTACGTTTTATCTGAAAATCGAAGTTGTTTAAAAGTTAAAAATTATACATTAAATAATTATTTAAATGATTTAAATAAATATAAACAAAATAATCGAACGAATTTTATTAATAATAATTATTTAAATATAACAAATTTTAAAATTGTAACAGGTTTACCGAACTGTACATCGGATGCTTATATATTGAATCCACAAAATGAAGATGAAAAATTTGAGATTTTAGATTCCGGTATGTTACTTGATTCGACAAATAATGTAAAAACAGAAATTTTTAAGTACTGTATCGATTATAATATACTAAAAGGAAAAATTTTGGCAGTTGTTTGTTTTCCGGAAAATTTCGAGCCAGAACCGTACACGTTGTACCCGATTGGAATGATATCATCAGTGTTTTTTTTGATTGCTACGTTTTTTGTTTACGCGATTATACCGGAATTAAGAAAATTGCACGGGTTGTGTTTAATGTGCCACGTGTTTAGTCTTGCAGTTGGATATACCGGGTTGTCTTTCATTGATTTGGCAACTAATCTCTTTCGTGATTATGCGGAGTGGTTATGTGTAACATTGGGTAAGTTTTATCTTTAAAAATTTTTAATTTATAACTCAGGTAAAATATACAGGGTGATTACTTTCTCTTGCCTATATGAATATATAGGAAGGACTGCCCAGAGCAGACAAGTGGAGTGTCAAATTATTTACACTCGATCTGTCAGTTGCAGGGCTAAAATAAATCGTTCTGTTTCTTATCACATGGTCAGCCAATTAAATGACTGAATCATTTAAGGACAGAAGAGGTAAAGGTGTAAAAGACACTAATCAGAGTTATCTCCTCTGAAAGTAATGAATTTCATTATACAGCCAGACCCTGTAGTGAATGAAGTGAAGGTGTCATTTGCAGAGTGGAAAATATGTGCTTTTTAGAGGACTCGGCATGCTGATAAGCGTACTTTTCCACTCAGTGAGGAAGGCAGTTGTAAACCACCTCACTCCTCGTTTTACTTAGTAAAACCTCTACAGGTTCAAACCAGCCGTTTGGCTGATGACCTAAACAACAACAGCTCATGTAAAATATATGGAGTGATTACTTTCTCTTGCCTATATGAATATATAGGAAGGAAAGTATTGTTTTCATATCGATTTTTCGAAATCGAGTTTTCACCGGATCTGCACGTTTTCAGACCCCCTAAACCCAAAAAACATGTTTTAAGCGATTGGTCTGTGTATGTGTGTGTGTGCGCGCGCGCGCGCGCGTGTACAAAATATCTCAAGAACGAAACATCGTACAAACTTGAAACTTAAGTTACATATCACTACCGGACCCGACACGAACATTTTCATCAAAATCGGTCAACCGGAAGTAGTAGTTTATTCGTGTAATTTTTCACTTTTTTGCAATTTTCTCAAAAGTTGGTCCTACGATTTTGTTTAAAATCGCCTTGTTTACTCAATTTTTTTATTCTCTACAAGATAAGGTAGGCGCCATGTTTTCTGAAATTATAGGTGAAGCCGTTTTTACGTAAAAAAAGTGTTTTTTTAAGATTACGGCTTTAATATGTATTATAGCGAAAAAACTTACATAATAACAAATGTAGAGAATTTAAAATTCTACAACTTTTATTCCAAAACTTTTTTTGTTTAACGCTAGCGGTAATTAGGAATTTTCTGTTTTTTCTCACGAAAACGTGTGAAAAATCTATTTTTTAAAGATTTCGGCCTTAGAATGCATTTTACGACATTAGTGTAGCCTATGGAATAAAATTTGTAGGAAATTAAGAGATCTACAACTTTTATTATAGTATTTTTTTCTACTGTGCCTAGTTTAGCATGAAAGAGCGATTTTTCGTATTTTTAAGCCAAACTGAGGTTGATTTTCATTTTGCGTCTGTCATTATATGATTAAAATAAGGTTATGTTTATTGAGGTTAGTTTTTTGTTTATTTCTAATGTTTTATTACTAATTTTAGGTTATTTTGTTCATAATTTGCATTGGCAAGAGAAAGTTGTGTGTGTGTGTCATACCAAATTTTTTTATTTATCAAACGCATGCTACTTCAAATGGACTGTAAGTACTTATGATTAAACACTGGTTATAAGAGTTTATATTTACATTGTCAAGAGAAAGTCGTGTAAGTGTTTCACAGTAGATATTTTTTAAATTGTTTATACATGGATAAAAAATAATTAAGATGACTCGTGGAAGTGAACATTTTGTAAGTAGTAAACAAACATTGATATCCTGCAAGCGTTGACTGGTCACCCATTTTTGCGTTCGACCCAATAGGATGACGTAACATTAAAAATTATTTGTTTATTGAGTTTGCATCTTATGTAGGTAATACTGAAAAATCTGGTATGAAACACTCACACAACTTTCTCTTGCGAATGCAAATAATTGGTAACAATAATCCTAACATTAGTAATAAAATATCAGAAATAAACAAAAAACTAACCTCAAAAAACAACCTTATTTTAATCATGAGTGGAAGACGCAAAATGAAAATCACCTCAGTTTGGCTTTAAAACATGGAAAATCATTCTTTCACGCTAAACTAGGCTCTGTAGAGAAAAATGCTCAAAATAAAAGTTGGAGATCTTTTAATTTTCTATAAATTTAATTATATACACTTTTGTCGTAAAATGCATACTAAGGCCGAAATCTTAAAAAAATCGATTTTTCTCACGTTTTCGTGAGAAAAAAACAGAAAATCACTAATTACCGCTAAACTAAGCGTTATACAAAAAAATGTTCGAAATAAAAGTTGTAGAATTTTAAATTCTCTACAATTTTTATTATATAAATTTTTGCGCTTAAATGCATATTAAAGCCGTAATCTTAAAAAAACAACGGTTTTACGAGAAAACACCCTCACCAAGAATTTCAGCAAACATATCGCCTACCCTATCTTGTAGAGAATAAAAAATTGAGTAAATGAGGCGATTTTTAAAAAAATCGTAGGACCAGTTTTTGAGAAAATTGCAAAAAAGTGAAAAATTATACGAATAAACTACTACTTCCGGTTGACCGATTTTGATGAAAATGTTTGTGTCGGGTTCGGTAGTGGTATGTAACTTAAGTTTCAAGTTTCAAGTTCGTACGATGTTCCGTTCTTGAGATATTTTGTATACACACACACACAGACACACATACACACACACACACACACGCGCGCGCGCGCGCACACACACGTCCACACACACACACGCACGCACGCGCGCACGCACGCGCGCGCACGCACACACACACACACACACACGCGCGTACACACACACACACACACACACACACACACACACACAAACACACACACAGACCAATCGCTAAAAACATTTTTTTTGGGTTCAGGGGGTCTGAAAACGTATAGATCCGGTGAAAACTTGATTTCGAAAAATCGACATGAAAACAATACTTTCCTTCCTATATATTCATATAGGCAAGAGAAAGTAAAAACCGGTAATTTTGCGGTGGATGTATATTAAGAGAGTTTTATGTTCGCATAGCTAGGTAAACAGGTGACCTGCGTCATTTATCGTTCTCAGGGAGGAGGCAATTACAAACATTATAATTTTATTTCTTACACGTTTTGCTCGTTTTATATATCTATAAAAAACTTGTACTACTAGATGGCCCGTGTAAATAAACTCACACAAAGAATCCTGAATGATATAATTATCAATAAAACTGCACCTATGCCACCTCCGTGGAGTAGTGGTTAACCCGTTAGCTTACTAAGTGGATTCGATTCCTGGGTTCGATACTCGGCTAGGGTCTGGAAGTATTATTTTTTACTTTCTCTTGCCTGTATGAATATATACGAAGGAAAGTTTTGTTTTAATGTCGATTTTAAGAAATCCAGTTTTCACCGGATCTACACGTTTTCAGACCCCTTGAACCCAAAAAACATGTTTTTAACGATTGGTCTCTGTGTGTGTGTGTGTGTGAACAAAATATCTCAAGAACGGAATATCGTACGAAGTTGAAACTTTAGTTACATACCACTACCGGACCCGACGCGAACATTTTCATCAAAATCGGTCAACCGGAAGTAGTAGTTTATTCGTGTAATTTTTCACTTTTTTGCGATTTTCTCAAAAACTGGTCCTACAATTTTTTTTTAAAACGCCTTATTTACTTAATGTTTTATGCTCTACAAGATAGGGTAGGCGCCATGTTTGCTGAAATTCTTGTTGAGGCGGTTGTTACGTAAAAACATTGTTTTTTCAAAATTGCGGCTTTAATATGCATTTTAGCGCAGAAATTTATGTAATAAATGTTGTACAGAATTTAAAATTCTACAACTTTTATTTCAAACATTTTTTTGTATAACGCTTAGTTTAGCGGTAATTAGCGATTTTCGATTTTTTCTCACGAAAACGTGTGAAAAATCGATTTTTTAAGATTTCGGCGTTAGAGTGTAGTTTACGACAAAAGTGTATAGCATCTTATGAATTACAAAAACACGGTAAATTTGCGGTGGATGCATATTAAGAGAGTTTTATGTTGGCATAACTAGGTAAACAGGTGACCTGCGTCATCTATCGTTCTCAGGGAGGAGCAATTAAAAACATTTTAATTTTATTTCCTACACGTTTTGCTGGTTTTATATATCTATAAAAACTTGTACTAGGTGGCCCGTGCGAAGAAACTCATACAAAGAATCATGAATGATATAATTATCAATAAAACTACACCTATGCCATCTCCTTGGAGTTGTCGTTAGCACGTTAGCCTACTACGAGGTTTGGCTATTAAATATCGAGACTGACGTTATAAAAGATTTTATTCTTATTTTATACATAATCACTTATTGTCACCTTCAATATACACTCCTTCTCTATCCCTACAACGCTCCATTTTCCATTGTTGGAAACAGTGCTGGAAATCATCTTCTGTCAGTTCCTTCAGGACACGTGCCGCTCAAAAATGTTTGAAATGAAGCTCGCAAAAATGTTTGTACTGGCACTTTGTACGCGATTGAAAATTACCCAAATTTTTTGGAAACGATAATAACATGTGGTGAAACGTGGTTTTATACTTATGATCCGGAAACGAAGCGCCAATCCATGCAATGGAAGAGCCAAACGTCACCGAGAACCAAAAAAGCTCGAATGAGCAAGTCAAAATTTAAAGCAATGATGATTGCTTTTTATATCTATGGGATTGTGTACCTTCACTGGGTTCCTAAAGTTCAAACAATTAATCAATATTACTGCCTTGAGGTACTTTCTAAACTACGTCAAAACGCCCCGAAATGTAGAAGAACAAATCATGGGTTCTCCACTAAGAAAATGCGCCAGCTCATTCCGCGTTATCTGTCAAGAGGTTCCGCAGAGTACAGCAACTCACTGTTAGAACATCCACCTTATTCACCAGATCTTGCACCATGTGACTTCTAACTGTTCCCTTAGGTAAAATCTGCATTAAAAGGAACAAGATTTGAGTCTGTGGAAGCTGTAAAAGAGAAAGCGGCACGTGTCCTGAAGTAGCTGACAGAAGATGACTTCCAGCACTGTTTCCAACAATGGAAAATTCACATGGAGCGTTGTAGGGATAGAGAAGGAGTGTATACTGAAGGTGAAAATAAGCGATTATGTATGAAATTAAAATAAATTTTTTTACAACGTCAGTCTCGTTATTTAATAGCCACACTTCGTTAGTGGATTCGATACCCGGCTAGGGTCTGGAAGTTGTTGTTGTTTAAGTCATCAGCCAAAAGGCTGATTTGAACCTGTAGAGGTTTTACTAAGTAAAACGAGGAGTGAGGTGGTTTACAATTGCCTTCCTCACTGAATGGAAAAGTACGCTTATCCGCACACCAGATATTTTTACTTACTATTTATTCCCAAATACGAAATTTAAAAAATTTACTTCAAATTTATCACCTAGAAACATATATCAAAACATTTTTATTGATCTGTACATTTTTTAAGATTAAAACAACCCACCAGGAGTTATCTTGGCGACCGGGAGGCCAAATAAAAAATAATTTTGTTGGCTCGTTTCGGTTTAGGCGGGTTACGGTAAAGCTGGAATTGAATAATCGATGTTTTATTATTTTATCCGAAAGTCCGAATGAAAATATTCACCGACTTTTTATTTACTAACGCCTTCCATACTATTAGTCTACTGGAACACCTAACTAAATAGATATTTTTCAAAATAGGCCTAAGATTAAAAAATAACGTCACAGTGAAGGACTTTTCTATAAAAATAAGGGCAATATGATTGACGTTCCATGATAAAGTATTAAAAAAGTTTCCTTGGTTGACACTTGTGGAAAAATAATAACATAATATTATTATGTGTCTAATGCCTTGAGGTAAACCCGACATAAATGACGGCCTAATAACTAAAAACACGTGACAATGAATATCATGAAGAATAAACTATTTAGAAATTGCTTGTTTTAGAAAAATATTTATGTTAAAGCTTTATTTAAATGCACATAAAATTGTTTTTAATTTTTTATTCCTAATATGTGTACGTTGCAATCTGTTCAATTTAGAGCAATAAGCAACCCCATGACCCAATGAGATGAGGATGATGTGTATGACGTGTAAATGAGGTGTAGTCTAGTACTGACCCAGGCCGACCATTCCTGAGAGAGTATGGTTAATTGAACCCCAACCATCAAAGTACACCGGCAGCCACTGTCTAGTATTCAAATCCGTATAAAAGTAACTACCTTTACTAGGATTTGAACCAGGAACCTTCGTCTCCGAAAATCAGCTGTTAAAGAGCTGATTTTGGCGACGACTTTACCTCTAGACCAACCCGGTGGGTTGAAATGCACATAAAATAAAATTATTTTTTATTTTAACATCTGAGTTTATTTACAATCGGTTTAAAACAAAAACTATAAGTAAATAATATGAAAGAATTCACACGACGAAGACAATACCCAATGGTATTGCTTCCAAAAGAAAAACAAGATTACAGTAATCCCTTGTTATCCGCGGACTTTGTCCGTGCGCCTAAAACCTTAAAATGCGTACGTAATCTCACCTTATGTACATCGTACTTGGTGGGAGGTGGTGAAGCCATACAATTCCAAAAATCTGGTGTGAAACACTCACACAACTTTCTCTTGCCAATGCAAATAATTAATAATAAACCTAACATTATTAATAAAATATTAGAAATAAACAAAAACTAACCTCAAAAACATAACCTTATTTTAATCATGAGTGAATGACGCAAAATGACAATCGAACTCAGTTTGGCTTAAAAATACGGAAAATCACGCTTTCACGCTAAACTAGGCTCTGTAGAGAAAAATGCTCTAAACAAAAGTTGTAGATCTTTTAATTTTCTATAAATTAAATTATATACACTTTTGTCGTAAAATGCATACTAAGACCGAAATGTTAAAAAAATCGATTTTTCTCACGTTTTCGTGAGAAAAAAAACAGAAAATCGCAAATTACCGCTAAACTAAGCGTTATACAAAAAAATGTTTGAAATAAAAGTTGTAGAATTTTACATTCTCTACAACTTTTATTATATAACGTGTTGCGCTAAAATGCATATTAAAGCCGCAATCTTAAAAAGAAAATGTTTTTACGTAAAAACAGCCTCAAGCAGAATTTCAGCAAACATGGCGCCTACCCTATATTGTAGAGCATAAAAAATGTAGTAAACCATTTGATTTTAAAAAAAATCGTAGGACTAGTTTTTGAGAAAATCGCAAAAAAGTTAAAAATTATACGAATAAACTACTACTTCCGGTTGACCGATTTTGATGAAAATGTTCGTGTCGGGTCCGGTAGTGATATGTAACTTAAGTTTCAAGTTTCAAGTTCGTACGATGTTCCGTTGTTGAGATATTCTGTTCACACACACACACACACACACACACACACACACACACACACACACACACACACACACACACACACACACACACACACACACACACACACACACGCACACACACACGCACTCACTCGCACACTCACACACACACACACACACACGCACACACGCACACACACACACACACACACACTTACACACACACACACACACACACACGCAAACACACATACACACACGCACGCGCGCGCGTGCGCGCGCGCACACACACACACACACACACACACACACACACAGACCAATCGCTAAAAACATGTTTTTTGGGTTCAGGGGGTCTGAAAACGTATAGATCCGGTGAAAACTCGATTTCGAAAAATCGACATGAAAACAATACTTTCCTTCCTATATATTCATATAGGCAAGAGAAAGTAAAAACATGTGTCACCCTATATACATGTATTTGAAATTTTAGAAATTTCAAACACCAGTGGTGGATGAAATTTTAGAAATCGTTCAAAACGTGGAGGGTGAGGGTTTAGCTCAAATCGATAACCAGGATATATAAGAAGTGATCCAAAGCCATAAGCAGGAACTAACAGTGGACAAGTTGGAGGAACTGACGACACCCCACAATGAGATAGCCAAGCAGCCTGAAGATGAAGACGGAGATCCTGACGATCCTGAAACGAAGCCAAGTATTTCTCGGCCTTCGGGCCAGCCCAGTCAGTCAGCTGGTAGAAAGTCACTATTATTTGTTAAGTAACACCGGTTGGGCAAGCGACTTTGTATGGTGACCAGTTAACAGCCATCCATGAAAAAAAAAACTCTACTGGGGGTCCCTGTTGGCCTTCGGGCCAGCTCAGCCAGTCAGCTGGTAGTAAGTCGCTATTATTTGTTAAGTAACACCGTTTGGGCAAGCGACTTTGTATGGTGACCAGTTGACAGCCATCCATGAACAAACTCTACTGGGGGTCCCTGTTCAAACTCATGCCTTATTCACGTCAAATAATACAGCAAAAGCAGCGATCAAATTGGGTAGTTGTCAAAATGTACAGTTCCCGATAACGAAAAAAAAGTATTTCTTCACAAACCATCAACGAATCCTCAGCATGGCAACGCAGCTCGCTGATCACGTGTTGGAGACGGATCCCTTCATGGAAGGGATGATACAATACGAAGAAGTCCACAAGAAGTTTGAAAAGAAGAAGAAGCAAACACCCATAACTATTTTTAAGCAAATGAAATTTTTAATGCGTTCAGTACTGTATTTATTAAATATTTATAGATTATAATAATGGTAAAATGTTACTAAAACTATTAAACACTAAAACGGCTACAGGACTTTTTCTTCAGAACCTAATCCCCTTCTTTTCGTTCATATAAGGGGTATCATTATCCGCGGTTTTACGAACCGCGGTAACCCTCCGGAGCGTAACCCTCGCGGATACCAACGGATTACTGTAGTTACAATTTTTGAAAACATTTAATCTAGATAAAAGTTGAAAAAAGTAGAATGCGTAGAGGAAGAAGATGATGTTGATGTTGATATGGACTTTGTTTACAATGTAAATTAGTCGGTAAAACTGAACGGAAGTCAAACAATTTTATTAGTTTTAGTCGTATTACGTCTTCGCTATTATTAGGTAAATTACTACTACTTACGGTTGACAGATTTTAATGAAAATGTTCCTGTCGGGTCCGATAGTGGTACCTAACTTACGTTTCAAGTTTTAACTTCGTACAATATTCCGTCGACTCAAAAACTGTACTATAAAAAATATTTAGGCCTTCATCGAAATAAATAATATTCTGAACTGGAATAAAGGAAATACAACTCGATTGATTTGAAATTGTAGACATACGTATAAACAAAAAAGATGATCTCATTTCTGGACCTTGATTTTATGCACTGATTCATTGAACCTCATTTATTTCTCGATAAAAAATAATTTATAATCCTAAATATTGATTTTTAATAACTTCTCGGGTATATTTATAATATTACAGTATTTGAAATACAAGTCAAGTCCTTGTAAATTAAGTGGGACGTCAAGGATATGATCACATGACGCCACACTTCTATAGATATTGTACTACCATTTTTTACTTTCTCTTGCCTATATGAATATATAGGAAGGAAAGTATTGTTTTCATGTCGATTTTTCGAAATCGAGTTTTCACCGGATCTATACGTTTTCAGACCCCCTGAACCCAAAAAACATGTTTTTAGCGATTGGTCTGTGTGTGTGTCTGTGTGTCTGTGTGTCTGTGTGTGTGTCTGTGTGTGTGTGTGTGTGAACAGAATATCTCAAGAACGGAACATCGTACGAACTTGAAACTTAAGTTACATACCACTACCGGACGCGACACGAACATTTTCATCAAAATCGGTCAACCGGAAGTAGTAGTTTATTCGTATAATTTTTCAGTTTTTTGCGATTTTCTCAAAAACTGGTCCTACGATTTTTTTTTAAATCGCCTATTTTACTCAATTTTGTATTCTCTACAAGATAGGGTAGGCGCCATGTTTGCTGAAATTCTCGGTGAGGCTGTTTTCACGTAAAAACGTTGTTTTTTTAAGTTTACGGCTTTAATATAAATTTCAGCGCAAAAACGTATATAATAAAAGTTGTAGAGAATTTAAAAACCTACAACTTCTGTTTCAAACACTTTTTTGTATAACGCTTAGTTTAGCGGTAATTTGCGATTTTCTGTTTTTTTTCTCACGAAAACGTGAGAAAAATCGATTTTTTTAACATTTCGGTCTTAGTATGCATTTTACGACAAAAGTGTATATAATAAAAGTTATAGAAAATTAAAAGATCTACAACTTTTGTTTAGAGAATTTTTCTCTACAGAGCCTAGTTTAGCGTGAAAGCGTGATTTTCCGTATTTTTAAGCCAAACTGAGTTCGATTGTCATTTTGCGTCATTCACTCGTGATTAAAATAAGGTTATGTTTTTGAGGTTAGTTTTTGTTTATTTCTAATATTTTATTAATAATGTTAGGTTTATTATTAATCATTTGCATTGGCAAGAGAAAGTTGTGTGAGTGTTTCACACCAGATTTTTAAACTTTGTTTATAAGTTCATTTTATGTATTTTATCATAAAAAAATCTGGTGTGAAACACTCGCACAACTTTCTCTTACCAATGCAAATAATTAACAATAAACCTAACATTAGTAACAAAACATTAGAAATAAACAAAAAACAAACCTCAATAAACATAACTTTATTTTAATCATGAGACGCAAAAAAGTTGCGGGCAAATTTCATTCTCTGTTTTAAATTCAGTTCAAAAACTAATCTATATTGTGCAAGCAAATACACAAAAGAGGATGAGTGCATTTTATCACTGAAATAACTTTGCACTATAATAACACTTTGATGTACACACCTTATTACAAGGCAGATCTTGGTCAACCGGAAGTGGTAGTTTATTCGTGGTATTTTTTTACTTTTTTACGATTGTCTCAAAAACTGGTCCTAAGATCTTTTTAATAATCCCTACATTTTCTACATTTTTTATGCTCAACAAGATACGATAAACGTAATGTCGGCTGAAATTCTTAAGGAGGCTGTGCTCAAGTGGTAAAAAATAATATTTTTAAGATTGCGGCCTTAATGTGCATTTTAGGACGAAAATGTGTAGGCCTACGTGTAATCAAAATTATAGGAAATAAATAAATCTACAACTTCATTTCAAGCATTTTCTTCTACAGAACTTAGTTAAGCGTGAATTAGTATT
This sequence comes from Catonia carolina, assembly GCA_035578175.1. NCBI lineage: Eukaryota > Metazoa > Arthropoda > Insecta > Hemiptera > Achilidae > Catonia > Catonia carolina. The sequence goes on from JAQMRL010000015.1 coordinate 17,342,343, forward strand.
CTTCTTATTACAATCAAGGATTAGACATAAGCCTGTTCCGAACTCACAAACCATCCTGCACGTCTACAGAAACACGATACATTCCAATCCGTACATGTCGACTACTGCCATCTTCTTCGAGGTCTTCCCACCTCTCTTCTTCCAACTGGAACATATTCCGTCACTTTTAGAGGTATTTTCTCCTCTGGCAAATAGTGAATTAGTGATTTTATAAATTTTGTCCCTGGGAATCGGTAAATATTTATAGGAATTGCTCAGGAGGATTTTTAAACATTGAGGCCTTAGTAGCCCATGCATTTTAGGGAAAAGTAGAATTTATGACGTCATAAATTGCCCATAATTGTCAGGTGGAGTGTTAAATTATTTGTACACGATGGCTAGTTCCAGGGCTACAAAAATAATTTTGTTTCTTATCACATGTTGTTGTTTAGGTCAACAGCCAAAAGGCTGGTTTGAACCTCTCTAGAGGTTTTACTAAGTAAAACGAGAAGTGAGGTGGTTACCAGCCTTCCTCATTGAGTTGCAAGAGTGCTTATCAGCATGCCAGGCCCTCCGAAAAGCACATACTTTGCACCCTATAAATGACACCTTCACTTCATTCACCACAGGGTCTGGTTGTATAGTGAAATTCATTACTCTCAGAGAAGATAACTCTGATTAATATCTTTTCCACCTCTACCTCTTCTATTGTTAGATGACTCAGTCATTTAATTGGCTGACCGTGTAATAAGAAACAGAACTATTTTTTGTAGCCCTGGAACCTGCAGATCGAGTGCAAATAATTTAACACTCCACCTGCCTTTTATGTACATCACATGGTCAGCCAATTATGTGACTAAAGTATTTAAGTATTTCTCTCAGGAATGGTCGGCCTGAGTCTGTACAAGACTACACCTCATTTACACATCATACACATCATCCGCCTCTCATTGGGTCATGGGGTTGCTTATTGTTCTAAATTGAACAGATTGCAAAGTACACAAATTAGGAATAAAAAAAAAGTATTTAAGAACAAAAGAAGTAGAGGTTTAAAAGACACTAGTCGAAGTTATTACTTCTAATAGTAATGAATTCCATTATACAGCCAGGCCCTGTGGTGAATGAAGTGAAGGTGTCATTTATAGGTTGCAAAGTATGTGCTTTTCGGAGGACCTGGCATGCTGATAAGCATACTTTTCCACTCAGTGTGGAGGGCAATGGTAAACCACCTCACTACTCGTTTTATTTAGTAAAGTCTCTAGAAGTTCAAACCAGCCTTTCGGCTGATTACTTTAACAGCATGTGATAAGAAACAAAATTATTTTTGAAACAACAAATTAAAGAATAACACAAGTATTATATTATAGACTAGCTAAAGTGCCCGTTCTTCGAACGGTTTTCTTGGTGCCGTGGACGGTCGGTTGGGGTACCGAGTTCGATCCCTCTCAGATCTGATATTATTTAACTACTCATTGTTATCTACCTCCTTTCAACGTCACCATTATTATTTATGAAAAATCTGGTGTGAAACACTCACACAACTTTCTCTTGCCAATGCAAATAATTAACAATAAACCTAACATTATTAATAAAATATTAAAAATAAACAACAACTAACCTCAAAAACATAACCTTATTTTAATCATGACTGGAAGACGCAAAATGAAAATCGAACTCAATTTGGCTTAAAAAAACGGAAAATCACACTTTCACGCTAAACTAGGCTCTGTAGAGAAAAATTCTCTAAACAAAAGTTGTAGATCTTTTAATTTTCTATAACTTTTATTATATACACTTTTGTCGTAAAATGCATACTAAGACCGAAATGTTAAAAAAATCGATTTTTCTCACGTTTTCGTGAGAAAAAAAAACAGAAAATCGCAAATTACCGCTAAACTAAGCGTTATACAAAAAATTTTTGAAATAAAAGTTGTAGGTTTTTAAATTCTCTACAACTTTTATTATATAAGTTTTTGCCCTAAAATTTATATTAAAGCCGTAATCTTAAAAAAACAACGTTTTTACGTGAAAACAGCCTCACCGAGAATTTCAGCAAACATGGCGCCTACCCTATCTTGTAGAGAATAAAAAATTGAGTAAACCAGGCGATTTTTAAAAAAATCGTAGGACCAGTTTTTGAGAAAATCGCAAAAAACTGAAAAATTATACGAATAAACTACTACTTCCGGTTGACCGATTTTGATGAAAATGTTCGTGTCGCGTCCGGTAGTGGTATGTAACTTAAGTTTCAAGTTTCAAGTTCGTACGATGTTCCATTCTTGAGATATTCTGTTCACACACAGACACACACACACACACACACACACACACACACAGACACACACACACACACACACACACACACACACAGACCAATCGCTAAAAACATGTTTTTTGGGTTCAGGGGGTCTGAAAACGTATAGATCCGGTGAAAACTCGATTTCGAAAAATCGACATGAAAACAATACTTTCCTTCCTATATATTCATATAGGCAAGAGAAAGTAAAAAATAGTTGAACGTAAAATAAAAGCGAGACCTTGGTGTTTTTAAATTAAGATATGCAGCACTTTATTATTTTCATAATAAATGAAAGGTAAATCACAATAGGAACACCACGATGGTGACCACTATTAAGACGACCGATTAATTTTTGATAATGTGACCGAGAAAAGGAGTACAAGATACTGGTGGAATGGGTAGGTAGGTAACTGACTGTGCGAATACGGGTTTTACCGGCGCGTAGACCTGTGTTTATTGTACAGTTTATTTTGTATGTTAATATTCTTCTAAAAATATTGGTTTATTTTTTTAAATTGGTAATATTTCCGTTATTACGCATGAAAATGAAAAACTTGACGTTATCAAACTTATTTGTTTTTAAACGTTTCGTAATTTCGATTATATAAAATTTTTTGATAGGCTACATTAACTTTTAACGGAGATATTCGTAGTTTTTGGTTCACCTCTCCCTCTGAACTCTTTTATCCCTTTGTGATATTAAAATAATTTATAGCCTATTTTCATTTTGATTATGTCCAGATCCTAGGTACCGAAATTCATTGAATTTGGTTCAGCGGTTCTCGCGTGATGCCGTAACATACAAACAGACAAAAATTCAGCTGAACTTATTTTCGGTGTTTACGTGGTACATCTGGCGTAGAAACAAAATTTGGGGCATTTTGAAAAATTGTACAGACAAAATCACAATTTTATTTATATAGATATCATGTACACAATGATACCAGGATGGAATGTACTTAATAAGGAAATCCCCTTAATTAAAACAGTTAACTCTTTTACGGAGTTTGCACACATACATAACAGTTACATCATGGTAACATGATGAAATGTTTTTATAACTGAGTTTATGACTTAATTTATAACTGTTAACAATTTTATGGTTATAATATACTTAGTTAGAAACGACGCATTAGAATTGTTTACGAACTTCAATGGTAAATTACTTTCACGTTATTGGATTTTCCGGTTACGTGAAAAATTTATGATAGAGGATTGTTTGTTTACTAAACAATCACTGCTCGTACAATCGATTTTTCATTCATTATATCGATATTAACCCACCGGGTTGGTTTAGAGCAAAGGTTCCCAAAGTGGGGGGCGCCCCCCCCCAAGGGAGGCGTGAAGACACGTCAAGGGGGCGCGGGACTTCGAGATAGCTTTACCCTCCATAACGGATCCTTTCAGTGTCAACATAGACTTCCTGCCCGTTTTTTTTTTACTTAAAAAAACAAGTTTTAGAAATAAAAAATATTTCTGCTGCGAAAAACGATTTCGATAAAATTGACAAAACATCACTTTGGGTTAAGTATTACCAAGTTTACCCCAGTATATAACAGCAAGCGGCAGTAATTGTAATTATCTTTATCAAGCACCTAATTGCGCGAAAAAGTGTTTTCAGCACTTGTTATAATAAAAACAAAGCATCGGTTCAATGTTGGTTTTATCAATGATTTACGTTGTGCACTTTCTAATAATCAACCTTTTTTTTAAAAAAATTGCAAGGTCATCCATCCACTGATTTATTTTGTCTCTTGTTAAAATTATATTTCAACTTCTAATGCTACAAAAAAATAAATGTATGGTTATTCAATGTAATACGTGATTTTTCATTGCCCAATAAAATTGTATAAGGGGGTGTGCCCAAAACGGACAGGTGGAGTGTTATTTTAATTGCACTTTATCTGTTTGGTCCAGGGCTAAAAAAAATAGTTCTGTTTCTTATCACATAGGCAGCCACTTATATGACTGAACTATTTAAGAACAGAAGAGGTAGAGGTGTAAAAGACACTAGTCAGAGTTATCTCCTCTGAGAGTAATGAATTTCACTATGCAGCCAGACCCTGTGGTGAATGAAGTGAAGGTGTCATTTGCAGGGTGGAAAGTGAGTGCTTTTCGGAGGGCCTGGCATGCTGATAAGCATACTCTTTCAACTCAGTGAGGAAGGCAACCGTAAACCACCTCACTCCTCGATTTACTTAGTAAAACCTCTAGTGGTTCAAACCAGCCTTTCGGCTGTTGACCTTAACAACAACAAGGGGGTGTAAGAAGTTTTCTTTTTGGTAAAAGGGGGCGTAAAGATAGAAGTTTGGGAACCGCTGGTCTAGAATGGGGTGACCAGGCGTCGCGTACGGTAAAAACGGGAAAGTCCCGTTTTTTAACGTCGTGTCCCGTTGTCCCAAAAAACGTTGTCGGGACGTCAAAATGTCCCGTTTTCTCACTTTTATAATTACATAATAGGAAAACAAGACATTATTAAGTTGGCTGGAACAAATGAAAAGTACACCAAAACTTAAAAATGTATTGCATTTTGTTAAATTCTGTTACCAGTTGTGTATGTTAATGGTATATCCTTGATCATTTATACTTGAGAAATAATTTTAGTAATAAAGTAATATGAACCTCAAAATTTTATTTATTTATTTATTTTTATTCCTTAAAAAACTAGCAAATTGTGTGCTTTGATAGGCTTAAATGAATAGAAAATTCACGCTTTAAAAGTTTTAAAAACAAGTTTAGACCCTTGATTTTTTACTTTCTCTTGCCTATATGAATATATAGGAAGGAAAGTATTGTTTTCATGTCGATTTTTCGAAATCGAGTTTTCACCGGATCTATACGTTTTCAGACCCCCTGAACCCAAAAAACATGTTTTTAGCGATTGGTCTGCGTGTGTGTCTGTGTGGTGTGTGTGTGTGTGTGTGTGTGTGTGTGTGTGTGTGTGTGTGTGTGTGTGAACAGAATATCTCAAGAACGGAACATCGTACGAACTTGAAACTTGAAAGTTAAGTTACGTACCACTACCGGACTCGACACGAACATTTTCATCAAAATCGGTCAACCGGAAGTGGTAGTTTATTCGTGTAATTTTTCACTTTTTTGCGATTTTCTCAAAAACTAGTCCTACGATTTTTTTTAAAATCGCCTGGTTTACTCAATTTTTTATTCTCTACAAGATAGCGTAGGCGTCATGTTTGCTGAAATTCTGCGTGAGGCTGTTTTCACGTAAAAACGTTGTTTTTTAAGATTACAGCTTTAATATGCATTATAGCGCAAAACTTTATATAATAAACGTTGTAGAGAATTTAAAATTCTACAACTTTTATTTCAAACATTTTTTTGTATAACGCTTAGTTTAGCGGTAATTTGCGATTTTCTGTTTTTTTCTCACGAAAACGTGTGAAAAATTGATTTTTTAAAGATTTCGGCCTTAGTATGCATTTTACGACAAAAGTGCATATAATTAAATTTATAGAAAATTAAAAGATCTACAACTTTTATTTAAAGCATTTTTCTCTACAGAGCCTAGTTTAGAGAGAAAGAGTGATTTTCCGTATTTCTAAGCCAAACTGAGGTTGATTTTCATTTTGCATCATTCACTCATGATTAAAATAAGGTTATGTTTTTGAGGTTAGTTTTTTGTTTATTTCTAATATTTTATTAATAATGTTAGGTTTATTGTTAATTATTTGCATTGGCAAGAGAAAGTTGTGTGAGTGTTTCACACCAGATTTTTTATTTTATATTTTTAACAGACGTACATTAAACCAGGATTCTGTACGCCCTATGCCATAACCCCACTCATGAACCACAGCCCCGGTTGTGCGTGTTATATTAGTGTCCCGTTTTTTCATGGTAACAATCTGGTCACCCTAATCTAGAGGTAAAGTCGTCACCAAAATCAGTTGTTTAACTGCTGATTTTTGGAGATGAAGGTTCCTGGTTCAAATCCTAGTAAAGGTCGTTACTTTTGTACGGATTTGAATACTAGACAGTGGTTACCGGTGTACTTTGATGGTTGGGGTTTAATTAATCATACTCTCTCAGGAATGGTCGGCCTGGGTCTGTACAAGACTACACCTCATTTACACGTCATACACATCATCCTCTTCTCATTGGGTCATGGGGTTGCTTATTGTTCTAAATTGAACAGATTGCAACGTACACAAATTATTAATAAAAAAAAGTTATAACGATATTATATTACTAATTGACCCTTGTGAATTATTCGACCGTTCAATTAGTGTAGTGGTCAGAGCAAATGGGTTCTACATCAGTGGTCCCGGGTTCGATTCGTGGTCAGGTTTGTCATTACTGGTGACAATTTAAAAAAATTGTCATCCATCATTTTCCTTCGCTCGTTTAAGAGAAATCAACATTTTTGTTTCCAAATTCTGATTTTGACTTCTCGATTTCCGGTTTTGGGCCACTTCCGGTCGTAACTGGAACTCCAAACCCAATGGTTTCTGTAAATTCTCTTTAAGAGGAATCTAATGACACCATTTTCATTCCCGAATTCTGACTTCGATTTCTTGATTTCTGGTTTTGGGCCACTTCCTGTCAAAAACAAACATCAAACCTAACTTAGGCCCACTAACTTTTTGTTCAGATTACGAATCCGAAAACAGTTTGTTGCTTTCTATTGTAGTTTCTGACATCTGAGTATAACGGACGGACGGACAAAACAAAATGATTAATGACAATTTAAAAAATCCCACCGACAAATATCTATTAAAATGCTTACGTAATCAACTTGTTAACTCCCCTCTTCACCATGTAAGCAGAAATTAGCAAATGCCACTTCCTTAAACTGATTACGTATAATACGAATGTTCCCTAACTGGTATTATTGATTCTGGTATAAAAGAAAAAGTAAAACTCTGGTGTGAAACACTCACACAACTTTATCTTGTCAATGCAAATAATTAACAATATAACCTAACATTAATAATAAAACATTAGAAATAAACAAAAACCTAACCTGAAAAAACATAATCTTATTTTAATCATGAGTGAAAGACGTAAAGTAAATATCAACCTCAGTTTAGCTTAAAAATACGGAAAATCACTCTTTCACGTTAAACTAAGCTCTGTAGAGAAAAATGCTTTAAATAAAATTTGTAGATCTTTCAATTTCCTATAAATTTTATTATATATGCTTATGTCGTAAAATGCATACTAAGGCCGAAGTCTTTAAAAAAATCGATTTTCACACGTTTTCGTGAGAAAAAACAGAAAATCGCTAATTACCGCAAAACTTAGCGTTATAAAAAAAATGTTTGAAACAAAGTTGTAGGATTTTAAATTCTCTACAACTTTTAGTATATACATTTTTGCGCTAAAATGCATATTAAAGCCGCAATCTTAAAAAAACAATATTTTTACGTGAAAACAGCGTCACCAAGAATTTCAGCAAACATGGCGCGTACCCTATCTTGTAGAGCATAAAAAATTAAGTATACCAGGTGATTTAAAAAAATTCTTAGAACCAGTTTTTGAGAAAATCACAAAAAGTGAAAAATTACACGAATAAACTACTACGTACTTCCAGTTGACCGATTTTGATGAAAATGTTCGTGTCGGGTCCCGGTAGTGGTGTGTAACTTAAGTTTCAAGTTTTAAGTCCGTACGGTGTTTCGTTCTTGAGATATTCTGTTCACACATACACACACGCACGCACGCACGCACGCACACATACACACACACACACACACACCTAAAATCATGTTTTTTGGGTTCAGGGGGTCTGAAAACGTGTAGATCCGGTGAAACTCGATTTCTTAAAATCGACATGAAATCAATACTTTCTTTCCTATATACCTATAGGTAGAAAGGATATATATACCTATAAGTAGATAGGTAGAAAGGATGGGAGAAAGTAAAAAATACAGAAATAAAATGATAATGATACTGGAAATAGGCTTAAACTAAAAATTTACACTGAAAATTTTATCGATTTTCTTGTTAAGTGTGGAGGTGCACTATTCTTGACTATTTTCTTGAAAGGATTTTCTCCGGTGCTTTTTTACTTTTTTCTTGTTTAGAGCCAGAACTTTCAGTTTTTCTTTTACGTTGTGTTGTTTAGGTCAACAGCCAAAAGGCTGGTTTGAACCTGTAGAGGTTTTACTAAGTAAAACAAGGAGTGAGGTGGTTTACCTTTGCCTTCCTCACCGAGTGGAAAATTACGCTTATCAGCATGCCGGGCCCTCTGAAAAGCACATATTTTCCACTCTGCAAATGACACCTTCACTTCATTCACCACAGGGTCTGGCTGTATAATGAAATTCATTACTTTCAGAGGAGATAACTCTGATTAGTGTCTTTTGCACCTCTACCTCTTCTGTTCTTAAATGATTCAGTCATTTAATTGGCAGACCATGTGATAAGAAACAGAACTATTTATTTTAGCCCTGCAATGGACAGATTGAGTGTAAATAAATTGACACTCTACCTGTCTGTTATGGGCCTTTCTTTTACGTATCCAGCAGGAAAAGAATCATAACAAATACAATGGTTAGGCTAAAGTCCGGTTTCCTTGTTTGACATACGAGTAGGCCTACTGCCTATTTTTGGGAATTCAATTAGGTGTGGAATTCAAATTAAATAAAATATGATTATTTTCATACACAGAAAAGAATAAGTAATATTTTAAACAAAAATAAAAAAAAAACAGAAAATGTCATTTTTTGAACAGCAGATTTTCTGAGATCATGTCAAATGTAAAAATTCACGAAAAAAACTAACTTTTATTTTAATTTGAACATACGACAAAGATAAAACATTACAAAATAATGTTTTCCCTATTTTAAAAATTTGTATTAGTAATTGAAATAATAATAAGGAAACTAATCTAAAAAAAAAATGATACTAGAAACAGGCGTATCCCACCGGGTTGGTCTAGAGGTAAAGTCGTCGCCAAAATCAGCTGTTTAACAGCTGATTTTCGGAGACGAAGGTTCCTGGTTCAAATCCTAGTAACGGTAGTTACTTTTATACGGATTTGAATACTAGACAGTGGTTGCCGGTGTACTTTGATGGTTGGGGTTCAATTAACCATACTCTCTCAGGAGTGGTCGACCTGGGTCTGTACAAGACTACACCTCATTTACACGTCATACACATCATCCTCATCTCATTGGGCCATGGGGTTGCTTATTATTCTGAATTGAACAGATTGCAACGTACACACATTGTTTTTTTTAGGTCATCAGCCGAAGGGCTGGTTTGAACCCGTAGAGATTTTACTAAGTAAATCGAGGAGTGAAATGGTTACCATGCCTTCCTCACTGAGTGGAAAAGTACACTTATCAGCATGCCAGGCCCTCTGAAAAGCATATATTTTCCACTCTGCAAATGACACTTTCACTTCATTCACCCCAGTGTCTGGCTGTATAATGAAATCCATTACTTTCAGAGGAGATAACTCTGATTAGTGTCTTTTACACCTCTACCTCTTCTGTTCTTAAATGATTCAGTCTTTTAATTGGCTGACCATGTGATAAGAAACAGAACTGTTTATTTTAGCCCTGCAACTAACAGATTGCAACGTACACATATTAGGAATTGAAAAAAAAGAAAAACAAAAAACGCTTTTTGTTGGCAACACCTCCAATACGACTAACGACATTGCAGGCGCAATGGTTAGTGGTACAACATGAAAAATCAACGAGTTAAAATTAGTTACAACATGTAATTAAGATTGTATAGATAAATATTTTTTTAAATCATTATTTATGTCTTATCAAAGACAATTTATGTATACATGATAATGTTAAAATCTGTAAAGTCATGGGAATTGACATATGTTACGTAAACAAGTGAATACAAAAAAACATGATTCTCTATCAATTAATGATAATTCACTACAAATACTGTATTATCGTTTAAAAAACGCACTGATTTTGTAATTGTAAATACTAATAACATCTGGTGTGAAATACTCACACGACTGTCTCTTGCTAATGTAAATTTTGAAAAATATAACCTGTATTTAATAAACAATTCTTTTGTATCAGTCTCTCGACTGGTTAAATGCAATTCTCCAAGCTGTTCTATCTTGCGCCAGTCGCTTTATATCTATATAAATGTAACACCCTACTTTTATATAATTTGCTTTATATCTTCTAACCTTTGCCTCCCCTACAACTCACTCCCTCAATATTACCCTCCATTATTGATACACCAATACCTGGATGTCTTGAGATATGTCCAACTAGCTTATCCTTTGGTAAGATGCTTCCATAATATATATGTAGGCTTACTTATTTTTTCAACCACTCGCCTAAGAACTGTTTTGATTAATGTAATGTTTTGATTAATCATGTTTTTTAGGTCATCAGCCGAAAGGCTGGTTTGAACCTGTAGAGGTTTTACTAAGTAAAACGAGGAGTCCGGTGGTTTACATAAGCCTTCCTCACTTAATGGAAAAGTACGCTTATCAGCATGCCAGACCCTCTGAAAATCACATATTTTTTCACTCTGCAAATGACACCTTCACTTCATTCATCACAGGGTCTGGCTGTATAATGAAATTCATTACTTTCAGAAAAGATAACTCTGAGGAGATAACTTCTGTTCTTTAATGATTCAGTCATTTAATTGGCTGACCATGTGATAAGTTGCCCATAACAGACAGGTGGAGTGTCAAATTATTTACACTCAATCTGTTAGTTGCAGGGCTAAAATAAATAGTTCTGTTTCTTATCACATGGTCAGCCAATTAAATGACTGAATCATTTAAGAACAGAAAAGGTAGAGGTGTAAAAGACACTAATCAGAGTTATCTTGTCTGAAAGTAATGGATTTCATTATACAGCCAGACCCTGTGGTGAATGAAGTGAAAGTGTCATTTGCAGAGTGGAAAATATATGCTTTTCAGAGGGCCTGGCATGCTGATAAGTGTACTTTTCCACTCAGTGAGGAAGGCAATGGTAAACCACCTCACTCCTCGATTTACTTAGTAAAACCTCTACAGGTTCAAATCAGCCTTTTGGCTGATGACCTAAACAACAACAACATGTGATAAGAAACAGAACTATTTATTTTTGCCCTGCAACGAACAGATTGAGTGTAAATAATTTGACACTCCACTTGTCTGTTATGGGCAGTGATTAATTATAAGCAAATGAAACTCGAGGGTACTTTTTTTACATATCTGTTTATAACTGTAATTTTCTAGTCAGTAGAGTGTGCGATACGTCCGGCATATTAATTAAAACATAGTATAACCCATCAATGTTAAGTTAGCGCAGTCATCGCGCAGAGTGTGGTTAGGAAATTGCCGTAGTGGGGAGGCAGAGTGATGTTCACACATTCATGTACACTCGCATTCACGTACGCACGCTTGCATTCACGAACACACTACGCTCGTGAACGCATCTGCAGCGACTAGTCTTGTTTCGTTTAACGGATAGTAAACAATTTGTTATTTTTTATCGTATTTTTACATTTTTTTGTATTTGCTTATTTTTTTTCATTTTATTTACCTAATAACAAAGTAAAAGTAACAAGGAAGTAGGTGTATGAATTTTTATGTTATAATATAATTTATAATTATATTATATTATAAAAATAGAATTTATATAATTTATGTGGAAATTTTACTCAATATTTCTCAACGCGCATCTTTGAAAGTTATCAGTATTAACTTTCTTCTTCAATCTTTTGCGAGATTTTCCCGGTGTACTGAAATTTTCACCCAATTTATTTGCTTCTGTTACAGTTTTTCGTACCGTATGAACGGAAATACCGCAAAGGTCAGCCACACGAGCTTGAATTTCTAACCGTAACATTTCTGGATTTTCTTCAGTAATCTTTTTGTACACAATCATAATTACACATTTAGTTTGACTATTTAAAGCCACTCCCCGTCCTAACCTGCAGTTCGATCTTGGCTGAGGCATTGCGAATAATATTTAAGAAATGGCGAAGAGTATTGAAAAATACTGGTTAATAATTGGCGAAGAGTATTGAAAAATACTGTTTGAGAAACGGTAAAGAGTATTGAAAAATACTGTTTAAGAAACGACGAAGAGTATTGAAAAATACTGTTTATGAAAACTGTGGAAATGTAGACCACAACACAAGTAAACAGTGTGAAGTCAACAGAGCAACTGGTATGCTACGTGGGAGGGCGCGCACCAGAGACCCAACATTCCCCCTCCATTATACTATAAGCTAGGCCAACAACACCTAAAGTGAACTACTGCACATCACGTGATCACGCTTACTTAACTTTGATAAGTTATAACATAGTAACATAGTGGGACATCCAGTATTTAAAAAAAAAAGTTATTTTTAAATTACATTTAAGAACTTGACACGTGTTTCATCACTAAAGCCTAAATATTAAGATATATTAGGCACTTAAATTCTCAAAATTTCTAATCACATTTTAAATGTTTAAAATGAAGGACATTTTAGGACATAATGTAATTGAAAAAGGAAATTTATGGATGTTACAACCGCGTTACAGAACACAAAATTTCAATTTACTTAGTCTGTATTTTACAAGAATATATTCATTTTTGTTTTGCGTAGTCGTAAAATTTATTACTGTATTTTTATGGAATTCGTGACACCATAAAACGTTCATAAATTATTATTAATGTTAATTAAACAATACATTTTTTAGTATATTTAAATGCAGAAATTTTAAGATTTATTATTAAGGCAGGAACATTTTACCGTATGTAATTTTCTTTAAATAGGTACCGATGATGAAACCCTTTTATAGTTTACAAGAGTTTATCTTTCTAGATTACGTTTTGTTTTCACAAAAAAATTAGTGTGAAACAGTCACACAACTTTTTTGGCAACGTAAGAAATGAAAACATTACCTAGTTTTAATCATAAGTGGATAACAAAAAAAAAAAATATATAATAAATATGTTTTAGCCGTTGTTATGAGCAGAACAGAGAAAAATAACTAATTGACGCCAAATAAAATAACATAAAAAAAATCTGGTGTTAAACACTCACATAACTTTCTCTTGCCAATGCAAATAATGAACGATATTATCAAACATTAGTAATAAAATATTTGAAATAAACAAAAAACTAACCTCAAAAAACAATAACCTTATTTTAATCATGAGTGAATGATGCACAATGAAAATGAACCTTAGTTTGGCTTAATAATACGGAAAATCACTTTTTCACGCTAAACTAAGCCCTTAGAGAAAAAGCGTAAATAAAAGTTGTAATCTTTTAATCCATTTATATAAAATTCGATGTATGTGTGTTTGTGTATGTTCCCCTTTATCTCCGAAATTACTGAACCAATTTTCATGCAGTTTTTTTATGTTATAACTATGATGCCGGTGCAGGTTTTAGGCTATTAAAACCCTTAAAAAGTTGAACCCTTAGCCCTAAAGGGTTGAAAATAATGTTTATGTCCTACATTAAGGCTTTTATGAGGTTAGCTAATCTGCTGCTTTTAAACCAGTTGATGTGATTCAAATAAAGATTTGTCATAAGATTTAGCAAATAGCGACGTGGTGCTAAGGATCAGCTGGTGACAACATCACATGATAATTTTATTGTATTTTATTTTGTAGATACGATTTTGTATTGTTGAGTATTTTATAGAAGTAAAATTCCGTGTTTCTTTAATTTGTTTTAATTTTCCTTTAATTGGTGAGTGATGAATTGTTTTGATATTTTATTTTGACTTTTATTATATTAAACCATTATTATATTAACCCATCAAACCATTCAGCCCTGCAGAAATTGAGAGGACTATCAAAAATAATCTTAACCGGAAGAAAGCACCAGGATTCGACTTAATAACAGGCGAAATCTTGAAACAACTGCCTAAAAAAGCGTTCTTGTTACTTACACCGATTTTTAATGCTATTATACGCATCGGATGCTTTCCTGCTCAATGGAAATATGCCCAGGTGATTATGATCCTTAAACCAGGCAAGGATCCTTTACGACCGAGCTCCTATAGACCAATCAGCCTGCTTCCAATTACCTCTAAAGTATTTGAGAAAATGTTGTTAAATCGTTTAAAACCTTTTATAGAAGAGTATAAACTGATTCCAGATCATCAATTCGGGTTTCGTGAACAAGACTCGGCTGTAGAACAAGTCCACAGACTAGTCAAACTTATTCAGAAGAGCTTAGAATTGAAGAAGTTTACTTCAGCTGTGTTCTTGGATATTCAACAGGCGTTCGATAAAGTTTGGCATCTAGGTCTGTTATACAAAATTAAAATGAAATTAGAATATCTTTACTTCTTGATTTTTAAAAAACTATCTTTTAAATCGTTTCTTCCAAGTTAAATATGATAATGTCTTTTCCAATTTCTACTTATTAAATTCCGGCGTTCCTCAAGGCAGCATTTTGAGCCCATTCTTATATACGCTTTATACAGCCGACCTTCCAGAACATGAATCTGTAATGACGGCAACGTTCGCAGATGACACAGCGATTTTGGCGGCGGACGCTTTTCCGACATGTGCCTCGGAGAAGTTACAAACCCATCTTGACAACATTCACGAATGGTGTAAGAAATGGAGAGTGAAGATTAATGAGGATAAGTCAACGCACGTAACATTTACATTAAAGAAACCAACATGTCCAGTGGTCAGCTTGAACGGAACTGTAATCCCACAGAAGGATGAAGTTAAATATCTGGGTTTACATCTAGATCGAAGACTCACGTGGAGAAGTCATATATGGGCGAAACGAAAGCAACTTGGGCTGAAGTTACGTCAATTATTCTGGCTCTTAGGCAGTAGGTCTCAACTCTCCCTTGAAAATAAAGTACTCGTATACAAAGTAATACTTAAACCAATTTGGACGTATGGGTTAGAGCTATGGGGTACAGCTAGTTCATCAAATATAGAAATACTGCAACGCTTTCAATCAAAATGCCTGAGACTGATCACTGCAGCCCCATGGTACGTAACAAATGAAATACTACACAATGACCTAAACCTGCCCTTCATAAAAGAAGAAATTAAACAACATAGCAAAAAACATTTACAAAAACTAGAAGACTATCAGAAACCATTAGCGTCTCCTTGACAACAGCGAAGATACTTACAGACTGAAACGCTTTAAACCATTGGACTTACCTCTACGATTTTGTTAGTCATTTAAATGTTTTTTCATCTTTTCTACTTCAATTCCTAATCATCAGCATCTCAGAATTGGCGTCGTTTTCATCTCTACCATCGTCATTGTCATCTCTAACTTCAACACTTTGTGTTTCGGGATGTTGATTTACGGTTCATCAAGTTTGATTTTGTATAGATATTTTTTTTTGTTTCTTCACAGTTCGGTCTTTTTCAAACACACTACTGAGTGTCCGTTTGTGTTTTAATTCTAAGGACATTACTCAGATTTTCTCATATTTGCTTAAAGTTATTGTATTTATTAACTGATTACAAAAGAAAAACTATACTGTTAAAAAAAAACAAAAAAAAAACGTACATTTACCCGGGGGAAATTATAAAAACGTCGTGTATGTGTGTGTGTGTGCGTGTGTGCGCGCGCGCGCGTTTGTACATTGGAGTATACAGTCGATCTAGCAGCTACACTATTATTTGTGCTACATATTTTAAAAAAACGTGATTGCAACAAGAATTTCAACTGACATGTCGCTTACCCCATATTTTAAAGCACAAAAAGTTTAGAAATTGAAGCGATTTTAAACAAAATCTTAAGAACCGATTTTAAGAAACTTTCAAAAAAGTGAAAGATTCCATGAATTAATTCGAACTACTTTCGGTTGACAGTTTTTTAAAAATGTTTGTGTCGGGTCCCTGAATAGTACCTAACTTCTAACTTTCAACTTTCATCATGCGGTCTTGGGTTCGAATACCATTCAGGCACGGCATATTTTCATACGTTACAAAAATCATTTCATTCTTCACCGTCTGCATTAGCAGTAATTGCAGAACAGTCAAACGTTAAACCGAAAAAAAAAAAAAAAAAATTACTTTCAACTTCATACAATATTCCGTTTTTACTTTCTCTTGCCTATATGAATATATAGGAAGGAAAGTATTGTTTTCATGTCGATTTTTCGAAATCGAGTTTTCACCGGATCTATACGTTTTCAGACCCCCTGAACCCAAAAAACATGTTTTTAGCGATTGGTCTGTGTGTGTGTCTGTCTGTGTGTGTGTGTGTGTGTGTGTGCGCGCGCGCGCGCGCGCGTGTGTGTGTATGAACAGAATATCTCGAGAACGGAACATCGTACGAACTTGAAACTTGAAACTTAAGTTGCATACCACTACCGGACCCGACACGAACATTTTCATCAAAATCGGTCAACCGGAAGTAGTAGTTTATTCGTGTAATTTTTCACTTTTTTGCGATTTTCTCAAAAACTGGTCCTACAATTTTTTTAAAAATCGCCTTATTTACTCAATTTTTTATTATCTACAAGATAGGGTAGGCGTCATGTTTGCTGAAATTCTGGGTGAGGCTGTTTTTACGTAAAAGCATAGTTTTTTTAAGATTAAGGCTTTAATATGCAATTTACAGCAAAACGTTATATAATAAAAGTTGTAGAGAATGTAAAATTCTACAACTTTTATTTCAAACATTTTTTTGTATAACGCTTAGTTTAGCAGTAATTAGCGATTTTCTGATTTTTTCTCACGAAAACGTGTGAAAAATCGATTTTTTTAAGATTTTGGCCTTAGAATGCATTTTACTACAAAAGTGTATATAATCAATTTTATAGAAAATAAAAAGATCTACAACTGTTATTTAAAGAATTTTTCGCTACAGAGCCTAGTTTAGCGTGAAAGAGTGATTTTCCGTATTTTTAAGCCAAATAGTTAGATTTTCATTGTTTTTGAAGTTAGTTTTTTGTTTATTTCTAATGTTTTATTGCTAAAATTAGGTTATATTGTTAATTATTTGCATTGACAAGAGAAAGTTGTGTGAGTGTTTACACCAGATTTTTCATATATTTTGTTCACATACAGACATGCCGACACATCGTTTAAAATTGTTTTTTTTTTGGATCACACCCCCTCCGGTATGTTCACACAAGGCAAAAGAAAGTAAAAATAGATTTTGTTCCCAATTGACGTCTGTTAATTCTCCTCAAAGTGATAAAAAATTAAGTTAAATTTACATTCGCGTAGATAAAAAATTCTGTTTTTGTTTGTTTAGGATAAAAAAACAGGCCAGTATGTTTATTTATTGACAATTCCCTCTCCTTTGTATACTTCCTGTTCCTCTACTCTTTTCTTCCCCTTGTGTTCCTTTTTCTTTATCTAACATTTATTTAAAGAACCGTTTATCCTGCAAAAATGATAATAATATTTCTGTTGATTTTTATGTCAAGTGATAGTATTTGACTTAAATGACCTTCATAAACACATTTTGTAAGGAAATGAATGTAAAGTCTTTCTATGTGCTAAAGTCCATAATATTACAACGTATTGTAACTATTACAACAAAATAATATTTATAAGATTATAATATTAGACTAATTATAACAATATTATAATAATATTAATATTGTATTGATGAATGAAAATGAAAATTGTATGATAAATGAAAATTGGGACATGGCACAGGAGATTAAATATCGCATAGCAAGGGCAACAGCTGCTTTCAATAAAATGAACAGAGTTTTCAGGAGCCATGATCATGAACGAAAATCAGAATTTTGAGGTGCTACATCTTCTCTATTTTGCTGTATGGAGCAGAGACATGGACTTTGAACAAGAGTATGATTAAACGTATAGAAGCCTTTGAATTGTGGTTGTTCCGGAGAATGCTTAAAATATCATGGACAGAGCATGTAACAAATGAAGAAGCTCTGAGACGGATGAAGAAATCCAGAGAAATATTGAACACCATCAAGATCCGTAAACTTCAGTATTTGGGACATGTCATGCGGAATGAGTCCAGATACTCTTTGATACAGCTCATTGTGCAAGGGAAAATAGATGGAAGGAGAGGACCAGGAAGAAGAAGAATATCCTGGCTGCCCAACCTCAGGGAATGGACTGGAAAGACATCTGCTGAACTTTTCCGTATTGCTGTAAGCAAAGTGAGAATTGCCATGCTGGTCGCCAACATCCGAAACGGATAGCGCACTAAAAGAAGAAGAATATTGTATTACTACAGCAATTAGTTATATATTTTTATTATTTAATTATTATTATTTTATTATTTTATATTATTATATTATTTTATTATTATTATTTTATTATATTATTATTAATTATTATTTTATTATATTATTATTAATTATTATTTTATTATATTATTATTAATTATTATTTTTATTATTTATTTTATTATTTAGTTAGTTATATATTTTTGAGCCGGAATCCGAAAAGGGACCTTTTGTCGAAAATTTTATGTTAGGATCTGTTACTCTTTTAGTATTTACCATTGAATTCTATGCCCATAACGGGCAGGTGGAGCGTGTAAATTAATTGCACTCGATCTGTTGGTTCCAGGGCTACAAAAAATAGTTCTGTTTCTTATCACACCCAATTATATGACTGAACTATTTAATAACAGAAGAGGTAGAGGTGTAAAAGACACTGGTAGTCAGAATTATCTTCTCTGAGAGTAATGTATTTCACTATACAGCCAGACCCTGTGGTGAATGAAGTGAAGGTGTCATTTGCAGAGTGGAAAGTGGGTGCTTTTCGGAGGGCCTGGCATGCTGATAAGCATACTCTTTCAACTCAGTGAAGAAGGCAATGGTAAACCACCTCACTCCTTGATTTTACTTAGTAAAACCTCTAGAGGTTCAAACCAGCGTTTCGGCTGTTGATATAAACAACATTGAATTTTAACCAATTTGATACAAAATTCAGAATTCGCACTCAAAAATTGTGTAAGTTACAGCAGCTTAAAGTTTTTTAAGAAAAAATTGGTGTTGAATGCATTTTAAACTTTTACATCATTCTTTTCTAAATTTTACATGTTTAAGAACAAATTACAAATGAAATTATTATACACTAATTGTTTTTAAAAATGTTCATGTTTGACAATGTTGAAGGTTCTTTTAAACTGAGTGCCTTCGTTCTTATTTAGCAGTTCTGCAACTGAGTCCGGTAGGTCAGATCGAGCTCAGGACACCCATTAGAAGGTCACACCATTTTTCTTTACCAAATATCTTGATCTTTTTGAATAGATTATATTTTTATTGCGTAGTGATTCCTTGTTTTTGTTTAGGTCATCAGCCTGTAGGCTGGTTTGAACCTGTAGAGGTTTTACTAAGTAAAACGAGGGGTGAGGTGGTTTACAATTGCCTTTCTCACTGAGTGAAAAAGTATGCTTATCAGCATGCCGGGCCCTCTAAAAAGCACATATTTTCCACTCTGTAAATGACACCTTCACTTCATTCACCACAGGGTCTGGCTGTATAATGAAATTTATTACTTTCAGAAGAGATAACTCTGATTAATGTCTTTTACACCTCTACCTCTTCTGTTCTTAAATGATTCAGTCATTTAATTGGCTGACCATGTGATAAGAAACAGAACTATTTATTTTAGCCCTGCAACTAACAGATTGAGAGTAAATAATTTGACACTCCACCTGTCTGTTATGGGCAAGTAGTGATTCCTACAGAAGTAATTACATTTAAAAATATAATTGGACAAAATAAATTATAAAAATCTACAAGAAAAACCTCAAATATCGGTGTATCGACCCTAATAATTCATTTTTCTTTCGACAAGAGGTCCCTTTTCGCTTTCCACCTCACATATTTATTATAATATTTGTGAATTATAGTTTATTTATTATTATTGTTTAGGTATTTTACTTTCTCTTGCCTACATGAATATATAGGGAGAAAAGTATTTTTATGAAAAGGTTCCCTGAAAAGCACTTACTTTCTACCCTACAAATGACACCTTCACTTCATTCACCATAGGGTCTGGCTGTATAATGAAATTCATTACTTTCAGAGGAGATAGCTCTGATTAGTGCCTTTTACACCTGTACCTCTTCTGTTCTTAAATAGTTCAATCATATAATTGGCTGACAATGTGATAAGAAATGACATTTGCTCCCCTTAAATACTCTTGTCGATTTAATTTTTCATTTTTCCAGAGTCACTTTATCTACGGCATTCATTTTTGAGGTCATACCTCTTCAGTTTACTAAATTGTTGGCTCAAAAATAAAGAGGATAACCTACAACTTAAAAAACCTTTTCGTGAGCATTGTAAACCCCTTTTCAAGGAATTGATAATAACCCCAGTAATAATTTATACTAACTACAACAGGTAAGTGGAGTGTTACATTATTTGCACTCGATCTGCTAGTTCCAAGGCTACAAAAAATATTTCTGTTTCTTATCACATGGTTAACCAATTATACGACTGAAGCATTTAAAAACAAGAGATGTGTTTAAGACACTAATCATAGTTATCTCCTCTGAGAGTAACGAATTTCATTATACAGCCAGACCCTATGGTGAATGAAGTGAAGGTGTCATTTGTAGAGTAGAAAGTAGGTGCTTTTCAGGGGACCTTTTCATAAAAATACTTTTCTCCCTATATATTCATGTAGGCAAGGGAAAGTAAAATACCTAAACAATAATAATAAATAAACTATAATTCACAAATATTATAATAAATATGTGAGGTGGAAAGCGAAAAGGGACCTCTTGTCGGAAGAAAAATGAATTATTAGGGTCGATACACCGATATTTGAGGTTTTTCTTGTAGATTTTTATAATTTATTTTGTCCAATTATATTTTTAAATGTAATTACTTCTGTAGGAATCACTACTTGCCCATAACAGACAGGCGGAGTGTCAAATTATTTACTCTCAATCTGTTAGTTGCAGGGCTAAAATAAATAGTTCTGTTTCTTATCACATAATCAGCCACTTATATGACTGAACTATTTAAGAACAGAAGAGGTAGAGGTGTAAAAGGCACTAATCAGAGCTATCTTCTCTGAGAGTAATGAATTTCATTATACAGCCAGAGACTATAGTGAATGAAGTGAAGGTGTCATTTGCTAGGTGGAAAGTATATGCTTTTCAGAGGGCCTGATAAGGATACTTTTCCACTCAGTGAGAAAGGCAATGGTAAACCACCTCAACCCTAGTTTTACTTAGTAAAGCCTGTTGTTTTTTTTGGTCAACAGCCGAAAGGCAGGTTTGAATTTGCAGAGGTTTTACTAAGTAAAACCGAGGAATGAGGTGGTTTACTCAGCCTTCCTCACTGAGTTAAAAGAATATGCTTATCAGCATGCCAGGCCCTCTGAAAAGAACCCACTTTCCACCCTGCAAATGTCACCTTCACTTCATTCACCACAGGATCTGGCTGTATAATGAAATTCATTATTCTAAGACGATTCATTATTATATAACATTATTCTATAACGCTGACTAGTGTCTTTTACACCGCTACCTCTTCTGTTCTTAAATAGTTTAGTCGTATAATTGGCTGACTATGTGATAAGAAACAGAATTATTTTTTGTAGCTCTGGAACCAACAGATCGAGTGCAAATAATGTAACACTCCACCTATAGAGGTTTAAATCAGCCTTTTGGCTGATAACAACACATAAAAAAAGTTATGTTATTTTTGTTATTAATTTTATTTTTATAACCAATTGGAGGTTGAAAAAAACCTTCATATCATGAGAAAGAAAAATAACCTTCATCATGGCAAGAGAAAGTTGTGTATAGATGTAAATTAGTTCTAGTAATGCTGTCTCTGTGTCATATTTGATTACAATAACATCTATACGCCTACTATTTCTTCTGTTTCAGCATACACTGTCATATTTGCGTTTTTATCAAGTTTCTTTTGGCTGAATGTAATGTGTTTTGACATCTGGTGGGTTTTTAGGTAAGTATTTTTATAAAAACCTTCATTACTAATGATATAATTATTACTTTCTCTTGCCTAGATGATATTTCATATAGAAAAGAGGCAAGAGGCCGTAATATATCATTTTACTCCAAAAGTGTCTATAGTCAAAATTATAGGAAATAAAACAACCTACAACTTTTATTTCAAGTATATTTTTCAACAGAGCTTAGTTTATTTCATAATTAGTGATTTTACTCCGTATTTTTATATCGAACTGAAGTAAATTTTCATTTTGCGTCATTCACTCATGATTAAAATTTTAGCTTAGGTACATTTTCATTTTACATTGTTTACTCATGATAAAACATACGTTATACGAGGGTCGTTTGAAAAGTCCGTGCAAAAATAAAAACTACTTAATTGTTTGGGGTAAACCATTTTTATTTTTCGACATAGTCTCTTTTTAGGCTTATACACTTCGTCCAACGCTGCTCTAGTTTGTTGATCCCTTCCGAATAATAGGATTTGTCCAAGTCTGAAAAATAGCCATTCATTCCTGCAATCACCTCCTCGTTTGAATAAAATCTTTTTCCCGCTAGCCATTTCTTCAAATTGGGAAATAAATAGTAGTCCGAGGGAGATAAGTCCGGAGAATAGGGGGATGTGAAACGAGTTGGAACCCTATTTCCATTAATTTTGCGACCACAACTGCTGAGGCGTGAGCTGGTGCGTTGTCGTGATGGAAAAGGACATTTTGTGTTTTTTGTGTTTATTTTGGCAATCGTGGGCGTTTTTTTTGCAGCTCGGTTTTCAAACGGTCCAATAACGATGAATAATATGCACCTGTAATAGTTTTACCCTTTTCCAGATAATCGATGAAGATTATTCCTTGTGAATCCCAAAAGACAGTCGCCATAATCTTTCCGGCCGAAGGAACTGTCTTCGCCTTTTTTTGCGCAGATTCCCTCTTCATAACCCATAGATTTAGATTGTTTTTTGGTCTCAGGAGTGGTGTAGTGATGTATCCATGTTTCATCCACAGTGACGAAACGACGCTTAAAGTCCTGCGAATTCTTCTGGAACAGCTGCAAACCGTCCTTGCAACACTTCACACGAAATTCTTTTTCATCCATTTTTTGAAAATCACTCGACTTCCTCGATTAAAATGAATGTCAAACACAAAGAAATAGACCGATCTGGCTGAAACTACACATGTGTTTTTCCAACAGATGCTACTAACTAAACATGTGCTCGATATGCGCCAGTAGTGCCATATATCTGACTGCACGAACTTTTCAAACGACCCTCGTATTGTTAATTATTTGCATTGGCAAGAGAAAGTCGTGTGAGTGTTTTCCACCAAGTTTATTATCGTAAGTAAGTAGTTTTTCAACATTTGATCGGCTGTAATCAGACAAAGATATCTTCAAGTTAAATTGAAATTGAGTGGCCTTCAAATCATTACAATTATACAATGTGAAGAGAATACGGAATTTTTACCTTAATAAAATTATTAATTTTGACCTTGAAAATTTATTCATTCAGAATGAACTGCATACGTAGTTCAATTGTTTAATAAATTACACTAGAATACATTAATATCTATTTTAATATCCCTCCCCCTTCCGGACATATCTCGGTAATAACCTGTTCTGAAAATCAGAATTTTGGATAAAATATTTTTTCTTTTTTTGTAACAGTGTAGTATTTTTTTGCAATCAATTAATAAATACAACAACTTTAGGCAAATATGAGAAAATCTGAGTAATGACCTTAGAATTAAAATATAAACTACACTCAGTAGTGTGTTTCAAAAAGACTAAACTGTGAAGAAAAAAAATATATTGTGACACTTATCGCTAATGTCCGTTTCGGGATCTAGGTTATTAAATAATTATTACACTAAAATTTACAATTACAAATATTTATTACACTAAACGATTTACAAAATAAATAATAAACTAATTATAATAAAGTAATACAATAACTAACTTAATAATTTACTTAAAATAAATAATAAAAAATAAATAATTTAATAATTTACTTAGCACTACTTACAATCA
This sequence comes from Catonia carolina, assembly GCA_035578175.1. NCBI lineage: Eukaryota > Metazoa > Arthropoda > Insecta > Hemiptera > Achilidae > Catonia > Catonia carolina. The sequence goes on from JAQMRL010000015.1 coordinate 17,366,461, forward strand.
ATTTTCTGCCCATAACAGACAGGTGGAGTGTCAAACTATTTACACTCAATCTGTTTGTTGCAGGGCTAAAATAAATAGTTCTGTTTCTTATCACATGGTCAGCCAATTAAATGACTGAATCATTTAAGAACAGAAGAGGTAGAGGTGTAAAAGACACTAGTCAGAGTTATCTTCTCTGAAAGTAATGAATTTCACTATACAGCCAGACCCTGTGGTGAATGAAGTGAAGGTGTCATTTGCAGAGTGGAAAATATGTGCTTTTCAGAGGGCCCGGCATGCTGATAAGTGTACTTTTCCACTCAGTGAGGAAGGCAATGGTAAACCACCTTACTCCTCGTTTTACTTAGTAAAACCTCTACAGGTTCAAACCAGCCTTTCGGCTGTTGACCTAAACAACAACAACAATCAATTTTATAGAAAACACATACAAAATGAAACTGAATATACAAAAACTGAATTTAATACAGATCACATTAACTTTTCACATTACACACACAAACAAAGACAGTATAACAATCGTTGACCAACAAAATGCTCGGAACGCGTCCTGCACAACGTCCGACGGCCACTCGTCAAAGATCATACGAATACTGACTGCTGACCGCACTCGGGGTTCTCTTTTATAGTGAATCAAAAGAACCTTCCCGAAAAACACCGAATATCGATACAAACAATAGAGTACAAAAAAAGCCCTTTATAAATGAGTGCTAGAAATATCTATTGTAAACAAGTCAACAATAGGTCTTTTGTAAATAGAAGTTGTTACAGGCCGACCTTTTCATAGATAATAGCGCAGTGTACTTTCAAACAACTTTCATGAATAGGCATACCTTTATTGTCACTATTGTCCTACTGTCACTTATTGTTACTATTTCACTCCATTATCCTCTATTTACTATTTTCATGAATGAAATCTACTAGAAATTTCGAGAACCACTCCTTCCTTCGATATTGTCACAATATATTTTTTACTTTCTCTTGCCTATATGAATATATAGGAAGGAAAGTATTGTTTTCATGTCGATTTTTCGAAATCGAGTTTTCACCGGATCTATACGTTTTCAGACCCTCTGAACCCAAAAAACATGTTTTTAGCGATTGGTCTGTGTGTGTGTGTCTGTGTGTGTGTGTGTGTGTGTGTGTGTCTGTGTATGTGTGTGTGTGTGTGTGTGTGTGTGTGTGTGTGTGTGTGTGTGTGTGTGTGTGTGTGTGTGTGTGTGTGTGTGTGTGTGCGTGTGTGTGTGTGTGTGTGTGTGTGTGTGTGTGTGTGTGTGTGTGTGTGTGTGTGTGTGTGTGTGTGTGTATGTGAACAGAATATCTCAAGAACGGAACATCGTACGAACTTGAAACTTGAAACTTAAGTTACATATCACTACCGGACCCGACACGAACATTTTCATCAAAATCGGTCAACCGGAGTTAGTAGTTTATTCGTGTAATTTTTCACTTTTTTGCGATTTTCTCAAAAACTAGTCCTACGATTTTTTAAAAATCAACTGGTTTACTACATTTTTATGCTTTACAATATAGGGTAGGCGCCATGTTTGCTGAAATTCTGCGTGAGGCTGTTTTTACGCAAAAACTTTTTCTTTTTAAGATTGCGGCTTTAATATGCATTTTAGCGCAAAACGTTATATAATAAAAGTTGTAGAGAATGTAAAATTCTACAACTTTTATTTCAAACATTGTTTTGTATAACGCTTAGTTTAGCTGTAATTTGCGATTTTCTGTTTTTTTTTCTCACGAAAACGTGAGAAAAATCGATTTTTTTAACATTTCTGTCTTAGTATGCATTTTACGACAAAAGTGTATATAATTAAATTTATAGAAAATTAAAAGATCTACAACTTTTGTTTAGAGCATTTTTCTCTACAGAGCCTAGTTTAGCGTGAAAGCGTGATTTTCCGTATTTTTAAGCCAAACTGAGTTCGATTGTCATTTTGCATCATTCACTCATGATTAAAATAAGGTTATGTTTTTGAGGTTAGTTTTTGTTTATTTCTAATATTTTATTAATAATGTTAGGTTTATTATTAATTATTTGCATTGGCAAGAGAAAGTTGTGTGAGTGTTTCACACCAGATTTTTGTTTTTTGTAACAGTGTAGTATTTCTTTTGCAATCAGTTAATAAATAACAACTTTAAGCAAATATGAGAAAATCTGAGTAATGTCCTTAGAATTAAAATATAAACTACACTCAGTAGTGTGGTTCAAAAAGACTAAACTGTGAAGAAGAAAAAAAAAATCTGGTGTGAAACACTCACACGACTTTCTCTTGCCAATGCAAATAATTAACAATAAACCTAACATTAGTAATAAACATTAGAAATAAACGAAAAACTAACCTCAATAAACATAACCTAATTTTAATCATTTATGAAAGACGCAAAATGAAAATCGACCTTAGTTTGGCTTAAAAACACGGAAAGTCACTCTTTCACACTAAACTAGGCTCTGGAGCGAAAAATGCTCAAAATAAAAGTTGTAGATCTTTCAATTTCCTACAAATTTGATTGTCTACACTTTGTCGTGAACTGCATACTAAGGCCAAAATTTTTTAAAAATTGATTTTTCACACGTTTTCGTGAGAAAAAACAGAAAATCGTTAATTACCGCTAAACTAAGCGTTATACAAAAAAATGTTTGAAAAAAAAACTGTAGAATTTTAAATTTTCTACAACTTTTATTATATAATTACACGCTTAAATGCATATTAAAGCCATAATCTTAAAAAAACAATTGTTTTACGTAAAAAAAGCCTCACCGAGAATTTCAGCAAACATGTTGTCCTACCCTATCTTGTAGAGCATAAAAAAAATGAGTAAACCAGGCGATTTTAAAAAAAATCGTAGGACCAGTTTTTCAGAAAATCGCATAAAAGTGAAAAATTATACGAATAAACTACTACTTCCGGTTGACCGATTTTGATGAAAATGTTCGTGTCGGGTCCGGTAGTGGTATGTAACTTAAGTTCTGAATTTCAAGTTTGTACGATGTTCCGTTCTTGAGATATTCTGTTCACACACACAGACCAATCGCTAAAATCATGTTTTTTTGGGTTCAGGGGGTCTGAAAACGTGTAGATCCGGTGAAAACTCGATTTCGAAAAATCGACATGAAAACAATACTTTCCTTCCTATATATTTATATAGGAAAGCGAAAGTAAAAAATATATAAATATACAAAATCAAACTTGATGCACTGTGAATCAACATCTTTAAACACAAAGTTAAGTTGTTAGTAACTAACTGTGACTGTGTAACTGTGTTTCAACTAACAAGTGTAGTTAGTTGAAACACAAAAAAAATATTTAATGATTAACAAAATCGTAGAGGTAAGTCGAATGGTTTAAAACGTTTCAGTCTGTGAGTATCTTTGCTGTTGTCAAGGAGGTTAATCACTAATGGATTCTGATGGTCTTCTAGTTTTTGTAAATGTTTTTTGCTATGTTGTTTAATTTCTTCTTTTACGAAGGGCAGTGTTAGGTCATTGTGTAGTATTTCATTGGCTGAATACCATGGGGCTGCAGTGATTAGTCTCAGGCATTTTGATTGAAAGCACTGTAGTATTTCTATATTTGATGAAGTAGCTGTACCCCATAGCTCTAACCCAGTGGTTTCCAACCCGCAGTGGTCTGCGGACCACTCAGCCTGAAAGTGAACTACCACGGACCACACATTACATTATCGCATATATCTTATCAGTTGTAACCAAATTAAAAGGTGATTAAATAAAACAAATTTTCAGAAACAAACTATTATTATTAATTGTTGTTGTTTAGGTCATCAGCCGAAAGGCTGGTTTGAACCTGTAGAGGTTTTACGAAGTAAAACGAGGAATGAGGTGGTTTACCATTGCCTTCCTCACTGAATGGAAAAGTACACTTATCAGCATGCCGGGCCCTCTGAAAAGCATGTATTTTCCACTCTGCAAATGACACCTTCACTTCATTCACCACAGGGTCTGGCTGTATAATGAAATTCATTACTTTCAGAGGAGATAACTCTGATTAGTGTCTTTTACACCTCTACCTCTTCTGTTCTTAAATGATTCAGTCATTTAATTGGCTGACCATGTGATAAGAAACAGAACTATTTATTTTAGCCCTGCAACGAACAGAGTGAGTGTAAATAATTTTTGACACTCCACCTGTCCGTTATGGGCAGTATTATTAATTAAGAAACTATTATAATTGTTATTTTCAGAAAGTAGGGTACAGTGTACATCACAAAAAGTTAAAATATTTTTTAATTGTAAATTGTCTTTTAATAAAATAAGGAATAAAGAATTTACTTAGTCGAAAATAACAATTATCAAAAATAACAAGATTGTGTCTCACTGCTTCCATATTCTGGGAAATAACGAGCAAATTTACTTTTGAGGTTGCTTAAGTGGCCGAGTATGTTGTGCTGCACCTGGTCTGTAACAGTAGCATAATCCTCATTGTTAGCAAGAGCTTCGAAATTCGCGAACGATTGAAAGTTTTTTTCTTCAATTTTAACTATCCAGTGATCAAGCTTACACAAAAACGCACGAAATTTGTCCTCGAATGCAAATATATTACGAACACCTTCCAAATCTTTGTTTCCAGAACCTTGAAGTTGTAAGTTTAATTGGTTCAAGTGGCCAAAAACATCCACTATATATGCGAGTCGAATCTCAAAGCTTGGTTCACTCAGTTGTTCCAAGAAATGTTGCATTTTAGTCTCAATAAAAAATGCTTTTAACTCCTCTGTTAACTCATATAAGCGTGCTAACATATTGTCTTTTGACAGCCAACGCACCTCAGTTATTATAAAGTAGTGTTTCGTGCTTGGAGTCTAATAATTCTGCACATAACTTTTTGAAAATACGTGTGTGTTTTGCAATACCTTTAACAGAGTTCACCATCTTTACGGCCAATTTCAACGCACTCTGATATGTG